>JAQFVV010006636.1:159018-581741 GCA_028023455.1 Epiperipatus broadwayi | reverse complement strand
GTGTATTACATTTAAATATTTTGTTTTAAATAAATTTCATTCTATTAATAAAAATTGCTTAACCTATTAGTCAAACATATATATACATCTAGCGTATATATATGAGTTAATGCAAAATTCTGCTGAAATAAAATGCTTATTCTACTAATAAAAAAATAAAAATATATTGTTGTTAAAATTTTGTTAAAATATTTAGTATGATTTGATTTTGAGATAAGCCTGCCAACATTTTCTAAAAGAATGTATAGTTTTAATTAGTGAGCCATTCAAGTGTAATTAAAGATGGCCTTCTAGATCGGAAGAGCTTTCTTTTTAATTAAGAGAATTCAAACTTTGAAGTAAGAAAGTTAGAGTAAAAAAGTTAAAGTTATTTTTGGAAAGTGTTGCTTTGAAACAAAGGAGCATGGGGAGGGGGGCTTATCAAGATCTCAGATCATAAAAACAATAGAAGGTAGCTGACAGAGAGGGTATAAATAGAAGGGAGAACAAAAGATTGATTATTCAGATTTTTCTTTTTGAAGAATTCAGTTATTCAGATTTTTCCTTTTGAAGGATTCAGTTGATTCTGATTTTCCTTGTGAAGGTGATTCTTTCAGATTTTTGCTATTGCATGGTGCATTCAGATTTCTCTTAGGAGAACTCGTCAGATTTTGTTACATGATTTTATTCCCAAAAGTCTACAACTGTTGTCTACAAATCATGAAGAAGTTTGAACCTGCTCAATCTAAAAATCATATAAGTTTGATAGATTCTAATATGCTCGGTTAGGCAAATAAATAGCTTTGCCTATCGCCGAGGTTCTGGAATACCATTCAAAATGCCTTAATATCCACTCAATAGTCATCTGAACTCTGTGCCGTGTCTGGAGAACTTTTCATGAAACCCTGCTACATATTTTCATTGTCCGGACAACTACATCTCGATGGTCGGATCAAGCCACGAACGCCGTAGGGAACATGACCAAGAAATGAAAAAGGACGGTAATCGTATCTCCTCTATTGAACTATTTCGTATGCTACCTTTTGTTCATTTTTTTCTAATTGCTTCAGTGAATTTATATGTATTTGCTATGTAACCATTTTTATTAGACTAACCTTAAATATATATATTGTGTGATCATCTATCTATATGTAACCCTTTTTCCTTCGCTATTCTTTCCCTTACTAACCAGTGTAAATATTTAGTATTCCATTGCGGTTAAGTTTAATAGTTAATTTTTGTTCATTTAAAATCTCTTTCCAATTTTATTTATGTTTGTTAATTAAATACAAGTCAGTTTCTTTTGTGTGCCAACTTGATCTCTTTGATAACGCCTCTTTTGTCCGCCATTAGCTTTACGTATACCTGATTTAACTATATACGTTTTAAATAATTTTTAAACACTGTTTTTAGCGCAAAGCAATTAGAAATGCTTTGCGAAAGATTCTTTTTTTATCGTACTTTATCGAGAAGATCGAGTTGACAATTTTATTAAAATTGGGAAAAGATTTAGACCGCAAACCTATTAATCCGTTATATTGTCTAATTATTTTGTTTCATTAATTTAGAGGAATAGCGGAGGCCATTATCTCATTAGTCATATTATTGAAGTCATTAATTAAACATATGATTTAACTATAAAAAGCTTGAGTTTCTTAATTATATTAAATGCTTTATTTTTACTTTTCAATGATCCAGGCACGCATAACGCAAAACACATATTTCTTAGTACTTTTGCACATTTAACGATTTAGCTCCTTAGGATTTCCCGTCCATGTCTCTACCGCTGTTGCTAAGCTTTGTGGCCGGTTGAAAAATAATTTATGTGTGGCTCAGACAGTGTTGTTCAGTTCATAATAGCTTCGAGACTAGACGAATAGGGCAGAGGTCATAGTATTCTTGATTAATATCTCGCGTATGGTTGGCCTTGAGGTACTTTCGCCTAGTATTCGAACTGGGTTAAACCAACATACATCTTCTGACTGTCACAGTATACACATGTGTAGGAATTAATCTAAAAAAAAAGGGAATGAGGGTAGTACAGAAATAAGTTTAGTTAAGGATAAGTTTAAAACTGCCGACTGGATAAATTTTAGTACCCATAACGGACTTGTCAGGGATCATTCCTCTTTCCAAAAGATCACTGTGCCACAAAATTAGTTTGTCCCAGTGGTCATTATCCATGATTTAGATCATTGTGAGCAATGTATTTGGCATAGATAAAAGAAAAGGATAGTCAAGACAGATTTCCCTTTGTACGTTAAGTAAAAAATATTAAAAAGCTAACTTAGAAAAATAATAAATTAATAAATCTTTAGAGTCAAAAATTAAAATTGCAAGAGATAAAATGGTCAAAAATGACGCATTTTACTCTAAAATGGAGGGGGGGGTAATGTGCCAAGGCCAAATTGGCACATATATAAAATAATTTTATCTAAAAAAATTATTAAAGTAAGGAATCAACAAATCAATAAATAAATTACAAAAATCTCAAGTTTCTTTATTAAACGAAATGTAGTTTGTTTTCGTAAATGTAAAGTTAAAAGTCTAAGTAGTTTTTGAAATAAAAGTTACAATTAATTAAGTAAAAGGGGAGGGGGGAGTTTTGTTTAGAAAAGATAAAACTAAGAGTTCATAAAAGTTAAAGAGTGTTATTATTATAAATTAAAAGTTTCAAAATACAAATCTCTTTTTATTGAATTGAATAAAAAAAATAGTATTAAAACTAGTGTGTCTTGCGAATGTAAAATAAATGTATCAGTATTAAATATTATAAATAAATGAAAAATATATTTTAAAAAAAACACAGTGGTGCGCTACTAATTAAAGATATGAAAACAACATGTTTTGAAATAGCTACTACTAATTAAACAATCAATCTGCAAAAACACGTTGTCATAGGATTAATTACTAAAGGAATTTCGACAACACCTTTTGCACATTTGCCGGAGGATATCAAAAGGAAAACACTTCGTTGGTATAAATACTGAATATTTTATCGGACAATCAGTTGAGATAAGAGTTTTAATTCAGTCTAGTTTGCAGTGACAGTCTTATGCAATTTCTATTATGAATCCAGAAACAAACATGCATTGTTGAGCAGCTTTTGGAAATATATGCTTGTGCTCCAGCCTTTTTAGTCCAACAAGATCATCAAAACCTGCCTGAGAAATAATGTCTGCATAACAACTCAGAAATTCTCCATCAAATGTTCAACTGTCTTCAAGAATAAAGCAAATGGTTTAGCATAAAATCTCTTCAAGAAACGTCCAAATCTAACCGGTTAGATATAATCCATCAGAAGCAGCAGAAGCAGCCAACAACAAGCAATATCCACGTTCCCAAAAATCCTAGGTAAACATTTATTTATTATCATTTATGCATAGTAGCCACTGCTGTAATTCGTAAATATTCAAGATTCAAATTATATGAACTCTATCATACATAAAATGAACTATTGATATGTGTGTTTAAGTTTCAAATGCTATTAATGCTTTATTATTATATGTGTGAATGCAATATAAGTTAATATGTGCATGATCATTATATCAGTGTATTAGTTAAATTAGATAAATACCAATGTTCTACTATTAAAATCTACAAGAATATTTAAACTAGTTTAGAAATGTTAATTTAAAAATGTGCATGTATTAAATTAGATTATCAAGATGTTTAAATTTAGTAAATTAATGTTGGTTAATAAATTATCTTTAAAACTTAATTAATTTTTGATTAAAATAAATTGTCTTTAAACTTAAACTTCATTTGTCAGTCAATTCTTTTTACCAATCTTTTATTAATTCTTTCCACCACTAATTTTGTATAATTTTGTTATCGAATTAAAATTAGACTGAGCTAGTTTCAGGGAATGTTTCGAGCCCTGGATTATGAGTTTACTGCCTGGATACGTTCATCTTCAGGCTAGCTGGCACCCTGGGGTTTACCCTGAAACAAATAAAGTATTTGGATAGTAGGGGTTTGAATCTAGCAGCCAAGATGGGCCATTGTTGATAATTAAAGCTATCAATAAGATCTCCCATTTTGCTCGAACGTGTCGGTTCGTTCACGTAACCTTTATAAGATTATAAATGTATTATGAAGGAAATCGGCCAAAACTTATATATCCACATAAGTAAGTAGTTTCAGTGGTTCGACCCGGTACAATATATATATATTTTGCCAGGCATTATCAAATGACTTTGCACAAAATCTGCTGTAAAGAATATTACAGCAGATACATATATAGATTTGTACATATTAGGCACAACAAATATATAAATGTGCTATATTAATAATGGAAGTTGGGTCTGAGCATTAGAATACCCACACACACAAATTTAAAAAATTGTACACAAATACACATATAAAAAACTGATGTATTTTTTGTATTTTTATTCTTTTGTATATTTTCAATATATATCATTTTATGTATTTTGCTGTTCTCTGAAAAATTCAAATAGAGAAAAGCAAACTTTATTAAACAAATAGATCACGTTGTTGGAACATATTTGTAAAATAAATAATTAAAATAATTGTTCCAACATACTTGTATATATTTTTCTTCTTTTTTAATGACTTTTCTAAAGATTGTAATTTTATTCTGTAAGCAAAGAATGTTAATTACTTTTGCAAAAATCTGATCAAAAGCAAAATGGTTGATAATGCTATAATTACACTGTTATCTTTTTAAAAATCTCTTTTGAATTGATTTTGTAAGCAAGTGGTCTGAGTTTTTCAAGATGGAAACCAAATATTATATTAAACCCTAAAATGTAAAATTTAATCGGAAAAATATAAAGGACTGTTTATAATCTAAGTGATAAGCTAAATTAAAAGGATTGGCTGGTTCATAATTCTCAGGGGGGATACCTGAATTGGTTCTTATGAGTGGGATTGATAATTTTTAGTCAGTGATATGGGATTCATTTTTTCTTCTTATGGCATTCAAGTAGCTCACTACTTCGGCTCCAGAATTCTCAAATCATCTAGCTACTCAGAGATTAATTTATGAACTAGACTACTGCTGATATTTTCTAAGAAATCCATTATACAGTTCTTTTAAGAACTCTTGATTTCTTCAGGATTTAGTGAACCAAACATTATAGCGAATGAACATTTAATACAATAATTATTGCATTATAACAGATAGAAAATATTGGAGAAATTTACTAGAGGTTCCAGTAAAATGACTGTGGGGTAGACAACCAGCTGGTGCACCCACCCTTTCTCTGTCCAAATCGCCAAGATGTGATCATGCCAGTTCCAGCAGGCTATGATGATGACAACAGCCACCTTGCCTATGCCCGAATGAGATGAAATCCTCACCGCACAGCTAGTTGAATTGAAACCACTCAAATCCCAGTTAGAAGATGAAGACACCTACATAAGTTTCTTTTAAAAATGTTTTATTATTGAATTAATTCATTCTGATATTTCAGATAATTAGAAATATATATTTTTCATTATTATTTATTATTAATCATTTAAAAAAAGGAGAGAGAGTTGTCTCTCGCATATATATATATATATATTGGATTTACAGTTATTATGGGCATAATGATAAAGCTTTTATTTAAATCTTTTAATTCATTTTCTGTTTCAAATTCTAGTATTTTCAACAAAGGTTGCAATGAGATTCTTTTTTGTTGCCATTAATTTTCCTCTTGTTGTTACTCCTGAAATTCATCATACATAAATATACATGTGTATATATGTGCACATACACTTATAATATTCGGTAAATACGATATCTCATGTTGAATATCTAAAAATGTATTTAACCGTATATCCTTTTTAAGTTATTTTTTTTTGTCATGGCTGTACCTTATGATGAGTGCAAAAGGGGTTTATTCATTGTAAATTCCCTGTAAGCCAGTCCACTAATAACTTTATATTTAGAATAATAGTAGGTGTATAATTGTGCTGCACATATACACATGTATAAGAATTTATCGCAAAAGGAAAATAGATACAGTACCTCATGTTGAGTACTATATGGTATCTGAACTAATGCAACCTTATTGACTTGTTGAAAAATATGAAATTAGTGAAATATTTCATAGTGCAAAAATACGTATGCATAGTTTTTTTTTATTACTATATTTATTCTTATATTATTTGTTTTTGGTTTCTTGTTTTAGTATTTATAGTATAGTAATGTATTTTATTATTATTGTTGTTATTTTTGTTGGTGTTTTTGTTTTTGATTTGTAATTAATAATTTAAGAAAACTCCTACACAAGTTTATCTTGTTTGGAGTATTTCTCCTTTATATATGTGTGTGTATTGTTTGATTAATAATAAATAAATAAAAAATAAATAAATAAATAAATTATTATTATTATTATTATTATTATTATTATTATTATTATTATTATTATTATTATTATTATTATTATTATATTTGCTATCAATAAAAAAGGTTTTAAAGTCCTGAGTAAAAGTGTATGCCTGTATGACCGAAAATCTTATTTGAAAATATCTATACATCAAATCACACAAAGTATAACTTATTTCTACAGAGTAAAAAGCTCAGACCACTTCCATTCTTTATGAAACATTGTATTGTAAATAACTTTAGGGATTTATCTATTTTCCTTATTCATTTAAATTTGTATTTATATATTTCTCTATTTCAAAGCAATCAAATATATATACATGGGTTTGTGATAATAATTCCTTTATTTATTTTTATTATATCATTTTAAAATGAAACGGTGGTGGGGATCTGGGATTAAATAAATATTTAATCATAATATTAGACTTGTTTTGTTTTCATATTATTATTTATTTGATAAAATATACTCTTTCCTTATCAACCATGTACCTGGAATAACCATTTGACTTACCCATTGAAGACCCTAGATGTAGAGTGACTGAGCTAGCCACATGGAATATCACTCTACCAGAGTGTTAGATCTTATTCTCATGCTCTGCTGGACATATGGTATTGCACAAACTTCTAGGAGGGGTAAAAATTCATTTTTTTCTTTTCTAGAAGTGGCGTGCAAAATCTATCTGTAAATAGACTTTTCAAAGGTGTGTAATTGCCATAGGTTCTAAACATTCAGGCATTCGAGTAAGATATCAACTAAAGGGGGTTTTAACTGGCAGAGTCCTGGTTAATTCACTCTTTCTATCAGTTTAGCTGGAAGTACCAACATATATATATACGAGTACAGATAATCGGCTAAATTGGTATCCATTTCTTTCTCTGTTAAATCTTGATCACTTCATGCTCAGTGCAAGATTAGGAGTAGAAATCTGTAGGGAAGTATGGTCTGGTACAATATATATATATATATATATATATATATATATATATATATATATATATATATATATATATATATATATATATATATATATATATATAATGTTAATACATCCAATTTAATTTATTATGGTCTTACTTTTGAACTTAATAATAATTATGTAAATAATTACATAAGTTTTTACTTCAAACAAAATAACTCAGGCCACTTTCTCCCACAACTTTATATAGATATATGATCTCTAGTGATAATCACAAGAAAGTTATTGTATATTTCTACTATATAACTGACTAGAAATAAACCAGTAGAGCAGAGAACTTGTAACTTATGTTTATAATACATATTGTTAAATTATTATTTATTTCAAACTAACATAAAATGAAAGGTTATAATTCCATTCCATTTAACCCAACTAGTATTACTTTTGTTCTCAGCATCTATTATTTTATTTTATTTCTTTTTTTAAATAGACGCAATTATATAACACTAAATGTTTATGTTGTGTTCTCCTTTATATCTTAACTGACAATTCTTAATCTTATTTCCTTAAACACACATATAGGCCTACAAGAATGGAATGTTTCTTTTATTCCAATTCACTCCAGATTACTTATTATTATCATAATAGTATTCCCAATTTTTACCATTTATACTATTTGACTTCCAAGCTAGCTCTCTTAAATTAATAATCGAAGTATTTTAGTTTCTCAAGGTCTTGATCTGCTAGTAAGGTGCAATTATTAACTATTAGTAACTCATTACGATCCAATGGATATGATCTTATAAACTTGCTAAAATAAAATTTAATGTGCGTTTACCAGTGGGAATCATATTAAATACCAAAAGTAGAAAAGGGATTTTGTCTTGTCTTCATACCCACTACTTGGCAACGAACTAAATAAATAAGTTTAACATATCTGAATTGATTATTTTCTCTTACTTTCTTTTATTTCATGTCATCTGTTTGCTAAAATTAAGTAGCAATTTTTAAATTTATGATATTTCATGAGTCAGGTATCTTATTTATTCGCATGAAATGATCGTTCCCTTTTTATATAAAAACACTTTTCCTTGATGACATTTTATAGATGTGAACTATGGAAATCCACAAATATAAAACAATTCATAAATTTAAATGTGATCCGGTATTAATACATTGTATTGATGTCTCATTTATAAAACTAGTTGTGTTAGTATATAGTAATATAAATTTTATAAGGCGGTGTGAGGTTCTAGATCTTCAAAATATTAAAACATAAGACAAATAAAAATTTATACAATAACAATGTTTATTATATTTAAATAAAAAAACAATCATATGTAATCTATACAGTATCATAATATCAAATATTATGTACATTACATAAAGCAAACTAAAAATTTAAATTCTTTCCAAATGAAATTTTCATTAACTATGTTTTCGGATTAACACGAAATCATTCCAATAAGGTATACTATTTTCAGCACTATAAAAAATATACTTTCATATTATATAAATTTCAAAATTAAAACTTAATCATTGTTTTGACCCTTGATTCAAATTAAATGTTAATGCGTTTAAACACGGAATTAGAATTCCGCATTTTAATATAAACATATTATGGTATAACTTTAACCAGCAGCCTATTTAATTCCTTGGCCCACTTCATTGCAATAACTACAAATTTAAATACTTCAACAAGCAATAAGATATTTTATTCTCTATGTAAAGATAATATTATAGCCAAATTTTCTGACCATTCATTAATTGAAATTGTTTGAAATATAAAGCAATTGTTCTATTTCCATGCCTACTAAATATTCATTGCCATCCCCTGTAGTCATGATCATTGTGTTACCAGGCTAGTGACGGTATTCGTTTAGATAGGCTAGTATGTTGCCACAGCTTGCCGATGTTTATATTTACCTTCCATAAATTTTGATTACATGTCGGCTAACATATAAATTAAATCAATTCTCTGTCATCTCCCACATCAATACATACATATGGTTATAAATTTATCCCTGCTATAGTAACTTTTATACTACCCTGCGAAGACAATCCATACATTCTATATCACTATGCAGTACTTCACAACGCACACATTAGTGCCTTTGTAAGGGAAATAAAACAAATTACTCATAACTTTCAAAGGTTAGCATAGACCAGGGAACAACCTTCTTCCTGCGGGTAAGCACATATGTGAGGATCTAGTCTCTGCACATTTACTTTTAAAAGGCATGCAAAACATTTTACCACAACTATGTAAATAATTTTTTAATTAGATAATAATTACAAATAGAGCTGGGATCAAGTCCTCCATCTCCCAATACCCGCATACAAAGTAATTAAATGATAAGATAGCTATTCTCTACCTGTCCCTTTGAGGTGGTACAACAACTCTACCTCAGCAATAATCGACATTTACAACTTTACACATAACACACAGGGTTATCATAGTATTGATGCAAAATGATAAGTTTGAACCGACCATGAATAAAATCTACGAATTACATTAATTTGAACTGTCAAGCACTCAGCGACTTTCACCCATAATTTATGATCAAAATAAATCATATCTACGTGTCAAGGCATAGCAACGAACTATTCAAATGAAACTCACAAATCTAACAATAGGCATATAATTCTGATTTAAAATCATTATCATATGACAAATATATAAGCTTTCATGCGTTCTCATTTTTATTATATATTAGCATTTTTTTTAAACAAAACTTCAATAGTTCCTTATGGGGTTACAAACATTTTTTTAGATTCCCTATGAATGTTATCTATTTACTAAACATAACAACAAATATATAAATAAAAGGTGAAGAAATAAATGAATAAAATATTAGCATTGTCTCTTTGGGTTCCTTCGGAGATAAATTTGAATCTTTTGCCAGTTTAATACCAATTTAACGGTGAACATGCGCATATTGTACATAAACACTATTTACCATTATTTAATCCACGACCCTGGCAAACACTTTAGATTTATCTCACTTTAGCGATTATTGGATTATATAAAGTTATTCTCATCCAGAATGGAGTTTACCTTAATAATCGGTATTATCACATTTAACCGCGATAATCCAAAACTGTTGATAAATAATCCTGCAGGTTCTTTCGTTTTTAAACACTTTTGTTCCTGGGTTCAAATCCAGATGCTTAGTTTAACACATTTAATCTATAACTTTACTTTTTCAAGTTTCATTTTCTGAGTTTTTCCTTTTATGAGGCAATTTGAAACAAAACTAATGTTATAATGTTATATTCCAAGTATATTTCAAAGCTTGATTTCATGAGTGATGAAGAAGAATTGCTAATTTATTTTCAGTAATTATTTCCTGTACATTTGACAAGTCTCACTTTCATATTCGCAGCAGGTGGTAACACTCAAAGCTTTTAATTGGCCGATGCACAAAATAATGTATCAATTTTTCAAAAGTTATTGACCGTTTTTTTAATACTAAAGTTCACTTTCAAACAACAACATTAATCTTATTATTTACATGATATTATAATGCAATTAAGTCAAATATTTTTTTTTGCTTTGGGAAAATATATATATAATGATAAATAATATTTTAATAATAAATAAATATAACGTCATGATTTGGTAAAAATTTTCATATATATATAGTGTAACCCTTAGTTTCTTTCGTAAATAAACTAATGATTGGGAAATAAATAGTAGGATTAGTAGATAACTATATCCGAATATGTTTTTTAAAGTTCAAAAAAAGTTAAGAGGTTTATTTAGAGAAACCAATGACCATATGGCTTGAATTTAATGTATAGATAAAAGTATGTTTGTATTTTATCTAAAAGTATAGTGTATTATTATGTAGCAGGAAAGAGGATTGACTATTGCACAAATTATAATATCTCAAAAATGTTGATTTATATTAGTCTAAACAAAAAGGTCTTGTTATTCATAATATTTATAAATGAAAATGATAGTACAAATAAAAATTGAACTTGTTATAGATAGCATTTGTTTGACATTTCTTTACATGAGAATAAGTTTAAATTTTCAGAAAATTATGAAAGATATTTTGTACTAATAAGAATATGAACACTTAGATCACTGTTTAGCATTATGAATACGTGCGTGCATTGGTATGTGTGATGTATATATAATTTTTTTTAATCGTGGAAATTTATGCATTATACTGTATACTATTTGATAGTATAATAATAAAAAAATATTTTGTATGGGTTTTAAAGGAATTGCTTATTGTTTTCATTTCTAAATGTTAAGTTTTAGACAAATTTATTTATTAAAAATCATTTCAATAAAATATCCACCATTATTTTTTTTCTTAGTTGTATATTTCTCGTAATTCGAAGCAGGAAAATGTTTCAAAATAAGAGTAAGAAAATGAAATAAGGTAATGAGAACTGAGATCAATAAACCAATCAAAATGTAATAAATGGGGTCAAAGGTTGTCTGAGGTATACCAGAAGGGGGGAAATCAGTAGATATAAAAGAGAAAGCAAAATTTGCCAGGGCTTCTTTTTATAAAAGCTAGTGCTAAGGAACCGTTAATTCCGGATTCTCTGTTCTGAATCGTGTGCCTCAAATAACCATTGGATAAACTTAAAAAGTGTGTACTTCTAAACTTGATATGAAGGGCTAAAAGATATAGATAGGTGTACCTGTCTCTCCTTTAAATATATTCACTTTAGTTTCGTTTTTAAAAAGTATATTAGTAATTTCTCACATTATAAAAATAAACGAAAGTTTGTTCAAAAATAAATTTTGATTTTTAATTTTAAAAATATTTGTTACGGTTGACATGAAAAGAAACGTCAATCATAATTTCACGTTATGATTTTTTTTTTCCCGACTTTGCAATAAATAAATAATTCTTGCTAAAATCGTAACTATTTTTGTAAAATAATATTTATTTTTGACATATTATATGAAAATAATTTGTATTTTATTTGTATTTCATCAAAAAATATTTTTAAAATGCTCTAAAACATTCGTTTATCATTTTCAAAATAAAACAAAAGCGTTCGTAAATTTTTAATTTTTGGCAGCCATATAAAAATTTTAACAGCCAATAAGATTCAAGAAAAGATGATGAGAAGGCGGAGCTTTTCCATTTTCTTTTGTTTACAAAATTTCAACAGCCAATAAGATTCAAGAAAAGATGTGAAAAGGCAGTGCTTACTTTTGTTTGACATAAATCATCAATTAATTGATTTTTTACTTGTAAAATAATTCAATAGATGGCAGTATATTATAAAACTTTTTGCGTTCTAAAAAATGACGTCAAAACCATAAACGTAGTACAAAAACTAAGCAATTTACAGTGATGTCAAATTTCCTCGATTAAAAACGAATATGTATCAAATTGCCTCGATTAAGAACGAGTCAGACAGTTAAAGGGTTAAGAGTTGCATTTCTTTTATTAGAGTCATTGTCACTACATCACATGAACCCAACGTGTACAGTTTGAGATTGCAAAGGGAAAATAATCCATATAAACAATACCACCATCATTTAAGAACACATTTCGTAAAAGAGATTTTACTTTAATATAAATTGCCTTGGTTACATAAGTCATAGGGATTATTATAAATTATTTATTATTAAAAGTATCAAATCTAATTAAAAAGCAGATAATAATATTAGTTTAAGAGTAAGTTTTAGGGAATAAAACAGAGTACAAATGTGATTATAGATTCTTAATTAATACACTGCCTATAGAGTTCAATAAAAGCCTTCTTGATATTTTATAGGCAGATTAAATAACGAATTAAGAATCAATGATTATCCTAAGATCTCCATAGTATAAATTTATTATTATTATCATCATCATCATCATCATGATCATCATCATTATTATTATTATTATCTTTCGAAGGAGTTTATTCAATAACTTAAAAAGGTTAAACATTTTTTTACACATTATTCTTGATTATTATACAGACAGTCAATTGTTTGTAAAGCTGGCAGAGGTATAAAAGTTCACATATGCGCAGTAAGTTGTTTAAACTCCTGATTAAAGTTCACTATCATATAATGTTTTTTCAATGGTGGCAAGTTGTAACTTTTCCATTTGACATTTCTAAATCTTTTGTGGCTTCCTATTTTTTATAAGTTTGATGGTAACTGCAATAGAGACCAGGTGTCAATAAATGTTGTGTGATTTGTTATTCTTTTATCTCTTTCACGTATACTATTCAGTTTATTTTTGAATGTGTTCGGGTGCCTTCTTGGATTATTATTATACATGAATTTACACCTTGTACACCATAAAGCATAGAGAATGAATACACTGATTCTTATTTCAGCAAAAACTTTTATGAATGAGGCAAATAGGCATTCCATATTTATTCTTTTATTTTTAATAGGGTATTTATTATTGAACGGATGCTATTTAGTCCTAGACATGAGAAAAAATATGATCCTGTGTTTCTGAGTCTCTGTGGCAGAGGTTACATAAATTGTCTACATTTTGACAGTTCCTTCTATATTTCAAAAAATGCTGTGTGGGTAGAGAGTCAAGGTTAATTTTAAGAAGAAAATCAAAATATTTTGGTTCAAGTGACCAGAATTTAAATTTACGGCATAGTTGTCTATTGGTGATATTAAGTACAGTTTTTTCATCAATTTGTGATGGGTGTAAAAGCAAATGTATTTCCCGGTACTTAAATTTATTTTGAGATGGATTAAAATTCAAGTTTTCCATAGATAGTAATGGTGCAAGTAATGTCTTCAGGAATCTTGTAAAGGAGGTGGTTTATCTGTGGGGGTGATTTTACAGGCTATTTGTAGATATGGGAATTTTTGTGCACATGCAGAGATTATGTTTAGCGTTTTTTGTTTTTTTTTGGATTCTGAAGGTGTAAATTGAATGAAGTTCCAGACCATTTTGTGAGAGTGAATTTCTTAGCCGTTTTACTGATATTGAGATTACTTTTTTTTTCCACCAAGAGTTTTCTACAAAGTGAGTCTATTTTATTAGTGAATGCCTTAGTATAAAGTATTATTGGAGTGTAATAAGTGATTTTTGTTATGATTAACATATTAAAAAGTGCTATCTTTGTGTATAGTGAAAGGTAGTATGCTTTTGTTAGTGAATTGACTATAATTTCTACTTCATTTGCAAGATTTTTTTGTATAAGTAGTCTCATTGGTGAATGACTCAGATAGAAATGGAAACCAAGAAATGGATTAGGTTTACCTTTAAAATGTTTTGTTATACTGCTGCCAGTGAAAATTTGCCAGGCACAAGATTTTTCCATGTTAAATGTTAATTTATATTCATTTGTATAATTGGAAAGTATCTTTAGAAGTTTGGGAATGTGTTTTTGAGATGTCAAAAAAATTGCAAGATCATCCATGTAAGCTATACATGAGATGTTAGTATTTAAGCAGGGTACATAAATTCCAGGTAATTCATTCTCTATGATTTTAATTAGGGGATTTATGTAGGCAGTAAATAACAAGGCACTAAGAGGGGATCCTTGTGGGATGGATTGATGAGGTACTATTGGTGGTGAAGTTTTTCCATTTAGAGTAATGTATATTTCACGGTTTATTAATAGGTTAGCAAGTAGATTTAGGTAGGCTTTTGGTACTGTGTATTGTTCTAGAGTTTTCAGTAGTGTATTTATTGGTATTGTGTCAAATGCTGCTTCTATGTCTAGTTGAACAACTATAGGACTGTATTTTTTGTTGTTTCTTATTATTTCTATAGTTGATTTGAATAGAAAAGCTGCCTGTCCAGTTGAAGATTCCTTTTTAGAAAATTGCATTTTTGATAGCTTCGGTATAATATATGGCTCTATTTTGTCTTTAATTACTGATTCTATAATTTTTATTCCAAGGGAGGACATTGAAATTGGACGTAAGTTTGTTATTGATGAAACCATTTCTTTTTTTTTTCATAAATGGTACAAGCGATATTTGATAAAGACCTGGTATTCTATATATGTCTTTAGTTAAAAAATTTGTAAGATTAGACATATACTGAGCTGTAATTTTATTAAGATGAGAATATATGAACTTGGGAATCCCATCTATTCCAGGATGGCATGAATCTGGCATTGACTCTATTTTTTGTACAAAATCATTAGAAGCAAATTGAATTTCTTTTTCTGGTCTACTGTATAAAAGTTGTGATGGATCTAAGGGAGGATTTTTTTGAAATTTATCTTTAAAAAATGAAAATAATTGCTCCAACATGAAATCTCCACAAACAGTATGTGATTGTATTTTTATGGCTGATGGTACTCGAACTGGAGAGGGGTGACCTAATGCCCATCTGATGTAATTTCTGGTTAAGATGTGAGGCTTGTTTAAGTATACTTTTCTCTTTTTTTGTGGCAATATATTCTTTAAGCTGTTCTGAAATTGATTGATATGTTTTTTTAATGCTACTAATCTGGGGCATCATAGTTAGATTGTAATGTAATATTTTTTATAAGTGTCATCCATAAGTTTTAAAAGTTTAGTTGGGGATGGTATGGTCCTTGTAAGATGGTTAATATTAAATGATAATATATTGACAAATGCGCGCCATGCTTGGACTGGGTCCATTTGTATACTTTTTATCTTTTGCAAACAGATATATATTTCTGAGAAAAGTAATTCTGGAGTGTGTGATGGAAGAAGAACTCTGATGGTTCTTCCAGTAATTATTGTTGATCTGATATTGAATTAAGTTCCAGAGATAATATGACTGCGGCATGGTCAGATAGAGGGGAGTTCTTTAGAAAAATGTTCATCGTGTTATGCAATGATGGAGAATAGAAGACTAGATCAATAAATGATGAAAATCTTCCATTATTAATTTATACAGCTCTCTTTGGCAGGAATCCTCTCCCACTCATCATGGGAAATGACAGATGATGAAGCCATTTATTGGTAAATTTTCCATATGACATGTTAAAGTCCCCTATAAGTAATACTGGATGTGCTGTGTTCACAAATTTGGAGTTCAGAATTAGGATTAATCTATTTATAATGATGGGGCCTGGAGGGATATATACAATTGCAATGTTTAGTGTTATAGTTTTGTGGGGGAAAGTGATAATTAGTATGTGCGCATCAATATATAATATTTTAAAAGAGTTGAATGGGCAGTTTTTATCGATGATGATTCCTGTTCCTGCTGATGGTGTGTCAGATGTATTTGAAAAAGCCGTAAATCATTTGCTATTTAGTTTGTTTGATGGATTAATTTGCGATCCACTGTAAATTTTTGTTTCTGTGTGTGGTTTAACAAAGTCATACCATTTAGTAAGAAGATCAATTTTTTCAAGAGAGTTTAACCCTCTGACATTAAAAACTCCTATATTAAGTTTCATTTAGTGTGTGTTTATTCTATATATTAAACAAGTCTATATCAGATCTTAATTGTATATAAAAAATAAGCAATAATAAATGCGAGCAAAAACTCATATTGACAACTTAAAAAAGACAATTTTACTATATATGATTTTGTACTGGATTTTTAATTGTATCACCTGGTCTCATTTGCTTTATTGCTATTGTTTTTTTTTGTATATAGTATTATCAATATTAGTATCGCTTACCTCTTCCATGGGACTATCTTCTTCTGTTGATAATGATACGTTATCAGAATTAATTTGATATCGAGTGGTTTTAGCTTTTTTAGTTTCAGATGCTGCAGGAGGCATTTCACCGTCGCTACTTTCATATTCCAAAATCTTTACTTTTTTAATTTTTTTTGGAGGGCAGCCTGGTTTTCTTCTAAATTGAGGAGTGGCAGGTACTACCTCAGCTGGATAGATAGCAAGAGTCTCCATTATGTCTGGAGATGTTTTGTTAAGGGGGGACGGGTTTATAATATCAGCCACGGGATTTATTATATCATTTTCAAGCTCACTTGATTGTGGAGTTATTATTTCACTATCGCTAATACTATTTTTTTTATTCTCTTCTGATATATGCTTTGGGACAAGAAATTCTTCAGCTATCAATTCGACTTCTTGACAAGTGTTAATTTCTTTTAGACATTGGTGAGTGGGGGGTGCTCTCATATTGCATTTAGTGCAGTATAGCTTAGGGCAGTAGCTGATTAAGTGATCACGTTCTTTACAATGAAAGCATTGCGGCTTGAGCCCATTTATAATTAAAAATAATGTTGCCTCTTGGTCTGTTATTTGCGTAGGGATATTTTCAGGAATTATATTTTCTCGCAATTTCACTCTATATGTAAAACTGTTACCGAATATAGGTACTGGTGTGTTTTTAATGTACATGGGCTGAAAATTTATCACCTCTCCGAATGGCTCCATTAGTTTAACAAAATCTGCACTGGAATAACCAAAGTACGCATTTTTTAAGAGGCCTATAATATGATTTTCTCTATTCGGGTTAACTACGATTAAGGCATATTGATCCAAGGTTTTAACTTCTTTTTTGAAATTTTCTTTATTTTTCTCTTTATCGAATTCAAAATTGCTATATAGCATGGATTTGGATGGCCTCCAATGCGTACAATTGAATTCCATAGATTTTTTTTATTAATGACTTCAAATAATAGATCTTTAGGGAATCTATAGAGTGAACAATTATTATCTGTTATTGCTATTACAATTGAATGGTCCGTAAAAAAAAAAATATTTGAATGAATTAAAAAGATCTTTTGGTATGGTCTGGTTGAAAACTTCCATAATTTTTTTCAGGCTGTCATTGGTCGAAGCTTTTTGTGTCTTGATAGTATCAGTATCCATTGTTTTAGGTGAAAAATATCTAATTTCAAAATATCTCCAATGGTTGATCAATGAAATCTGGGTGTTTGTTGCACTCTCATTCTGCTAACCATCTGCGATTCATCCTCCCCCCTTCTACAGAAGAATATTGCTTTGCTACTTGAGCATAGGAATTTTTGACAGTGCCTATATTGATGGACATCTTGGCTGGACACTGGCTTTCAGTGTCCATTTTAAATATAATCCGATGGGATTATTATATTTTTTTGCAGTTCAGATGACTGAAGTTCTCTCTATAATTAATGGCAAAAATTTTTTTTACCTATTTGGAATTATAGATTGTAAGTAATCCCCTGTTTTTTTAGCATGATGCAAATGAATTTGTAACTCCAAGCGACCTCTGATGGCTCTCCTATTATTATTATTATTATTATTATTATTATTATTATTATTATTATTATTATTATTATTATTATTATTATTATTATTATTATTATTATTATTATTATTATTATTATTATTATTATTATTATTATTATTATTATTATTATTATTATTATTATTATTATTATTATTATTATTATTATTATTATTATTATTATTATTATTATTATTATTATTATTATTATTATTATTATTGTTGTTGTTGTTATTATTATTAAAATACCATTCAGTATATAATAACCTGATAGTATAATTTCTTCCTTAGTTAATTGAAAGTTGATAATTATAGATGTTTTATTATATCCATTTAATCAGTATTGTTAGTCATGAGAGTATGTGATTATCATGCCATTGGATAAATACTTTTGTGCTTATTTAATGTTAAAGGGTATGCAATCTTGTTGATAAGATAGAACAGCCTCACAATTATTAATACCTACCAAAGATAATTTAAAAATGGTAAGTGTCTTAAAGGTTACTTAGATCAAGTTGGAAGTTGCCAAATGTAGGTACTTGGCATATCATCTAGGGGTCATTGTATTATTAAGAGAGTACATATATATTATAATGGTCACTCAATCTACCCTTAATCATGGAGGGTGACACCAGATCATTGCATACTCTGGAAAATTTGTTTACCATGATCAAAAGTAAATGATGACGATGATTTGCACTCACTAGACTCAGAAAAATAGCAAGAGCTCGTGAATATTGTTCAGACAATTGAGAAAATAAAAGCACTAAGACAAACATCAGCAAAATTAAGTTTAAACTAATTTGAAATTTTTATTAAATTCAATAAACAAACTAAATTAAATCTAGCAAACTGAATACAAAAATTTGATCTAGATTTTTATAAGCAAAGTTATCAGAGAGTGCATATGAGCTGAAAATATTAAAACATTAAATGCTTTAGCAGAAAGAAACATTCTCTCACCTACAATTTGAAAGAAGATTAATAGTATCTTTCTGCTGATGATTTACAAAGAACGATCATTCTAGTTTCCTAATTCAGAGATATAAAAACAGTATGGTCTTTTAGGAAATCAATGAACATCGTGGTCAAGCATTCCCTAGTACTTTGAACTAGAGTCATCATTTTGTGTGCAGGTGTACCACGTTGAAAGCAAATCATGGTTAATTTCACGTACAAGACAAAAGAAAATGATTACGATCTTATGTAATCTAGAAAAGAAACAAAATCTCCAATTTTAAAAAAACTAGATTAACAAACATGATAAACTGCCAGCCAAAAGATTTACAGTCTGCATGAAAGGCAAACTAAACTACTTAAAGTTAATTTTACGATAATACTAGAAGGACGGGTGAGTTAAAGAAAATTATGAAACTGTGCCAAAGTATTTTAAAAGAGTTAGGAATATAAACAGAGACATATTAAAATATAAAATGTAAAATTCACAATGCACTCTCCAATAAATAAAATTGAAAGCAAACTTGGAATCCTAAACTAAGATTCCAAGACACACTATAAATACAATGAAAAGCAAATACATATAATAATTATGAGATTAAATAACTATTAAAACTACAGACTTATTTTTAGTTTGAGTGGAGATTTATTTATTTATTTTTGAATTCAAATTTTTAAGTGTTTCATTTCTTCATAGTGGCAAGAGTAGAGGCATATTTTACTTCAGACTTCCATGGCATCAGAAATCCATCCTTAGATAAGTTAACAAGAAATGTTGTAGGTTTGAATACACATAGGTTAATTTAGACATTCTAGAAAAGAAAATGTAGATAATAACTTTATGAAGTCCACTTATTGACAGGCAGCAGAATGCAATATTTTATTGACAGCAAATTTTTAAAAAAAATTAAATGTCTGAACACAGTATAAATTGCAGCAGGCTAATATAAAATGAATAGTAAAATTATAAGAGGCTGAATCTATCACTTTGAAGCAGACTTAGCTTGGTCAGGCCAAGAATAAAAATGCCTAAAATTTTTGGGGTTATTTATATTCTCTATCTATCTATCTATCTATCTACCTACCTACCTACCTACTTACCTACCTACCTACCTACCTAGCTACCTACCTAGCTAGCTACCTACCTACCTACCTACCTATTTATCTACCTACCTATCTATCTACCTACCTACCTACCTATCTACCTACCAACTAACCTACCTACCAACTAACCTACCTACCTACCTACCTACCTATCTATCTATCTATCTATCTATCTATCTATGTTTTCATCCATCCATCCATCCATCTATCTATCTATCTATCCATCTTGTTTTCAATTATAGGACTTATCTCAGGGCAAATCTCTATCTCCCGTTCAACCTTCATTAAGAATTCTAACCAGAGAGTATCTTATATAAAAAAAAACAATACAAAATTAAATCTTCGCTTTTAAAATTAATCTAAAAATGGATTGTAATTAGAATAGAAGAAACAGGAATGCAATTAACAAGTTTGATTACTTTTAATTAATTTGATAAAAAAATAAAAACAAGCAACAAAAGAAAATTATTTTAGAAATCAAATTTATTAAAAGGTAAAAATGACTTATTTTAAAACATAACTGAGCTGTGTGTTAATTTTAAACTTTAAAATTTAATTGAAATAAAACTTGTTTTTATTTTTGGCAATGAAACCATTGAATCGGATAAAGTATCCAATTCAATATATATATATATATTATAATGGTCAGGATGGATAAGGGTGTTTGGAGTCTTACCATATCTGCCATACAGGGTGGCACCAGACTACTGGAACCTGGAAAATTTATATAGTAGATAGATACTTAAGTTAAGATCCAATTTTATTTTATATTCAACCATTAGCCTTAGTCACTAACTCGCAGAGCAGCAGAGATAATGTATACTTTATTTTTAAAAAAAGAAAGATAATAAAAAATCAGAATAAGCCACTGCCAGATTAACAATACACAAACATTTATTTTGCACATATATAAAATTTAGAATTATTTTATTTAGTCTAACTTTTACTTTAGAATTTAAATTACATTTTAACTTTTTATTTTAGAAGTTCACACAGATGGATTTATTAATATTTTATTTGAGTGTCGAGTATGGATAGACTACATAGATTGTACTCGAAAAGAAAATATTCTATATCCCTTATTTAACCCAAGGCCAAAAGTTCACATTCAGACTAATGCCAATCATTTTGACATATCGTATTCAATGCACTATGAATACGACAGCACAATACCATACTGTTAGGAATGCACATCTGGACAGCATGATTATAAAGAAGTAATTGTCTCTTGTCCAGTACAGGAATGTTATATCTGTCTGGTGAGAAGAACAATAAAATAAATAGAAAACTCCATAGGAACAGATTGTGGTCCTTTTTGCCAATATACCATCCCATTCCATAGGCTAAATGGATGATCCAAGAAGCAGGGTATGTCTGCTTCTGATGGGCAGTAAGAAATGGGACTTATTTTGCCCAAGTGCGGCATATAAGTGATCCTGCATGTAGCAGATCTTCATGCTACATTTATTATTTGCACCAATACATCCAATCCACTGACCCAATCTAACTGCGAAACAAATAACCTAAGATTTACTCCCCCTTAAACTAACATAACTTTATGAATCTATGCAGCCATTCATGCCGACTTAAATTTAATATGATTTAATTAAAAGTTTTAGCTTAATATAAAAAACAAAAAAAAACCATAATAAACATTTAAAAGAATGGAAAAATAAATTAATGGAAATGATTTTAAAACTTATATATGATAGAAATAAATATTAATGATTTAATTTGGTCAGATAGGAATTTCTATTTCTATTTAAATACTGGGAAAGTTTTATAGTTAAAGTTCATTAGAGTTCATAAAGTTCTTACAGTTTTAAAAGAAAAAGTCCATACTTCCTAGTTGCTTAATTTGGATCCAGTGTTAATTCCCATGTTGTTCTGTTGTATTTATCTGGGGGTGCTTTGCTCTACTTGGTATAGCTTTTCAGGATCTTTTATTGTGGGACCCTGATGTTCTGGGGTCCACAATATAGGAAAATACTATTTCATTTATACTTTTAGAAAAACTGAAGGGATTGAAAGTGCATGTTTTCAATCCTTTTTCCTTCAACTCTCCCAGAACTAACATATATAACCCACCTTAGTTCCATTTTTTTCTTCTTACATTAAATTTGCAGATTAACTCAATATGACATCATGATGATGATTATTCTTTCACTGAGTTCCGTTTCCTGAGGGATCTTTTGATTGGCTATTCTGTTCCTATTGTTTTTCCCTCCTATCTGACCTCTAATTATAAATTTTGAAATGCCCAAGGGCTAATTTACTTTAACTAATTGAAAATAATCATTTCCATTTTACACAATAGTATTAATTAAATTATTGTGCATTCTTAAAGATATATATTTTTATTTTTTCTTAAAATTTAGTTTTAAACCTTTTTATTTTTTTGATAAAGTTTTTTTTAATAATTTTTCCATCTGTGCGATTTTATATATGTACAAGTTTAGATGACTCTAATTTTACTTATTAGAATGTAACAGCATGTGTGCTCATTACAATATATATATATATTCTTTAGTACTAAGAATCGTAATTTTAAATGGTATATTCCTAATTATGTTACATGTAAAAGTGCTAATTTGATATATTTGATAGAGTGTAGTAGATGTTTAAACCAGTATATAGGCGAGTCAGCAAATAGTTTACATGTCAGAATGACTAATCGTAGATTTGACATTTTGCATAAGAATGAAGATAGACCGGTTTCAAAACACTTTAATTTACCGAATCATTCATTTGACGATTTAAGAGTAGTAATTCTTCAGGAAGGTTTTTCTTCTACAAGGGAGAGGAAACAAAAGGAGAGTTTTTTATTTTTAAATTCAAGACCTTAGAACCACATGGATTGAATTTAAACACTGGAACTATTACATCTCTGGGTTACCTGGTCTCCTAAATGATTTCTATATGTGAGTTTTTTATGTGAAAATTTTCTTATATGAGGTTTTTTATGTAAAGATTGGTTATATGGATGTTTAATATCTGTGTTTAATTGGTATATAGATAAATAATTAGTTATTATAAACTATTGTACTTTGCACTAACTATAATTTTTGATTAAAATGTATAAGTATTTTAGTTTTTAATGAATATTAATGTGAGCACAGCTATTTTTTGTATGTGAGCATAGTCTAATTTTTCTATGTATGCACATATGTATATTTTAATTTTTAATTTTGGATTTTTTATTTTTATATTTATTTTAATTTAAATAGAATTTAAGTTTGATTAGGAGGGAATGTAGTTTTTTTTTTCTTTTTTGCTTTTTTTGTTTGAATTTTGTCATTGATTGGGTAGATATTCTGTGTTAGATTTTGTGACCAATCAGGGGGGTTTTGTTAAATTTTTAATCTTTTACCAAATCTGTAATTTTTGATTATCGCCATTTTACTGTGTATTTTTTTCTTTTTGATGAAAACCAGTCCTCTGGTTGAAATATAATATTATTTATTGGATTTATAAGTCTTTTTTTGTTTATATATATATTATACCGGATACTCAATCTATTCTGAAACAGAGGGCGCCACCAGACCACTACATGTCTGGAAAATTTGTTTACTGTGATCAGAATAGATGATGATGATGGTTTGCACCAACTAGACTCAGGGAGAAACAAGAGATCTTAAATTGTTTAGACAATTGAGACAAAAGCACAAAGACAAACGTCAGCCAAATTAAGTTTAAACATATTTCATAAATTTTATTATGAGAAAATAAATTATTAAATATAAGTTTATGACACAATAGATGGGGTTAACTCAGGCGTGTACCAGACAGACTAAAGGCAAAGCTATGACGGACTGACTGATCTTCTAATAAACAAATTTAAAAGGGAGGAAGCAAATTTCGTTCAGCAGAGGATTCACTTAAACACTGGTTTCCACTTTATGATATTTAAACCATATGCCCCTGAAATAGATCAAAGAACCCAGTGCCAATGAGCTTTCTGAGATCTAAGTATGGCCCGATCTCGAAGGTCCTTATATCGGTATGAACTGCACCAATTACTACATTTAAAATAATGGTGATTGATGCACCTCAAGAACAATCGAAAAATATCATTGAAACGAAGAAACAATTAAACCTGGTGAATCCCAGCCAAACGATTAGCCAAAATTACTTTAAAATTAATAATTAATGGTCCCAATAAGAGACAAGTAAATGATTAGAAAAACAGTTACGTCTGCCCCAGCAAATAAAGAAAAAACAAACAAACTTACAAACAAATTCTGAGTACATGCTCTGATAAATTTAAAGCACACATAATGACTACAAAAAGAAATATATCGGAGAGTGCAAGTTTAAATACTCTAGCAGAATGAAAGTATTGCTCACCTGTAATTTAAGAAAGGATAAATTTTATCTTCCTGCTGATGACTTATAAAATTACAAAGAAAAACACAATTCTAATTTCCGCCTTTAGAGACATTGGAAACGAAATCTCCACCTGCAGAAATCAGACAATAAAGTCGTCAGCCGAAAGAGTTTTGGAGGTTTAGCAAGAGGGCAAACATAGAGTATAAAATTAATTATTGAATACTAAATAATTACAGGTAAGCATAAAAAAAATATATACAAGACTGCTAAAGCATTTACAAAAGCGAGGCATAAAATATAAAACTCATTGGTCACTCTCCAATAAACAAAACTGAAAGCAAATTAGAATCTTAAAACTAAGATTCCAAGACACACTACAAAATATTGGAAATTAGAGCAAATATTAAATATGAGGCTATATTGATTTAAGAATACATATTATGATTAGTTTGAGCGGAGATTTAATGAGAATTAATTTACCCTGGGAAGAATAAAAACGAAAATAGTTACCTTTCGGTAAAACAAAGTTCACATAGAGTGCGCACTTTTACTTAAGTTCATTTTCAGGTTCTTTAGGCAGCAAGGTAGATGTAGAGAGGTTCCGGATTTTTTTAGGTGTTCAAGGCATTACTGGAGCAAACTTGGAAGTCAGGGATCCATCTTTTGTGGAGTTAGCAAGCCATTCGGGTGGTGGTAACAAGTATAGAATTTTTCATTTTGTTGTAGGCAAAAGTATTTAATCACAGCTGATGTCCTTTAAGAAATTAAATGTCTGTGCTGATATAAATTCTCACTTGATAAACAGCTTGTCTATCAACAAACAATGAATTAACTGACACTCCAAATTTTTGGGGCTATTTATACAATGCTCCATTTCCCATGAAACACTTTACTTGTTGTCCAATTTCTATGCCTGAGGCAGGGCAAATATTAATCTCCTGCTCAATCTATCTAAGAATTCCACCCAGGGTTTATTGAAATGAAAACAACAAAATAAAAATCAAATCTCCGCTATCAAAATTGTTTACAATAATTAAAACAAAAGCAACAGGAATGCTATTAGCTAGCCAGCTTGTTTTTAAAGCAAATGGATTTAAAAACAGGTGGTATATGAAAACTATTTTAAAATAAATCGATAAATATTTTTAAAAAATCCATTTTACATATAAACGCGTGTATACTTGGATACACGCATTCTTTTTAAATAATATTGCAAATTTAAACTCTATGTTTAATTAAATTAAAAGCTTAATAAATTTCTTTTTTTTTTTTGTTTAATAACAACACCATTGAACCGGATTTCAATCAGGTTCAATATATATATAAAATTGAAATAATAAATTTAATGGTTTACAAACTATTATAAACAATCCTTAAATCTGCAGAAGTACTTTCAGTTAATTCCTTAAACCTGCCACAACTGCCATTAAATTAAAAAAAAAAACAAAAAAAAAAAACAAAGTGAAAGCAAATGTCATCAATTCAAATTCCATGAATCTCATATTTTAATGTTAGCAGCTTGTCTATTTCTTAAATGCATTTTATTCCTATTTATAAAAATTGCCTCTTTAATTTTTCTTTTATTATGATTTCTTCCTTCATGAAGAATTTTCACATTTTCAAAATCAGAATTAAATTTATATTTACATGTTTTTTCATGAACAAAGAAAACTGAAGGATACATTAAATCACCATTATTTTTACTTTTTACATGCTTATATAACAATTCATGCTCCCTCAATCTCTTCACAATACTGCACCTTGATTCACCTATATATGATAGCATACAATCACAAAAAAATTACTTCTTTGTTGTTTTTTTTTAATTTAATGGCAGTTGAGGCAGGGTTAAGAAATTAACCGAAAGTACTTCTGTAGATTTAAGGATTCTTTATAATAAGTTGTAAACCGTTAAATTTATAATTTCAATTACAATTTTGTTTAATTATCGGACATTATATATATATAATTGTGGGTGTGTTTGAACTATTTTAAATTTATACTGACTGTAATATATTTATTAATTATTTCAGAATGTGGTGCTAAATTAGCTAGAGTTCCAGGCTTGTCCTGGTATTTTTAATCTAATGCTTGAATATCCTAGCATCTCATTGAGGAAGCCAGTAGTAAAAACCAGTCTGGGGTTGGGGAAATTCTGAACAGCTTGCTAAGAAGGTATTTGCAAGCTCTATATATAAGATTTGTAATACAAGCTTGTTAAATTAGGTCATGTGACATATGACTTGATTTCTTTGTAATTTTATTTTTTGCTATTAAGGCTATTGTAATTTTATATTGCTAAAGTTATTAATATATTGTGTATCTGAACTTGATTCAATCCCATATGGCTATTTAAATTAGATAACTGGATTGGAAGACATATAGATGTCTTAAAATTTCAGATTTTCTTACTTAATAGTTATACATTACATAAAGTGTTGGGCTTGTCTTGGTATTTTTAATATAATGCTTGAATATTATAGCACCTCAATGAGGAAACCACTGCAGAAACCAGTCTGGTGTTGGGTATATTCTGCACAACTTATTAAGAGCTTATTTGATATATATATATATTGATATTGATATATATATATATTAACGTGTCTAAAAAGTGCATGCGTTTTGCATAAACGCTAGGAGTTAGTGTTTAGGTCTAGTTTCTAACTCCTATCCCTTCACTGATGAGAGCAAATGAGCTTGAAATCAGCTGATCTGATGGTGGAATATTGACTCTGACATTTATGTAAACAGAATACGCTTGTTTCGGAGGTCTTGGTAAAGCTCCATCTATTGATCATTAATACAAGCGATAGCAGATTTTACGTATATAAATCTTGTTTTTCTTTTTCATATATATATAACGAAATATATTTAAGTTTCGTTATTGTATTATTAATATTAGCGGACATTTATTTTGTTTTAATATATATATATTGTGACCCTCATTATACGACTAATGAAGAATAAACGCATAAAAGAATAAGTGTTGAAAATAATGTACAAATAAAATATTACTTTCTTAAAATCGACCTAAACACTACATCTAAAGAAAGTCACAAAGTTTTCATGAAGATAAAAAATACACAAACAAAATATACAAATAAAATATTACTTTCTTAAAATCGACCTAAACACTACATCTAACGAAAGTCACAAAGTTTTCATGAAGATAAAAAATACACAAACAAAATATTATGAAATAAATTTAATATTTGGCAAACCAATAAATAAATAATAATTAGATCTATGGAATGAATATGAAATTAAAATTATGACTTAAATAATAAATAAATTAGGATGTAGATGACTAAATGGATAATGAAAATAAATAATAATTAAATAATAAAATGAAACTAGCCTAAGAGTGAAGAGAAGAGAAAGAAGATGTGTTAGAATAATGAATGTTTAAGATAATGAGAGAAAGAGAGCTAATGAATGATTAAGACGATCATAGAATAAAAGCCAGTGAAGGGTGAATGAATTATGATAATGAATTAAGATCAAATGGGAATGAAGAAATAAAAGAAAGATCAAAATGAAATAGGAGAACAATGTTGATGATGGAGAATGGAATCTTAAACTATAAACCAATATTATATTAAGTGATAGTAAGGAAAACTAAAATAAAATAGGGATTCCAAGTTTGACAAAACCAGAACATTCACCATAAAGTCAAAACAAACTATAAGTTTTCATACAAAAGAAGAAATTTACACATTAAATTTTGTTGACTTTAATAAAACAGTAAAAATAACGTAACTCAAATCCAAATACAGTTCAAATAATTTAAATATTATCATTTTACAAGATATACTTGAGTCAGTGAGAAAGATTATGCCACTACCGAAATATAGCAAACAAAACGGCTCATAAAAAAAAATCGAATTAACAAATACTGTTTAGCAATTCCAAATAAACTCCATAAATATTATAAATTTTAAGCTTCAGAAATACAAATAAACTGTTAATAACTAAACACAATGACTTATAACTTGCTTTTATTAAATAATTGTGGGCCGTATGATTAAGATCGGTAAATGATATATTTGATGGTTTAAATGAACAGATTAAAAACAAACTTAAGTGTTTTGTTTTTAACATATTATTGAACATAATATATGCACTCTAAGTTAACAATATTTTGATTACTAAGTGATGATGCCTTAGATGTACTTTTAAAATATAAGGGCTTAACAAAATTATTATAATATACCAATGTCTAGTCAAATACACTAGATGGATGGATGATGACTCTAAAATAATAAGATGTGTTAATGGCGGTAGCAATAATAATGTGTATGGTGATTTGCAATAAGACCACAGACAACTAAATAAACTTTTAAAACAGTAAGATTTATTTACACTGTTAACAAATTTTCTTTAAACATCAGAAATAATTGAATATTTAGCTTTTTGGAAACCTTATCTGAAATAAGACAGAGACATTATATAAAATAAGGTTTATAAAATAATGTGTATCCCATTAAATACATGCATAGTATATAAAATACTATAATACAGTGATACCTTCATTACCACTATCATTATCAACTATAGAAAGGTTAAACTATGTTTAACATAAATTAGCATTCGAGTTACAAAATAAAAGTGTATTCAAATCTTTAGGATAAGTGAAAACTTTAACATCTAAACATACTGTTATAAAGTAGCATGACACACTATAGCTATTATATTTATATCAGAATATGATAAGGGCAATTATCATATGCAGCACAAATAATAATTTTTATCACTTGATATAAAGAAATTTATTATGTTAATGTGGGGACAAACATCAAGAATCAAATGTTTACATGACACCCAAAACCTTGCCTATGCCCACAACATAATCATTCCAATTATTAACTTGTCTTACCAATCCATTGGCAAATCACTGCTTGTTAAAAATACAATGACATTGCATGTGTGTGTATTTCTTGCTACACTATACAGAAATTTTCCAATCACTAGTGAGTTTTGGTTGGTTTGCTTGAACACTGATAAAAGTACTACAGCATTATACATACACTATTCACAATTAGACCCACTATAGATGAACAAGTGTCCCTCGATCTAACTTTATCCTATCATTGCTATATAATTCTAAAATACTAAAAACTTCACCAATCACAGTGGAAAAATAACTACATAACATCATGAGAGATCAGACAATAAAGAAAGCTCTACAAAACAACATTATATAGTTGTATAATAATATGACCGATTCCCATACCTTTATTCTAGGTACAAAATGTGTGGACATTGTCTCATCTCAGGGAAACAGAATACAGGCCATTAATATAACCCTATCTAAGGATTAACTGTACTAACTAAGCAATAGCTATTTATCAGTCTCGACAACATAATCCTCTCATGGAATAAGCAGTGGGAGAGTGCTCCATCTACCCATGCACAATATCAATGATACAACATTTGATGCCACTATATGTTACACATACTTACAAGATAAAATTATCACAGATCCTTGTTAATATAATAGCAAGATAAAAATAATTCTAACAACAAAAGTTCAAAAGATAAATATCCCATTTTACAATACATAACTAATAGTGTATTAAACAAACCAACACTGTAAGTCAACCGACCATTAATTATTTAAAAAAAATAATGATAACATTTTGTTATAACAAGAAACCAACACATAGGCAATGAAGAATATACATTCTATACTTAAAGTGGACATGCTAATTCAGGCAAAATTTAACAAATGTAAAATATTCCATATAAAAATGATTGTGTCATTACACGATACCTCTGACAAATTACTGTATCTGTTTATCCATCAGAAGCTATTTTCATTAACGTTAGAGATGGTATCTCTCTTTATCTCTAAACAAACTAGATAAAATAGCATATTTTAAACCAAGCAGTAAAACAAAAAATAAAAATAACTGTATATACCTTTACATTAATATGTTATTAACATAAATATATATAGATTCATGCCACAATATTAAAAATATATTTATATACCTTTATAACACATTAAAAACAATATACCGTAATAGTAAATGTAATAATAATAAAAAAATATTTTATCACGTTTTTCTTTTTTTCTTAGATCATAGTTTGTTCCTTTATAATTATGAGCTGACTGACGAGAGAAAATGATGTCATGGGCAAAATATTTTATGAGTAATACCTCCATATATTTTATTAAATATATTTGATCCTGGTACAGTGAAACAAAATCAAATACTTCAAAACTGTGTAGCAACAAAATAATCATACCTTAATGTTTATTCATATTTTCTGCAGACAATTTACCTTAAAATTCATCTATAGGCTTAACAAGGTCTACAAGATAAAACTTTTCAAAATTATTTATTGATTTTTCCATCCCAGTAATATCTGGACTAATTTTAAAATGAACCTGGCATTTAAAAAAAAACAAACATTTAACTAAGAAGTAGATATTTGTTTATTTATTTCTATCAGTAAATTTTTAATATGTTTTTTAATAATATACTAGGAAGAATTATTATTATTTTCTTTTATCAAGATTTATTAAATTGTTTGCCATTATAAATACAACATATTTTAATATATTTAAAATATGTTTAATAACTATGACTTAAACATTTTATCTTGCATTTATTAGCACTATAAACACATTTTAAGTTTTCATTTCTAATGACCACTGAATTTTTTTTTTTAAAAATTAAGATTTATTAATAATAGGTATATACAAATGTTTTCAGTGATAGTTATGTATATGTTTATATTGTTATAGGTTCTCCAAGAGTTTGTGTAGAATGAGATGAGGCATTTTTATGTTCATACATTATTCAGATATTTGCGTGTTTCTTTTACCTGTTATATGGTTTATCAATCATTAAAATTGATGTCTTTTTGTAGGTAGGATATTTTGAGCAGTTTCCATGTTTCTTCATGTAGAAACTTTGAGGAGAGCATTTTGTCTTTCTTTTGTAGTTTTGAGAGGGTAGCAAGGAAGAAAGAGTTTGCTTCTGGCTAGGGAATGCTAAACTTTAATTTACATCTTGTCACCCAGATAGAATATGTAACAAATATTGCTATCCTAATGGTGGGGAAGTCTCTTTCCTTAATACACTCTTTGATTGTTAGAATTTTATAGTAATCAATAATACTATTTTGAGATATTATGAGTTTAATCCTTCCCAATCCCATGCAAGAAAGCACAATGTGTTCAAATGTTTCTTCATGTATTAAGCAGTTTGAACAAATGGGGTCTGTGTTTCTTATACCTCTTTTGTAATGCAGAAACCAATTGGTATGCATTGCATTTAGGTTCACCTTTATTAGATAGTCAAGGAATTTGGGTTCCAACTTCCAGAATTTGAATAAGGTGGTGATTCTGTAATTGGAACAGCCAAGACTTGGTTTAATTTGAGGTAGTTTAGGGCTTATTAAATTGTGTGCATCCCATATGTTAATTTTGTTTTTGAATACGTCAGTAGCGGTGCTGTTATGTTGTTTTAGAAGGGAAATTAGTTGGTCTAGCCAACTAGCCTTGATAGGAGGGGGGGTGTCTGTAGGTATCACCTCTCTTAATATTAGGGGTTGGCCAAATTTTTGGATAAGGTTGAAGATTAGTGTGTGGCCTTTTTGGTAGTTAATGGCTTGAATGGAATGTAGAGACATTCCATTGAGTTTTCTGTGGTGATATTGCATTCTTGAAATACTAATGGAGGTTATGTGGCACTTCCAGAACAGACCCGCACATATCCTATTGATTTTATTAATGAAAGTCTTTGACACGGATATGATGGTCAGGTAGTAGGCTATTTTAGACATTACTTTCATGTTTAGTAAGGCCACCTTGCCTTGGAGGGATAAATAAACTTTTGAGAGCATTTGCATAAGAAGATTTGTTGAGTCAATGATGGTATTCTGTATATGTTTCGACATGGCGGATTGGGATTTATATATAGGGAATCCTAGAAAATTCTGGGGCTCGGCTAGAAAGTTGGATTTGATTTTTCTTCCATTAAGAATATGCCATGATGATGATTTTTCAGGGTTTATGGTAAGCTGCGAGGTTTTAGAGAAATTGTTAAGGATTTTGTAGAGAGGTTTTAGGAATTTCTGGGATGGTAGGATAATAAGAATGTTGTCCATATAGGCGATGGTCTTCATCGATTTCTTGATGCGTGGTATAAATACTCCAGGGAGGGAGCTCTCTAATGCTATTAACAGGGGGTTAATGTAGCATGAAAAGAGTAGGGCACTCAGTGGGGATCCCTGTGGAATAGATCTGGTAGGGGAGAAACCGTTGGAATATGACCCGTTGAGCGATATATGTATTAGTCTGTTGTGGAAGAGGTTATCAATGATTTGGATAATTTCTGTGGAAACCTCACCTTCATCCAGTAAATCAAGTAGAGTATTAATGTTGACTGAATCGAATGCTTCAGTAATGTCAATCTGTACTGCAATAGGTTTGGACAATTTTTTAGATCTGATATGGTCCAGTAATATTTTGACCTCTCCCATTGCAGTTAGTGTGAATGATCCTTTTCTGGCAAATTGTGATTCTGATATTTTGTTTAGGATTTTGTCTTGTATTTTTTTCCTTTATGACCCCCTCTATTATTTTAATGAGGATAGGGGTCATGGATATGGGTCTTAAGCTGTTGATGGATGTTGGATCTCTGTTCTTTTTAATGAATGGAACCATCGCTATTGGATAGAGGTTGGCTATTGATCTTTTCTGTGATGATAAATGGTTAATCATTTTCATGATGATTGGGATTGTGAAGTTATTGAGGTGAGTTAGTACAAATTTGGGAATGGCATGCATTCCAGGGTGGACATTTATGGGTAGTGCTAAAAGGCAGCTTTTGAGCTCTGCCTCAGTGATGCCATGTGTATTAGCTCTAGTACTGTCTCTCGATGCTTTGTGTACATTCATGTAGTGAGCCTGAAGTTGATCTTTGAGGTGTTCTTCAATATGTTGAATCATTTGGAGACCAGTGGTTTGAAAACCATTGATGGTTATAATTGTTGGAGTGGTTTGTTTTGATTTTGCACCTAAAGCCCACCGCAGGTATCCTCTCGTCCAACAGTGTTGTGATGGCAGGAAAATCTTAGATCTCTTAATAGCTATATGTTCTGCTATTGTTGTTTGTTTATGTTTATATTGATTTTTGAGGGCAAGTAAATTTTCTATAGGTTCAGTGTCTATAGCAAAGTTCTTGATGATCTTATTGTGGATATGTTCTAATTCGTTGAATAGGATGGTAGGTCCTTTGACTTCCTTAGTATAGTGTGCTATTAAGGTCTGTAATATTCCCATGAAGGAAAACCAAGCTTCTTCTGGAGGCCTAGAAAGAATATCAATCTTATGAAACAGAATGTATGTTTCAGAGAAAAAGGCTTCCGTCATGACAGCACGAGTTAGTACTCTAATAGTTTTGTTGAGACTGATTGTGGTACAGTTTCTAAACTGTAGAGAAGTTAATATTGCTTGGTGGTCTGAGAAGGCGACTGGCTGGAGGGTGGCCTCCAGACTGAGGTGTAATTCTGAGGTACAAAATAAGAGGTCTATTAGAGAGTGCTGAGTTTTATTGTAAAAAGAGAAGGCGTTGGGTGGGAAGAAGCCTCTTCCATTTAAAAAGCCTCAATTTAGCAGGTGTAAGTATTTTGATGTGAAGCAGTCATAGGAAATATTAAAATCCCCTATGAGGATTGAGAGAGCATCGTTATTAGCAGTGAGCATATTAATAGTGTGAATAACTTTTAAAATAGTTGTTACATTATTAGGTAGATATACATAGACCACTGAATTTGGTGCTCAAAGAGTTTATCAGACGATTTTTTTTTCTTTAAAAAAAAATCTATAAAGTAAGTTCCTCATTTTATAAATTGATTAAACTTTACAACTTTTGAAGTAACTTTTCATTTTGTTTGACTTAACTTTTAAAAGTTTTGTTCTAAATTATTTTTGATTATGTTTTTATTATGATTATGATTTACAAGCAAACATATTTTTTTCTTTACTTATTTATAAAGAGTGCAATTTTTTTTTTTGCCATTCTAAAAAATTCATGCATCAATTTTAAATATATAAACTGATTAAAATAAGTAAAATAAAAGTTCATGCTTACAATTTCTTGTTTAGTCCTGAGTTTGAAGTTGAATCTGGTTAGACAATTAATTTTCAATTTGGCTCTCATTTTCTTTTCTCCTTCAGTAAGAATTCCAAAAATTTTAAATCGATGAAAAGTAGATAGAAAATGTATACAAAGAGTAAACTTTCTTATTCCATGTTTTTAAAAATACATTAGTTATCCAATCTTGTTCAATTCAATTCCAATATTATAATTTTTTCAGCTCTTTCTTTCTTCTTTAATTGTGTAGGTATTAGATGATGAAGTTTTTACTCTGATTTTTCTTTCTTGATAGTGCTCCCTACAAACTCTGTTAAGTTATTTATACCTTGTATTACATGGAATTGTGGTACAATTAAAAATAGACCAATAATAACCTAATGTGAATATCATTAATATTAATCCATCTATCTTTATTTTTGATATATATATACTCTGTAGTCAAGTATATATATATATATATATATATATATACTCTGTAGTCAAGTTGCAATCTTTAAGTGTACATATATATTCAATGGACCATTAGTAAGAATGGATTTCCATTCTTGCTATTAAAAGGTGTGAAGGTTGCCTTGACAGCAGTTAGAAATATTGGTTGCTATATTTACTGTGAATGTTTAGGTGGTTACTGGTTGGAAACTAATTACATCATTATCCCAGATTAGCTTTAGGCACTATTTCACTTATTATTTCTAAATAATACATGGGCAATTTAAAAGTATTGCATTAAATAATGTTTTAGATGACTATTTATTAGTCTGCATTATAGTGACATGTTTATTTCATGTTTAAAGAGGTTTATTTAAACTTCATTGTAACAATATTTCGTACTCTGTAGTCAAGTTGCAATCTTTAAGTGTCCATATATATTCAATGGACCATTAGTAAGAATGGATTTCCATTCTTGCTATTAAAAGGTGTGAAGGTTGCCTTGACAGCAGTTAGAAATATTGGTTGCTATATTTACTGTGAATGTTTAGGTGTTTACTGGTTGGAAACTAATTATATATATATATATATATATATATATATATATATATATATTTCTCACAATCATATACATATTTGATATATATTGTAACCTAGTGTTATTGACACTTGGTTTACTTGGCATTATTTCTGCAGGAAAACAATGCTATTCTTTAAAGAAATAAAAAGATAAAATAACAATAGTAATAATTGATTAATAAAGTATGCTATTCACTCACTTTGGCATGTTTTGGGTGAATAACTAATAGATTTAATAACTCAATGTCATTTTTAAAGAGAGAACATGAATAATTTAATTGAGATATTAATAATTAGAGCAAATTAATATGGTATAAAAGCTAAACAGTAATTGATTTTGGATGGGTAGAGGGGAGAGTGGATGAGTGTCTTATCATAAAGCACAATAACTTCTGGTAATTTCTTTTTGTAAAAAAAAAAAAAAAAAAAATAATGTTTAAAGAATTATACATCACTGATTGTTAATTTAATGTATTTATTATTATTTTTTTTATATTGTCAAATTACTTTGTAATCCAGGTAAATAATACTGAAAACTATATGATTGTAATAGGTTTTTCCTTTCTTTTGTTTATGTTATAATCAAATGATTATTTTTCTGGAAGAGGTCGCTAAAGTAAAAAAAAAAAAAAAAAAAAACAACAAAAAACGAAACAACCAATTTCATAATCAAGATCATTTTTTTTTTGAAAAAAAAAATAGATAGTCTGCTTTTAGTTTTCAAGGAAGGAACAGTGCTGAAATTTGGTAACTCAATTTTTTCATTTTATTTTGCAGAAATAAATGTAATCAAAGTAAAATTTTAATAATATAATGTGTGGCTAAATTTTTTTGATAAGATATCCTGATTTTCTTTGCCATCTACCTATTTAAAGACCTTTTATACTTAAAAATTTATTGTCTCACGCTAAAGTTAAAAAATGACAGAATTAACTAAAAGAGTCACGAAAAATTATATTATATCTAAATTAAGGAAAAGAAGTGATTTCCAAGAAAAGATTAATTATTTATTAACTTTATGTCATTTATTGATATTTTCTTGGTATAGAAAAAAAAAAATAATAATTGAAAGAAATATTTTGAAACCAAGGAAAATCAACTAGAAACATTTTCGCGCTCTTTCTCAATATTGTCTGCCTTTACAAGTAATGTAGTTACATACGTTAAAATATGTTTTATTCACCAAGAATTGTCTGGAAATAATAATAATGATAAATAAGATTAAATTATGCACCTGTATATTTTTTTAAAAAAAAAAATATATATAAACTTTCTCAGAGTAAATATAGGAAAAGTTATATAGGGGCATTCTTACGGAGAAGTTACCGTTAAAAAAAAATTTATAATTCCTAAAGTATGAACAAAACCAAATATCTTAGTGACTTAATGATAAAAATAAATGATATATTATATTATACATCAGTTGGAATTATTAAAACTTCCTGTACACGTAAATTGACTGCAGTTATTATCATAATAATCTCTCGGAAAATTGCGCATTTTCATCCATAAGTAAGCTAGCTAATAAGTATACGTATCGTCAATAAAAAAAAATATTGTGTATGTTTATCGTCTATAGTCAAATATTCGTCTATGTTAGAAGTCTATTTTTTTTTCTTGGATCCCAAAATTGTAGTAGTTTAATTCAAGTAAGAATTAATCTTCAATTCTGCTATATTTTTCTTTACCTAATTTATTAAACGCACAAAATAAGAGAAAACTTTTATTTAAAGGAAATAATACCATGCGTTTATTGTTTTTAAACTTGCTTCATGAAATACGACTGGATAAAGCTCTTCACCTGGACCAATTGCTCAACAGAAAAACATTTTCTAATGAGAGAGTATGCACTTGTTAATTAATGATTGTTTAAAACTAAGTTATAAATGATATGTATTTTTTTGTTATATCACATAGGTTAAAGTCTGTATGGTCAAGTGATATTTAATAGCCTTGTAATGACAAAGGTATGTTTTAATATAATTATTATAGGTTAAGTTGATATTTAACACGAAAGAAAAAAATCTATAAAATATGTTTTAATTATTACATACAATTGTAGGTAGAAATTTTGTATGTTAGATACGTAAAAGAAAAATATTTAGATATTTAAGGGGTAAAATAAATATTGAAAATTATCAGAAGTAACTAAAAAAAAAAAAAATGCTATAACAAAATATTTCTTGTTAAAGTTTTGAAACGAATTTATACTGTATTAATTGAGGAATTTATTCCTAATTATTCTTAAATAACACATCCACTTTATTTAGTTTAAGATAGTATGCTACCAACTATTTTTGAATGTTCCTTTATTAAAATTAAAATTATTATACTTTTATTCTATGATGTCCATTGATTTCAGATGTTGATCAAAGTATACCCGGTAACATAAGTTTATTATAATCAGTGTATTTACTTATCCTGCCCAGATATAGCATTGGTATATGCTTAATATTCGCATAGGTAATAATTATAATGTATTTATTTTGTGGGATGAAAAATGATCTCCCCAAAAGCTTTGTTTTCCATGAGAGGAAGATTTTAAATATAATGTTCGGGTATGTTTATAGCCCAAGTGATCGATTCTCATAGATAGGACGATCAAGAATTTATCTAGCATTTAGTATGCTTCATTCGTTTAAATCCCAGGAGAGGATTGTATTTGGTGTGTGTTCGTTGTATGCCCAAGTAAGAGGCAAGAAACCACCAAAATATTTTAATGTAGTAGATTACTTTACAGACCTTCGTGGTTATTCCATATTCCTCATGTGAAAATAAAGATAGCTCCACCATGGAAGGTGTTGATTATTGTGCTTAATTTTGAAAGTTCGGGCAAGATAAAGGTTATATTGGAGGTGTTAGTTCCTCAAGATCCACTTTAGTATAAATAGTGCGTTAGTAACTAAGATCAATATCTGTATTGTGCTGCTAAATATTGCTAGTATTTGACAAGTAAATCAATGGAGAAAGTAATTAAAATTGCGTAATTTTAAAACGCTTATTTACTGAAGGAATATTCAAATGCAATATTTAATTCTGGTTAGTAATTAAATAATACTCATATTTAAAATTATACGTATGAATAAAATTTGTATCATAACTTAAGTTAGCATTAAGTTAAATGTAAGATGGTAAGTGTAACTTCTGATAACTGGCCTATAATTAGAATAGGTTATCCCATTAAAGACCATAAATAAAGTAAATGTATTAGAAATAAATTTAATATTTTGCGTATTGCATATGATGGGATTAATCATTTAAAAAAAAAAAAAATAGTTAGTCAATAATTTTGAATAAAAGCTTCTACAAGGTTACCAAAATTTAATAAACAATGTATTGGTAATGAAATGTACTTTTAGTTAATCAATCCATATGATTGCATACAGGAGAAGTAGTAACCTCTAGTCCATAACCAAAAGAGTATACAGATTAATGTCAGTTATATTTTATATTTTTGTATTACTATGGGATTATTGAATAAATGTTCATATATTTTTTTTTGTGATAATAATAAATTATAGTCTTGTTAAAATTTGTTGTAGATTCATTTTTTTTGTTTTTATATGCTAAATATAAGTGTTTGCACAATATTTGCAAAACCTTTTCTTGAGTCCGAAATCATTCCAAATTCTTAAAAACTTAATATACCAGATAAATAAAGTTAAGCAGATCGGAATATGTCATTATATTTTAGTTTAATGATAATTATTTATGGAGTTGAAAACTTAAGACTAAACATTCACCTTTGTGTAAAAAAAAAAAAAATGAATTTATTCCCAAACCATTAACTTTGGTTGCACATTATTCCATTCCCATTTAGTTAAATTGTCTAAGTAATAAATCTTAGTTATATTATTGTGTTGTCATGGATGATGGAAGGACACAAAAAGCACCCTTGTCTTTTTATTATTCTGACTGAGATTCTGAAAAAAAAAAAAAAGGCTGTGTTATTCAAAATTATACGTCATTATTGAATAGAATTATCATCTCTTTAAATAATATAGCAGTTGATATGAGAGATGAAGACACATTGAATTTAAGTAAAATAAATGTTTCCTATAGCCGACCAGAATGCCAGTCATATGCGACAACACAATACTGCCGAGCATTTCCTTACATGAAACAAAGAACCCTGAGATTAATATTATTATAATTATTCTTTAAATTAATAAGTGATCAATTATTGTTGTTATTACAATCGTGGCATGGCTTAAGAGAATTGAATGTACAATTGTATTATATGAAAAGTATTTTAGATCATATTGGAAAATTAATGGATATGTTGCTTTATTTTGGTTGCCTTAACAACAACCTGAAAAATTAGTGTCATGGGTGCAAATAAATAAATTAATTTCTAATAAAATAAAAAAATTACTGGGTTAGAAATGGCCGCCCAACTACAGGGGCCATCGATGGCTATAGCTGGCCACGAGGAATTTAGTAAACTTTTCTTGAAGTCAATATTAATATTGTTTGCACTTGAATGGATTAGTTATTCATTGATTAAAAATATTTGCCAATAATGAATTGTTTTAGCCATAAGATATTATGTGAATATCTATTATATGATCTAATCTTTTGCCACTGAAAAATAAATAATTAAGTTGTCAGTTTAGGATGTTGTGGTCTGTAGGCAATTCCATAAAACACTGTAATGATTTTATCATTTATGATGATCTGTTTGTCTGGTCTTGTGATTGGCACTTATGCTATATTACATAATATCTAATGATATTTATATGGACCAAGAAGCATGTGAAAAAAAAAAAAAAAAGCATATTTAGTAGTTAATGTTGGAGCTTTAGGGATATTAAATGTCAGAGCATAGTTTTTGGTGTAGATTGTTTTTGGTAGGAGAGGCATGGAGGCAGGATGTCTTGTCAATAATTTCTTATCGATAAATTTATTAATAGTTCATTGCTAATATTTCAGTACTGTTAAATACTAAAAGAGTTAGAATTTTAATATGAGTGAAAACAAAGATAATCATAGTATTTCTGAGGATTTGGGAGGATCCCAAGAGTTACAATCCCCTGATACACAGACTCCATATTTTAGTGTAGAATTAAAAGAGGAAGGGGAAGATTTGGATATAGCTAACCCAGAAGAAGCCACAATAATAAAGGGAAAACATGAAAATGAGCCAGATCAATTAATGAGAAATACATTGGAGGAATTCTTGAAAAAATTAGAAAAATCAAATAGTGAATTAAAAAGTGAATTAAAAAGTCAGATCCAAAACTCAAATAGTAAATTAGAACAATCAAATAGTGAATTAAAAAGTCAGATCCAAAACTCAAATAGTGAATTAAAATAGTGAATTAAAAAGTCAGATCCAAAACTCAAATAGTAAATTAGAACAATCAAATAGTGAATTAAAAAGTCAGATACAAAATTTAAATATTAAATTAGAGAATCAAATGCAGGAGATCAAAGAGACATCTCAAAATCAAGTACAGGAGATAAAGGACTTAAGGGAAGATTTGAGAAATCATGTAGAAGAATCAAAATTGGCCTCTGAAAAGCTGGAAATAAGAATAAGGAAAGAGATCGAAACAAATTCTGAAAGGGCAGAAAATATGATTGAGGCTATCCAGCAGGACTTTAAAAGTCAATATATTGTATTAAACAATGAAGTACAGGAAATAAGAAATTATCAAAAGGAAACAGTAGTATTTCAAAGAGAAGTTCAGGATAGAGTTGAATCTATTAAGGGAGAATTAGACAGTGCTAGAAGTGAAGTTAGTAATTTGAAAGAGGAAGTTAAAAATATAACTCTAGCACCTGACAATGTAGTGAAAGGATGTCAGAGCCAGATTACCAGATTAATAGCTAAACTAGAAACTCAAGAGTTGACCCAATGTGAGATTAATCAAAATCTAGAAAGTGAGCTAAGTCAAGTTATGGGAAGAGTAGAAAATTTTAATGATATAATAAAGAGTAATGCACAGCTATTACATAATAATCTCCAAGATGAAATAGGGGAATTAATGACTCAGTGTGAGAGTAAAGTCTATCAAAGGTTAGAAGATAAATTCGGGATAGATAAAGATGAAACTATTAACCAATTGGAACAACAGATTAAACACTTAAATGTAGGCCTAAAAGATAGTTCAAAGAGAATAGACTGTGAATGGCAGAACTATAAGTTAGAATTAGAGAGTCGAATGCAAGCTATAGACTATAATAGGGATAATTTTACAAAAAGTAAAAAAGTTGTTCAAAGTAAAGGTTTATCTGAAACTCAAGTAAAGGAAACAAATAATGGTCATAATAACCAAGTAATATCTGAGTTACATACGGTAATTAATCCAGTAGAATCAATATACAATCCATTAAATGAGGCTAGAAGTAAAGTCATGCTAGAGCCAGAAAGTAATAGCTCCATGGCCTTAAAATTCTTAAAAATAAAATTTTTTAGAGGTGAATATCTGGAGAATCCACACGAGTATCTCCAGAATCTGGAGGAGTTATTCACCTTATGTCATTTATCTGAGATAGAAAAGATTGCTATTGCCGCTAACCATTTGTGTGCAGCATCTAAAGACTGGTGGCAATCATTATTTATTAAACCAGAAACATATGGAGACTTCAAATATCTTATGTTAGCCAGTTTTTGGGGGGAAGACCGCCAAGATAACCTGAGATATCAGATATCTCAGGAAAGATATCATGTAAATAAGGGTAGTTATACTCAGTTTTTCAGGAGACAGGCCGTCAAATTGAAAACCTTGACAGCTTATCCTTTATCTGAGACACAAATTGTGCGAATAATTCGCCATAATCTGCCGAGGCATATAGAGCAGATCTTGATTGCTGCTGACAGACATACCATAGAAGAGGTAGTAGAAATTTTAGATTCGTTAGAGACCAGTGATAGGAATATTGATAATAGGATTAGGGTAAATAGAGACACCCATCCGATGGTGAGTAATATCAATTTCGCAGATAGGTCACATATGGGAAGGAGGAAGTTAGTTAGAGAAAAAGGATATTATAGGACGAATCCCTATGGTAGACAGAATAGCCACCTCAGTAGGCCAACAGTTAAGAGTAGAATTCTGAATGAGAATCAGCCTTCTACTAGTGGTATCCCAACAATACCAAAGAAAAATATAAAAGGTAGTAAAAGTAGCGGGGCATTAAATTAAAAAGGACCTCGCAGGAACGTTCCTCACTTCGGGGCCCTATTTTTAAACATATGGGGAACAGCATAATGTAGAACATGACCAAGCACTGGCCAGAATTAACCTTAAAAAGATGGGTGATAAACGCACTCGTTATTCCAAAACCAGTCCACATCCTTTTAAAGTCCATGATTTTGTTTTAATTAGAACTCCCCATGTGAGTAATCTCCGGAAACATATGTTTAGAAAATTCATGTATCTTTATGAAGGCCCCTATGAAATTGTGAAACAAGTGGGTGAGAATGCCTTTTTGGTCTCAACCCCTGATGGAACAAGAGGTACCTATAATGCCCGAAGCTTACTACCATATCCCAAGCAAAATTAAATCCTTTAAACTGTATTTATTGACATAAGAAAGAAGTAGGATATAAACTTAGTAATACCATAAGAAGTGTTAAAAATGCATATATTATTTTATTTTTTATTTATTATAACGGTGGGAGAATTGTAACCTAGTGTTATTGACACTTGGTTTACTTGGCATTATTTCTGCAGGAAAACAATGCTATTCTTTAAAGAAATAAAAAGATAAAATAACAATAGTAATAATTGATTAATAAAGTATGCTATTCACTCACTTTGGCATGTTTTGGGTGAATAACTAATAGATTTAATAACTCAATGTCATTTTTAAAGAGAGAACATGAATAATTTAATTGAGATATTAATAATTAGAGCAAATTAATATGGTATAAAAGCTAAACAGTAATTGATTTTGGATGGGTAGAGGGGAGAGTGGATGAGTGTCTTATCATAAAGCACAATAACTTCTGGTAATTTCTTTTTGTAAAAAAAAAAAAAAAAAAAAAAAAAAATAATGTTTAAAGAATTATACATCACTGATTGTTAATTTAATGTATTTATTATTATTTTTTTATATTGTCAAATTACTTTGTAATCCAGGTAAATAATACTGAAAACTATATGATTGTAATAAGTTTTTCCTTTCTTTTGTTTATGTTATAATCAAATGATTATTTTTCTGGAAGAGGTCGCTAAAGTAAAAAAAAAAAAAACAACAACAAAACGAAACAACCAATTTCATAATCAAGATCATTTTTTTTTGAAAAAAAAAGATAGTCTGCTTTTAGTTTTCAAGGAAGGAACAGTGCTGAAATTTGGTAACTCAATTTTTTCATTTTATTTTGCAGAAATAAATGTAATCAAAGTAAAATTTTAATAATATAATGTGTGGCTAAATTTTTTTGATAAGATATCCTGATTTTCTTTGCCATCTACCTATTTAAAGACCTTTTATACTTAAAAATTTATTGTCTCACGCTAAAGTTAAAAATGACAGAATTAACTAAAAGAGTCACGAAAAATTATATTATATCTAAATTAAGGAAAAGAAGCGATTTCCAAGAAAAGATTAATTATTTATTAACTTTATGTCATTTATTGATATTTTCTTGGTATAGAAAAAAAAAATAATAATAATTGAAAGAAATATTTTGAAACCAAGGAAAATCAACTAGAAACATTTTCGCGCTCTTTCTCAATATTGTCTGCCTTTACAAGTAATGTAGTTACATACGTTAAAATATGTTTTATTCACCAAGAATTGTCTGGAAATAATAATAATGATAAATAAGATTAAATTATGCACCTGTATATTTTTTAAAAAAATATATAAAAAAAAATATAAACTTTCTCAGAGTAAATATAGGAAAAGTTATATAGGGGCATTCTTACGGAGAAGTTACCGTTAAAAAAAATTTATAATTCCTAAAGTATGAACAAAACCAAATATCTTAGTGACTTAATGATAAAAATAAATGATATATTATATTATACATCAGTTGGAATTATTAAAACTTCCTGTACACGTAAATTGACTGCAGTTATTATCATAATAATCTCTCGGAAAATTGCGCATTTTCGTCCATAAGTAAGCTAGCTAATAAGTATACGTATCGTCAATAAAAAAAAAATATTGTGTATGTTTATCGTCTATAGTCAAATATTCGTCTATGTTAGAAGTCTATTTTTTTTCTTGGATCCCAAAATTGTAGTAGTTTAATTCAAGTAAGAATTAATCTTCAATTCTGCTATATGTTTCTTTACCTAATTTATTAAACGCACAAAATAAGAGAAAACTTTTATTTAAAGGAAATAATACCATGCGTTTATTGTTTTTAAACTTGCTTCGTGAAATACGACTGGATAAAGCTCTTCACCTGGACCAATTGCTCAACAGAAAAACATTTTCTAATGAGAGAGTATGCACTTGTTAATTAATGATTGTTTAAAACTAAGTTATAAATGATATGTATTTTTTTGTTATATCACATAGGTTAAAGTCTGTATGGTCAAGTGATATTTAATAGCCTTGTAATGACAAAGGTATGTTTTAATATAATTATTATAGGTTAAGTTGATATTTAACACGAAAGAAAAAAAATCTATAAAATATGTTTTAATTATTACATACAATTGTAGGTAGAAATTTTGTATGTTAGATACGTAAAAGAAAAATATTTAGATATTTAAGGGGTAAAATAAATATTGAAAATTATCAGAAGTAACTAAAAAAAAAAAAAAATGCTATAACAAAATATTTCTTGTTAAAGTTTTGAAACGAATTTATACTGTATTAATTGAGGAATTTATTCCTAATTATTCTTAAATAACACATCCACTTTATTTAGTTTAAGATAGTATGCTACCAACTATTTTTGAATGTTCCTTTATTAAAATTAAAATTATTATACTTTTATTCTATGATGTCCATTGATTTCAGATGTTGATCAAAGTATACCCGGTAACATAAGTTTATTATAATCAGTGTATTTACTTATCCTGCCCAGATATAGCATTGGTATATGCTTAATATTCGCATAGGTAATAATTATAATGTATTTATTTTGTGGGATGAAAAATGATCTCCCCAAAAGCTTTGTTTTCCATGAGAGGAAGATTTTAAATATAATGTTCGGGTATGTTTATAGCCCAAGTGATCGATTCTCATAGATAGGACGATCAAGAATTTATCTAGCATTTAGTATGCTTCATTCGTTTAAATCCCAGGAGAGGATTGTATTTGGTGTGTGTTCGTTGTATGCCCAAGTAAGAGGCAAGAAACCACCAAAATATTTTAATGTAGTAGATTACTTTACAGACCTTCGTGGTTATTCCATATTCCTCATGTGAAAATAAAGATAGCTCCACCATGGAAGGTGTTGATTATTGTGCTTAATTTTGAAAGTTCGGGCAAGATAAAGGTTATATTGGAGGTGTTAGTTCCTCAAGATCCACTTTAGTATAAATAGTGCGTTAGTAACTAAGATCAATATCTGTATTGTGCTGCTAAATATTGCTAGTATTTGACAAGTAAATCAATGGAGAAAGTAATTAAAATTGCGTAGTTTTAAAACGCTTATTTACTGAAGGAATATTCAAATGCAATATTTAATTCTGGTTAGTAATTAAATAATACTCATATTTAAAATTATACGTATGAATAAAATTTGTATCATAACTTAAGTTAGCATTAAGTTAAATGTAAGATGGTAAGTGTAACTTCTGATAACTGGCCTATAATTAGAATAGGTTATCCCATTAAAGACCATAAATAAAGTAAATGTATTAGAAATAAATTTAATATTTTGCGTATTGCATATGATGGGATTAATCATTTAAAAAAAAAAAAATAGTTAGTCAATAATTTTGAATAAAAGCTTCTACAAGGTTACCAAAATTTAATAAACAATGTATTGGTAATGAAATGTACTTTTAGTTAATCAATCCATATGATTGCATACAGGAGAAGTAGTAACCTCTAGTCCATAACCAAAAGAGTATACAGATTAATGTCAGTTATATTTTATATTTTTGTATTACTATGGGATTATTGAATAAATGTTCATATATTTTTTTTTTGTGATAATAATAAATTATAGTCTTGTTAAAATTTGTTGTAGATTCATTTTTTTTGTTTTTATATGCTAAATATAAGTGTTTGCACAATATTTGCAAAACCTTTTCTTGAGTCCGAAATCATTCCAAATTCTTAAAAACTTAATATACCAGATAAATAAAGTTAAGCAGATCGGAATATGTCATTATATTTTAGTTTAATGATAATTATTTATGGAGTTGAAAACTTAAGACTAAACATTCACCTTTGTGTAAAAAAAAAAAAAAATGAATTTATTCCCAAACCATTAACTTTGGTTGCACATTATTCCATTCCCATTTAGTTAAATTGTCTAAGTAATAAATCTTAGTTATATTATTGTGTTGTCATGGATGATGGAAGGACACAAAAAGCACCCTTGTCTTTTTATTATTCTGACTGAGATTCTGAAAAAAAAAAAAAAAGGCTGTGTTATTCAAAATTATACGTCATTATTGAATAGAATTATCATCTCTTTAAATAATATAGCAGTTGATATGAGAGATGAAGACACATTGAATTTAAGTAAAATAAATGTTTCCTATAGCCGACCAGAATGCCAGTCATATGCGACAACACAATACTGCCGAGCATTTCCTTACATGAAACAAAGAACCCTGAGATTAATATTATTATAATTATTCTTTAAATTAATAAGTGATCAATTATTGTTGTTATTACAATCGTGGCATGGCTTAAGAGAATTGAATGTACAATTGTATTATATGAAAGGTATTTTAGATCATATTGGAAAATTAATGGATATGTTGCTTTATTTTGGGTTAGAAATAAATAAACTAATAAATATATTGGGTTAGAAATAAACTAATAAATAAATTTCTAATAATAAATACTGGGTTAGAATATATATATATGGAGGAATTTGTTTTTAAAAACAAATACCTCCATATTAATATTCTATATTTTTTGCAATATATATATATATAAAATTAAGAGCGTGCTAATAGCTCTAAACAAGCTTTTTTTTTTTATTTATGATAAATGCTACTACAAGAGAAGGCATTCAAATCATTTTATCTTGGATATATATATATATATAACAGTAGGCCAAACATTTAATATGGTATGAAATGTTTTCAATAGTCTACTCCCCTGTAATTTTCACAAAGCTTTATTCAATTAAATTATTATACAGTTCTGACTAATTCGAAGTTCACTGGATTAAAAAACATGTGGGCTATAAACATTCTATAACATACAAAGCAAATAAAAATACCAATAATCATGTATTTATATAAAATTGGTATAAATGTGTAAAGTATGGAATACAGATCCATATTTACAATGGGTAGATACATATAGATAATTTTCAGACAGGAAAGGAGTTTGACTTGTGAAAAAATAATATGACAGAATACTTTGGAGTTAAAAAAAAAAATATAAAGTATAATAATTAGCATGGTAACATTAGATATAATTTTTTAATATTAGCTGCAAGAAAATGAATCTTGAGTAACAGAAAATAAAGGCAAAATTGAAGGATTTGGATTGTAGATCATATTTATATCTGAATGACAGTGGTTTTATACACTTATTTAGGAATTCAGGATAATAAAAGAAGGTCAAGCTAAATTGTTTAAAAAATCGAAAAAAATTGAAGATAATGCTATTTAAGTGGAAAAAAGATTGATTATTATTTTATGTCTGATAATAACATTTTGGAATATTAACTTAAATTAGTACTATTATATAGGGTTTTACTGTAATAGGACAGAAACAATAAAATTAAAACTGTGATAAGAAAATAATGGAGTAATGAATAGGAAGTAGATACTATTGTTGTTGTATGTAAAAAATTTTGATGGAAGGTAAATGTAACATAGCTGACAGAATTTCTGGAAGAAATATTTGACACCTAACGCATTACCTCACACCATCGAAAGAAAATCGCAATCTTTCTTATTATGGAAATTAGCCAGAGAACAAAAATAGTTATTTGAAATAATTGTTTCAAAGATTAACTTAGAATTGATATTGCAGAATAATAATGATATTCTAATAGGAATAACAAAATTGTAAATAATATAAGGTTAAAATGGTAATAAATTATTGGATGTTTGAAATATCTTTATACGTGTACACAAACATATTACATATTATCATTTAATTTTTAAAAGAACTGTAGTGTTTTTTTTTTTCTCATGCGTCATAGCATCAGCCGGGAAGCAAACCTGCTAACCCGGGACAGTTGCTTGTAAAGCAGCTAACGCGGACCTCTCGACCACCAATGCTTGACAAGAACTAGAGAGTTTGTTGCGCTTATTAATAAATGTGTGTATATATATGTATATTTCAAAATAATCGTATTATAAGTGTTTAAAGTTTAAATTATTGTATTTCATATTACTGGTAGAATCTATTAGACACTGGAAATTATAAGATAATTGACGTAAAGGATGATGCAATAAAGCAAAAAATGATGATTTAGCATAGGTTTAATTAATTTAAGTAATTCTGTGTGTTGGTGGGGGAGGGTCTGTATTTTTATCCTCTCATTCATCTGAATTTTTGTCATTAAACAATTCTTATGATTTTATGACAGTTCTTTGCATTTACAATACCACGTTTCTTCATAGCAAATTCTTAATATAAATCTTATGTTAATAATAGTCATATCCAAGTGTTATGCAAAACTCCTTAATAATATAAAATCTCCGTAAACACATATTTTACTTATAGCAATGTGTCTGTTAAATGTTTAAAATAGTTCAATCCATAGAGAGTTTAAAAAAGTTAAATTCAAGTTTTATATTAAGTTTGTAAGTTTCAAATTAAAATGCTATTCAATATTCAATAGTAAGTTTGCAAAGTTAATACCTTTGTATCCAACAATGTTTGAGTAAGGCTAATTGAATCTTATGCAATATGTACTAATATCTTAAAAAATTACAATTCTTCTTTTATAATAATTATTATGTTATAGAATTCCATGAGAATGTAGTTGATTAAATATGTACGTTTCTTTTTTGAACTTTTGATGCTTATTGTCAGTTTAAAATAATCAATTTAAACCAAAATTTGAATAAAAAAGATTGTAATATGTTCAGTCATTTTTACCTACATGCAAGTATTTTATTAATCGTACTTGTTGTAATATAATGCAAATAAAGTCCGACGGGTGGAGGTGTGTACGGTAGCTGGTCATGTGATTATGTTAAAAGAAACATCTTAATAAGTTTCAAATAAGGAAGAAAAGTTGGATTAATACATTAAATATATATTTTTATTTATAGTGATGTGTCTATTTCAGTTTTGTTTTAAATTGATAATTCTAAATTATATATATATAATGCAACATTATGGACATATTTTAACATTGAAATTTCACCATTTAATGTATTTATTTTAAGTTCTGATGAAAACTTCCGTTACCAAACAATCCGCAAACTTTTCCAATAAGTAGAGTTTATTTATAATACTATAAAATTTTGAAATGCTCCCTCTTGTTGGAATTAATTTTCCGGTTTTATAAAACGTATTTCAACCGTTTCTATACAGATGGGCTAAACATTTTATAAATGTCCGAAAAGCACATGTAATGTTTTGTTCAAATGATCAATGACTGCACCCAAACACATCAAGCTCCAAGACATGGTTCTTTTTGTATAATTGTCCAACATCATATACACATTAGTATGATCTAGCATGTCTTTAAATATGTCAACTATTTTACCAGGATCGATCGATTTCCCTTGAATTTTTTTCAGAAACCTGTTAGGCATTCAATACAAGTATAAAAAAATTTAAAAATTAACTTCAGAATCGTTCACATTGTTCAGAAAACCATAGCTGGCATCTGTTAGAACTTAGAAATAAGTCAATGTCAAATTTATGTTTCCACTTGTTTATCACTTTTTCATCTTTGTTATCAATGTGTCCTTTTATATATCGGTGTATCTATGTTCCTCTATTTGTTTCACTTTCTATGAATCTGCTTATCTATTTTAAACAATCTATCTACTTTTCCATCTATTTATGAAGATTTTTTCATTGATCACACATTATTGCCTAAATATATATTTTATATTTATTTGTGTTTATATTATTTATCTTTCTAACCAACCATCGTTCATTCTATCTCATTTTTTAAATCAATTCTTCTAGTATTTTTACTTTTAAGTATCTACTGGTCTAGTTTTTCATCCATAACAATGTTTCTACCTTTTATTTTTTCTCTATTTATTCTTTCATTTATACATTTTTGTCTTTGCAATTTTTGTTTTTTTCTTAATAATCTATTTATCTGAATATTTTTATTTGTCTTATTAACCATTGTCATTTGCATTTAGATTTTGATTATCATTTTCACTATTTACTTTTTATCTTTTGTAACTATCTCTTTCTCAAACTGTGTCAAACATTTATCTTTTTATCTCATTGTATACATACATATTGTAACCCTCACGTCTGAGTTTACAAGCATACTTTTCTTAACAATATTATAACAAAATATTAAAAGATGTGGATATACAGTAATTTTTAAAGTGGTTTTAAAATGTTAAATATAAGTGAAAAATAAAATGTGTTTTTATTTTCCATCTTTTAAAATGAATAACATTTTTTTTAAAAAACAAAAACGTTGTTATGAGTACCAAAAGAAGCATTCTAAAATCGACTGCATTTCAAGAAACAATAGGAATTGTAACCACTTTTCTAATCCAATCATTGACTATAAAGAAGTCAAAAAAATTATTTTAAGGATATTAAAATTAATATCATGCATATTATGGAGTATGAAACAGTTCAGATAGTTTTACCTGATCTATCCAGAATTGTAGCAGAGGGAAGGGAATGCTTTAAAAATTAATCTTGATTCTGCCGATCTAGTCAGAATATTAAATGATGAAGAAATATTTGACATTTACTGGCCAAAAAAGGGGAAACTAGTCATCTAAAGTGATTATCACGTAGGAATGTACTTCTGTAAATTAATCTGCAATGAAAACTCTCATAAGAAAACTGTCTCCTAATGAATCAAAAGAGGCTAAAATATTTTAATGCTAGCAGATATTAAAATTTAATGATTAATGACAATATTCCCACCTTTACAGATACAAAATATATTAGTGAACTCACAAAGATATTAAAGTAAATTAACTGAACTTTCTATAGCTGTTCTGAAAAAGATTGTAAGTTACAAATATTTTTTCTCTCTTAAGCATAATCTCCATACGATTTTCTTCATTTTAAATATGTAAATAAATTTTGTTATTATCATATAATTTTATTATTTAATTAAAGTTATTGTTGTTTTTAATAATTTTATTGTTTGTCATTTTTCATCTGAACCAAGCTGATTATTCATTCTGTTAATGTAATAAAATATTAGTGGATGGACGTAATGATCAGAATATATAATTTATTCTACATGGAAACTTGTACGTATTGGAGTTCAATTACATCCTTGCTTGTGTCTGGTACTAACTTGTCAATTAAAAATAATTTATATGTAGAAAATGATAATTTAACAGTATTATTATTAATTTGTGGGTATATATATATGTTTGCTATTTTATTATTGTTGAAAAGTAATTGGAAAAATTAAATTTGTAAACCTTGTAAATGAATAATTGTAGTCAATTCCTTAAGCATATTTTTATAGTTGATTAAAACAGTATTGAATATTCTGGGTAGTTACGAAAAATGAAGGTAGATGGAGTAATATTAATTATATGCACACTGTCGTGTTATAAATAACTTAACAGAGTTTGCAGGAGGGGAATCTGAAAATAGGAATCAGATACAGGACTTCAACAATTTACACCTGCTAACTTCAAAAAAAAAAAAAAAAAAACAAGAAAAAGCTGAAAATTTAACAACAACACTTTTGAATTGAACAAAATCCAATGAGATTGTAGTTTTACAGTTATGGAATAGAAACTTTTACCCTTTTATACATTTATGACCTACTAATCTATTGATTAAAAATCAACAAAATCATACTGGAAGGAAAATGGAAACCATATTAATAAATCAGTATATTACAAGATGGGATTTCAGGCTTAAACTGGGACAAATAGTAAGCATAAAGTTTGTTTTGCATATAATCACTTTAATCATTATATAAATCTAAAAGTTCTGTGTAAGTTATTTAAATCTAAACAAAAACACTACCATGCTCTCATATATATATATACATTTTGTTTTTGAGATATCATCGTGATAATAATTTGGATAAACTTTTGAACTTGTAATTTAATCAAGTGAATATTTATTTCAAATAGCATAATATTTGACCAATTTATAAACGTGGAAACCTATATACTATCTAATTTGATTAAAGAAAACAACTATCGTCTGATACTGGTTATCGAAAACATAAGTCTAAAACGATTACACTGTTGACAAATGCAAAGGATGTTTATATTTGTAATTTCAACCTAATTGATGTAACGATTTATAAAGGAAAATAACAAATCATAGTTTGAGTTAAGAAATATTTACAAATATTGATAAAAATATAACTATATAAATATCTCCTTGAGAATTGGTAGAAAGCTTAAATTAATAATAATTGAAATGAAAAAAAGTTAATTGATTTATAAATGTGGGAACTTATTCTATATATTATTGTTTTATTAAACAAAAGAAGATTGTCTGGCTAATCTATTGTAATGTTACTTTTTCCCCAATCAGTAAAAATGAAAATTAAAAGATGTATTCTATACAGATAAATGCAAATAAAATGTTTAAATTATGGTGCTAATAGGTAATGGAAATTATTATATCTCAAAGACAATATAATATTTAATATTATAGAAATCAAAACATAATAAATGTCTACTTTGTTATAACTATGGTGGGACACAGGAATTGATCTCAATATCTTGAAATGTAAACGGAAAAAAAAAAGAAAAAAAAATGTTTTAAAAGACTCAGACCATTCTGGATTATTAGAATTGCTGTGAACAAAAAAAAGGAAAATCAATAAATGCATTTGAAAAAGTTGTTGCTCTTATTGTTAAACTGAATACTCCTGCTATATAGCTTAAACTTTTAGATAAAAATTATGCAGAAAGATTTTGAAGCGTTTTTTAAATAAGATTTTGTTTCCATAAAATTTTTAAAAGGCCTTATTTGTTTATATTAATATATATATATATATATTGTAACGTTGCATCTTGCTCTCTAGATCTTTGTATGCAATAAATGCGCAAGTTTATTAAAAAGAAAAAAATGTTTCATTCTTATTTCTAAAAAACATAACTATATTTCCTGATCAGCTCTACCTAGGAATTGTTATGATTATGCTATCGACAGACTCAGCTTTTTATTTCCATTTATAAGGATGCCAGGATTCATATACGAATCCACTGAAATCTGGCGCATTGTGTCTCAAAAATTAAAAAGAAAAATGATTTAAAAAAAATCTAGGTCATAGTTTACTCTAACTAAGATTATTTTCTAAATTTTATTCCCAGAGCATAATTAATAAATATTGGCAAAGGGTAAGTATACGTTCAAATTCTAAGAGACTAAAATAAATAATTAAAATTTAATAATGCACAAATGAAAATGTTGATGAAAGCAAAATATTTTATTGTAACAAATAAAATTATTTTTAAGATAAATTAGTTAAATAAAATTAGAAAGGGCACGCATGCTAATCCAGATAATCACTTTACCCAATTCACAGTCCATTCTTTTCTGTTCTCTCTTCATAAAACAATCCATGGATCAAAATGTCTCATAAATCAGGGAATGTCACTATCAGGGTTATATCACAAGTTTATATTATGGTATTGTGCAAACTTAATTTAGTCACTATTAAGATATGAGTAGCTTAGCTTACTGATAAGTTTGTAAAGGTTTATGGGATCCTGAGCTTATAATTGGTCTCTCCTGCCAGCATCTGGTCCATTCCGTAGCTGAAGCAAGTAACTCGCTTGTGATGACCTTCGCTACAAAAGACGGTGGTCACATGGCTTCATTTCCATTCTTGTGTGACAACTTCATTCAGCAAATGAGTAGTGTTCCTGTGCAAACGCATTTCATGGCAACAGATCACTCTCGTGGAAACCTCCACTCTAAGAATAAATAACCAGCATATAAATGAAAGACCCAGATCGAAGTTGTCCTCTTCTTTTTATACCTTGATCCAGTTTTGAAACTTCTGCACATGTTATTATCATCATGGCACTTAGGTTTATAATCTTGTACATTCTGTATCAAATTTATGTTACAAAGTCTTTATCTTTTTAGCATAATTCTGCCATCTTTAATTACCTAAAAAGATTTTCTAATTGTAATCTTTTTACTTTTGGAATTTTTTAAAATTTATCTGGAGTAGTAATCTGCATGTCATTTATTCTTTCCAATTTTAACTTTTATTTTTAATTACAGTGTATGTTTTAAAAAAAATTATACAAACTAAAAAAAAATTAATTGCATGTTTTTAATAAGACTTTTCTTTTTTTTAGCTTTTAAATATATTACCGAATTCAAATATATTTGTACCATATATAAATAAATGGTACAATATATATATATATTGTAACGATCCGGCAAATATTACTTAACATATCTGCACTACGGGCGCCATCTAGGCATTTGAACCTAGAAAAATTTATAGAGTAGGCAGATACGTAAGTCAAAAAAAAAAAGAATTTTTTTTTTCATTTTTTTGCATCCGGTCATTAGCCCATGTCACTAGCTCAGTGGAATAGCAGAGATTTAATAATATAATCTAAGAGTGTATATAAAAAAAGAATAAAATAAGCCACTGCCAGTAATTAACATACAAAAATTTATTTACGCATATATATATAAAATTTAAAATTGTTCTAGTATTAGTTTTACCTTTTAACATTCAACAGTATTTTTAACTTTACTTTAGATTTTAATTTACATTTTAATTTCTATTATATTATAAGATTACATTTTAATTAAGTTCGCACAGATGGAATTATAAAAAAAAAATTTGTTTTAATAACGTTGATTATAGATCGGTTACATAGATTACAATGGTTAAAAACATTTCAAAATAAACATAAACGATCAAAATATAAAATCATTGGTACCGACAATTGCAGAGGGAAATTTATAAGTAACCCAATAGTATTCACCATAAGATACTTGCATTGTCACCAATAACTTAAAAGACATCCGAATAAATACATTTTAGATACTCACCGTAAGGTATCATTATTTATCGAATGTCTATATATTTTGATCAAATATGAAAACGCAAACATAGTTAACCGATAAACAATCCATGCAAGCATCTATAAACAACTTAAATTTAATGCATTTTTATTTAGGGTCGAGTATGAATAGACTACATAGATTTTAATTTGAAAATAAACATTCTATCCCTATTTAACCTTAGGCTAAAATTCGTAGTCAAACAGGCATCAATCCATCTGATATATCGATGTATTCAATGTAATACGGAATACGGCAGCACCAAAAAGATTAAGAGAAGACATTGATTCTTGTCAGATAGGAATATTACATCTATCTAACGAGAAGAACAATAAAAAAAAACTCCATAGAAAGGAATTGCGTTCTCCGTCTTATAATTCCTTCTATAGGCAAACGGGTGAGTGCGACATATATATAAACAATTCTGCCAATAGCAAATCTCCGACTACATCTACTAACTACAATATATCCAATCCATTGACCCAATTTAACAATGACACGAATAACCTAAGATTACCCTCCCCTAATATAACTTTACAAATCTATACAGCCATTCACGCCCGACTTAAGTTTAACATTTATATCATTTAACTTAACGGAAAACAGAAATCATAATAAAACTTAAAGAACAAAAAATAAATAAATGGAAATGATTTTACAAAATAATTACATTAAATAAAGTTATAACTAATTAATAAATAACGTTGGTCAGATAGGATAATATTGCAATCATTTAATTATGGAAAGTTTTAATTTAATGTTCATTATTTATAAAGTTCTTACAGTTTTTTAAAACGTCCAATTTTATCCGTTGCTCGCCATGAACGTAAATTCTCACGCCGTCCTAAGATTGGTATTCTGTTGGCTGATTTATTTTTACCCATCCGGAGGTTTTTTAGTTTAGTTGGTCCTCAATGTAGAAAATGATAGTTCATTTCTCCTTCTTTCTTAGCAGAACTGAAGAGATTGAAGAGTGCGTCTTTTTTCAATCCCTTCTCCTTCACCTCTGCACTAACACATATCTGTCACAGCTCTCAATAATAATCAATCACTAACTAATAATTTCCAAACTTGTCCTTTTATATTACTTTGAAAGATTGACTTAACATTACGTCATCGATGTGATGATCCTTTTCGTTGAGGTCCGATTTCACAATGGATTTATTTCATTTGCTAAAAGTTTCTATTGTTTTCCTATCTGACCGATGTTTTTACATTTAAATGCCCAAGGCTGTTTTACATTTGACTAATTAAATTTATCATTTCCATTTCTGATTAATTAACCTGTTTTCCAAATCAAAGATATATTTAAAGATAAATTTAAAGATATAATTTTATCTCCAAATCTTTTTAAAATTTAGTTTTAAAATACTTTTTCTTTAATAAAGTTTTATTTTAATAATTTTTCATTATCTGTGCGATTTAATATATACGAGTTTAAGATGATATTTAATTTCAATTTTTAATTCTTAAAGAAAATTTTTAAATGCGAACTTTTTAATTTACTTTCATGTTTAATAAATAAAAAAAAACAATGTAACGAACGTCTGTGCTCGTTACAATATATATATAAAGAAAACTATGGAAACATCGTTCATAAAATGTGTGCCCAGGATGACTTCATTCCCCCATTATTTAGTTCATATTAAAGTTACATAAAAGGGTGAACTAAGGTAATGGAGTATCACATTAATATTTTTTTTTTGTTATTGTTTATATTATCAAGAGTTTTATATATGAATTTCATATATTATTAGGTTATATTTTTATGACATAAATTTGTAATAAGTCTGTAAACAGAAAGTGATATACACATAATTGTTTTTATAGATTGATCTAAAATTTACTATTACGCTAAGTGTTACAAGATAGAGATACTCATCTCTTACATATGTGAACAGTTTATTACGGGTAAACAGACAGAGTCACTTATTAAAGGTGGAATAATAGTTCTTTAGGATAACATAGTTATTTTATATTATAGAATTACCATATAAGCATTTTATATATGTCCAAGTTAATATATAATTTGCTATGCTTCTTTGACTGTGTGTGTATTTCTTGTTGTAGAAATATTTTATCATAATTTTAAAATATTTCCTCGTCCTTTGACTTATAAAGTGTTGGCTTGTTTATTACACTATCAGTTATCCATTAGGAAGTGAGATATTTATCTTTAGCTTTAATGTGAGGATTATGTTTATCTTGGCATTGTGGTGATAAAGATTTGTGAGAGTACATCTGAAGAATATATGAAATATAAAGTGGCTTTAAACACTGTATTATGTATAGAATGCATTGGCTGAGAGAGAATAGTCTCACCCATCACTTACTCCACGAGCAATTTTATTGAGGCAAATAAATAAAGAATGCATAAGTAGCATCATCAATCCCTAGAGAATATTATTTTCAAGGCACATATTTTGTTTCTCTGTATTGAGACAAGATACACACATTTATTCCTAAGAAAAAGGTATGGGAATCTGCCATATTATTTCACAATGAAGTAATGTTGTTGTGAAGAGCCTCCTTTTAGTGTCTTGCCCTCAGGATAATGCAGAGTGATTTTCTCACTGGGTATGGTGAAGTTATTTTATGTATTTTAAAAATGTGTATGGCAATGGTAAGGTAAAATTAGTCAAGGACACTTGTTATCTATAGTGTTTCGTTAAGTCAAATAGTGTATGAGCTTGGCTGCAGCACCATATTGACAACTTATAGATAAACCAACAAAACTTATTAATAATTATAAGACTTTGTTTATGTTTAGGATAACAGGAGATATGCACATACGTACTGTCATTTAGGTTCATCAAGCAGTGATTTGCCAATGGATCAGTAAAGCCTTTTTTGTAATCACCATGATCATTTATGGACATAGACAGGGTTAATGTCATGTATACATAAACAGATCAAGACTGTCCACACAGTATTGCCACTGTGCTAAACAGAATAATCAATGGATGCCAGAAGGCTTGTGCATAAAATTCCTATCTAATGCCTACTCATCCAATATCCCCTGACTAGTTTCTGACTTGTGGCCTTCGTCAGTGAGGAGCTTTGGATCTGTGATGAAGGCCACAAGCCAGAAACTAGTCTGGGGAGATTGGATGAGTAGGCATTGGATAGGGATTTTATGCACAAGCCTTCTGGCATCCATTGATTACTCTGTTTAGCACAGGTGGCAATACTGTATGGAGAGTTTTGCTCTGTTTATCAACAATTAATGTGCTAGTATAGGAAATGTGATCATGTGATGCTTAATGGTTTATCATGTATACATCTGACTTCTGAAGTCTGTACCCATAATTAAAAAAATTATTTAGATTAAATAATAAGGATCTAATTGTATGGTTAACTAATGTCATATTATTAATATTAAACAAATTATATCAAAGAATAATTTTTATATTTGTGTTTAATATGATAATTGCCATTATCATATTCTTATATACAGCTAAGAAGTTCTATAGTGAAAAATGCTGATTCAAGCATTGGATTTAAATATTAAGGTTGTCAATTGCCCGTATTATTTGGAAAACACTCTTATCTTTTACTGGAATGCTTATTTATGCCAAGTAGTGTAATATACCTGTTTTATAATATAAAGTAGTGAAAATCTAATTAACTATTATGGGGACAATAAGGGTATTATGGTATTTTATTATTTTATCACCCATACATGTAGTCGAAAGAAAATATACTTTCTTTTATATATGTTTTCTCGAAATAGATGTTTAACTATTTATATTATTAAGAAAATTTTGTAAATAGTGTAAATAAATCTTATTTTGAATTTTTTATCTAGTTGTCTGTGGTATTATTGCTAGCCATCACCCATATTACTGTTATTGCTATCCACACATTACCTTGTTATTTCAAATTCATCATTAATCAATGTAGTATAATTTACTATACATTAATACCATAATAAATTTGGTATACTTGTATCTTTTTAAAAGTACATTTAAAGCATCATCACTTAGTAATTTAAACATTGTTCACTTGAAGTGCACATATTATTTTAAATAATATAGTAAAGGTGAAATAAATAAATTTGATATAGCTTATTTATTCGAACTATCAAATACATCATTCACTGATCTATGATTACATAGACCATAATTATTTAATGAAAGAGAGTTTGGAATATTTATAAAATTTGAAGAGTACCACCGATAATAGCAAATTGCATGAGTATTCAGCCCCCCATTTCATTTATGCACCTTCCATTTCTTTAGCATATCCTTCCCCTTCTCTTTATTTAAATTAAAAGTTAACTGGCTCAATTTTACTAACCAAAATTAATTTAATATTATTATTCGTTCGCTTGATGAAAGAAAATCAAAAATGACAACTAAATTTAGCAGTAATAATGTTTAATACAAAAAAGTAAAAATCATCAAGTTAAATGATATAATAAATTTACACATCTAAAATAACAAAGAGTCTATAAACATAGAAAAACATACATTTAAACTTCTGAATGGATAATTGATAAAGTCTGAAAAAAAAAAGAGTAATTGTTCTCTTTCTCAAAATAGCTATTTTACCAATAGTTCTTTCTTTTTTTTTATGTTTTAAATATTGCACGCTCTAAGTTATTCTCAGTTTGGTTTTATAACACAAAATTAATCAATACATGCATATATGAAATAGCAAATTGTTTACCTAGGATTTCTCTGAACACTCTGTAGATCGTCCTGTGGGACACCACCCACTTCTTTTGCAGAGACAGATGGTTGTGTAATAGATACTCCAGTTGGCTGGGTCATTCTTGGTATAGTTTATAGCATTTGGTTTTGTTTCCTTCTTTCTTGCTTTCAGGTTTCTTAGTTGTTTTCCTTCTTCCTTTCCAGGCAGAGTACAGTTGGACATGGCAATTTACTTAGCAGGCAAGACAGCAGATATTCGTCCCTGGGTAAGTTAGAAGTCAGGTGGGCAGAGACTGAGCAAATGCCCATTTAAAGTCACTAGCCAGCATCTCCAAAGTCACAAGTATGCTAATATTAATTTTACTCATGGCTGCTGATCTCACATGTTCTCAGTTCTTTAGCCCAGTATGATAACAGAAAGTAAGATAATATCTAATCTTGATCCACCTTATTTATAGATTTCCCCAACTATTGTTTGTTGGAATGTCACTAATTAACAACAGATCTTCTCACACCTTTATATTTTATCTTATACAGATTTACAAAGGAATTTTATACAAGTTTCACTTTTTTTTTTAAAATTTTATACAATTTTCAAATTTTCATTTCAATTTACTTATTTAGGTACTTGTGTATAATTCAACCGATGATGTATTACCCTGAGGCATATCAGTCTAATCTTGCGATTTTTAAGATAACGTCTCCAAGTGATCTGCGGACACAAGTAATCGCTAAAATGTGTCCGCAGATCACGTGAACATTAGGCTGATATGCCTTCAGGGTAATATGTCATCGGTTGAATTATCCATGTCACATGCTAAAAAATATTCAAAAATGAAAAATATCTGACGCAGGTCAGGCAAATACTAAAAAAAAAAATGTACATGCATGCATCAAAATATTATTCTCAATTTTAAAATACAGCAGTGCATAGCACTGGAATTGGCGGGGGGCCTCTGGATGTTTTTGTCAGGCCGCAGGCCCAGCGTACACGTATATAAGACATTGTATTACTCTCATAGCTGTATGATATAATTCAGAAATTAAAAATAAAACGTAATTCAATGTAAGTTTGAGAATTGTAGAAATATTAACAAATATTTTTTGTAAATAAGTTTGAGAATTGTAGAAATATTAACAAAAACTTTTTGTAAATTTTAAATAAACACCTAAATAAAAAAGACGCGATCTAATGCAAATCTGGTATTAATGGCACCACACTTTTACATGCATTTGGTAATTTTAAAAATGTACTGCATATTGCAAAATTGATTTAAAAAATTATTTCAAATTATTTACACATTAAAAACGTAATGTAGAAATATTAACAAAAACTTTTTGTAAATTTAAAATAAACAGATAAATAAAAAATACTTTACCGGAGAATAAATTATTTATACATTAAACGTAATTCAATGTAAGTTTCAGAATTGTAGAAATTTAAAATAAACAGATAAATAAAACACTTTACCTGAATTAACAGCTCAAAAAAGTAACTGTGATGCCGTGGATAGCAAAATCGCAATAGACAGAAAAATCAAAAAATTTCCCAAACCTCTCTACGAATTTTAAATCTCGCGGGTGAAAAAAAAAATTGACTCTCTGATGGATTAATCACACCAGTCACTTTGTTACCATGACAACGTTGTCATGCAAAAAACGTCGATGTCTACCGGAAGGGAAATCGGTAAGTCAAAAACGTCATCGGTTGAATTATATACAAGTACCCTTATTTATAATATCTAACATTTTAACTATAATGAGTTTCAAAAACCATTTGATTTGCCTTTTTTTTCATATAAGTAATTTTTTTAAAGAGAAAAAGAGACTCATTTTGCTATACACTGTCTTCCCCCTTTTTTTTTCTATATCTTTTTTTTTCCAAAAAACAAAGTCATTGTAACTTTTTCTACGATTTAACTAAACATTAATCCCTTACGAGTTTAATTTCCTTTATTTTATTTTTTTTAAAATATCAGTGACCTAATTCTCTTAATGTCACTTTGCAATTCACCTTTTTAACCTTTAACAAAATTTTAGCTAATTATTATGCTGAATTTTCCCATACCTTTCAACATACAATTATTTCTGCATTTTTTTTATTATTACTCGCACATGTGACTACAAACACAAGTAGTCGGCACAATATATCGCTAATGATATGAATATGAGGACATATTTTATCTTCAAAAGTGTTAAGCCTCAATGGTATAGCGTGTATAAGCTAGTATTGAAAAATATATTGTAATGGTAAATACAGGGGAGAAAAAAATGGGAGTGGGAAGGAGACAGTATGAAGCACATAAAAGCACATATCTGGAGTATATTTAAGAGAATATAAATATTAATATGGTATAGAACCTTTATGACATCCAAATCACTTTTAATCTAATTAAGTATTTATTCCACCCACAGCTTTTGAGTTCAAATTTAGCCAAAATAATAGTAAAAATATAAGTTTCATATCAAATATATAGATCTTATTATGCGTAGCATAAATGTTCCAGAAGATTACAAAATCTACGTAAATATTAAAATGTATGCCCTGAATAGTTGATCCTTTATAAAACAGTTAACTATTGGAATGTCTACTGAAAATTATCCTCAAATATGAATTCTGAATTGCAAAGAAATTCACATAAGCAGTGTATGACATTTTTGAAAACAAAAAAAAACAATCTTAAGTTATCAGATAATAAGAATTTGCTACTTGTCATGAATGAGATGCATGAAAATGCCTTTGCTATTGGGATAACATTGTGTGTGCTCAATAATTATGGATAATTGATATTCATTTTGTTTATCTCATCTTCCCATAAAATAATGGACTAATCCAGATTCCAACTTATTTTAATCAGATTAAGCTTTTATCGTTACTGAATAAAGAAAAATATACTAATATATGTCTAATGGCAAGAACCTGCTGTCATATGCATTTTTATGCAAAAGGAAATAAGCACATAAGATGCATATTTTATTAACAGTTTCCATTTCAATCGTTATATGGTTATTCAATAAATGAATCAAAGTACTATTACTTTTAGTTCAAAATAACATCACACCTTCACATTATACGCTGTTTTTTTTAAGAATGTGCGTATAAAACAACCCTACGAAGCGAGTGTTAATATCGCTTCTAAACAGTGCCATTTTTCCTTGCATAGCATGGAGAAACAGCGCCACCTAGTGGGCTATATTGCTGGTTAATTGCTGTTTAGCAGACAATGTAAGCTGGATCAGTTTACCTATGGCTAACAGCATCACCAAGCGGGCAGTAGTGTTGGCAGCTACTTGGCATAAGGTTACTGTGTGTATGCATGGTGAACAGCGCCATCTAGCGGCTGGAACTTGCGCCATCTGCTTTTGGCCCCCTAATCTGAATGTTTCTGTGGTTGCCACAGAAAACAGCGCCTCTTGCGGCCGCATTACAAGGAACACAAGAACCGTTTTTTGTTGGTTACTTAGAAAATATCTAAAATAAAGAAATGAAGATGAGTAAACAATTCTCTATTTTTCTGCTTCTCAGAATTTTTCATTATATTTTAGTTAATTCAATTGGTTTTTGGATTTGACTGTCAAGAAAACATCTTCAAACCTATAGAATAAACTTGCATTACATAATATTCAAATAATATAAGACAAACGTTTGATGTATGTATAAATAATTATTTATACATTTTAACTTATACTTTATATAAATGTAAATAATAAGTCATCAATAATTTTAAAACTTAAACAAATGTTTGGAATATGTTGCCTTGCTATATATTTGTTAAAAAATATTTTATAATTCTGATTGGCTATAAAGTTTTTTAGTGATATAGATCTTAATTTCATTATATCATTTCTTCACCAAAACATACATTACATTTATTATCGATATATATATGATAAAAAAAATCAAGTCAGATGTCACATGACCTAATTTTAATAAAGCTCATATTTACAAATGTGAGCTTTATTTACAAATGTTATACATAGAGTCCGCAAAACAAACTCTTAACAAGCCCTGAGAATATCCTCAACCCCAGACTGGTTTCTGCATATAGCGTTGTGCCAAGATATTAAGGCTTTGGCAATTTTATATTGCTAGAGCTATTAATATTTGGTGTATCTGAACTTAGTTCAATCCCATATGACTATTTGAGTTAGATAGCTGGATTTTTAGACATATGGATGTCTGAAAGTTTCAGATTTTCTTCTCAATAGTTATACATTAGATAAAGTGCTGGGCTAGTCCTAGTATTTTTAATCTAATGAATATCCTGGCACCTCACTGATGATGCTAGATGCAGAAACCAGTCTGGGGTAGAGTTTGTTTTGTGAACTCTACATATAACATATATATATATAAAGGAAATCAAGTCATATATTACATGACCTAATTTTATAAGCTTGTATTACAAATGTTATATAATGACTGTGCCAATAGCTCTTAAAAAGTTTTTCAGAAAATCCCTATCCTCAGACAAAGTTTCTAGCTTTGGCTGTCATTAGTGAAATGCTAGAATGCTCCAACAATAGATTTAAAATACCAGGTCTCTCACAGTACATTATGTAATGTTTATATATTAAATAAAACATCTGAAAATTTCAGACATCCATATGTCTGCAAATCCAGCTATCTAAATTAAATAGTCATATGGTATTGAACCAAGTTCAAATACACCATGTATCAATCAATAGCTTTAGCAATATAAAATCGACAAGCCTTAACTACAAAAAAAATAACTGTGAGGAAAGGAGGTCATATATCACATGACCTAATTTTATAAGCTTGTATTACTAATGCTACATAGTGAGTATGCCAATAGCTCTTAACAAGCTTTTCAGAATATCCCTGAAAATGTTAAGAGCTATTGGAATGCTCATTATATAAATATAACATCATATGAAAATTTTACCAAATCTATTTTAAATAATAATTAAACTGCCCTCTAGCTTCCAAGTTCGATAACTTTTACAATAAGAGAGTGGACCACTTCCTAATGTATTTTAGATCTTTTTATGTACAGCTATCTAGAACAATAACAGCCAGAGTAAATTGAACTTTAAATAACTGATATTAAATTTACAAAGCTGATTTAAATTGACACTCTGGCTGTTATTGTTCTAGATAGCTGTACATAAAAAGATCCAAAATACATTAAGAGGTCGTCCACTCTCTCTTATTGTAAAAGTTATCGAACTTGGCAGCTAGAGGGCATTTCAATTATTGTTTAAAAGAGATTTGGTAAAATTTTGACGTTATATTTATTCATTATTAAAATATTATTTATCATTATATATATACAATTGCATGGATATACATATATGTATGTGTGTTTAAACTTAGAGAAAAAGATATGATTAGCTACATTCTAACTAACTTATTAACATATGCTTTAATTATATGTTTAAAATATTTAGCAAGGTCATCTATTAAAATGAAGATTCTTACATGACCCCTTTTTATCACTGAGAGGTTTCCCATAAATAATTTATTTCTTTGGTAAACAATATACATATGAAAATAAGTAGTTTTAGAATTTGTTTTAAATATACAAAAAATAATGAAAAAAAAAGTACATTTTAGTGAGACAGGTGTGCTTGTTTTTTGCTGCATAACAAATTAAATCTTGGTGAAATATTTGATATTGCTGGACGTAAAGCATTTCTAACTTTTTTTTAGCGTTGAACGATATTTGGATTTAATATACATTAAAGCTGAAAAAGTCATTTCACATAAGTATATGTGCTGAATGGCAGAACATTTAATGCTATTTCAGAAATTGTGGGAAATTCAATCCTAGCTTCGATTTAGAATTCAGTCAAGGATTTTTGTGGAAAATCAAGTTTTAAGTTTGAGTCATTCGATAGCTCAGCAAATTCCCCTTGGCCTTTATATAGCAGGTGATTAATCTCATTAATGTTGTCCAAAAACGGTCTTTGAATCCAAGATAACTTTTTGAAATCTAAATTCGATATAGGTATTTTGCAAAACTGTGTTTCTAGGGTTTTTAAGTGAACTACAATAATTTTTGCAATTAAAGTTTTACAATTTTTTTATTTCCAATTATAAAATTGTCGATAGTCGAAAATATTCCCAATGAATCATTTTCCATCCTATTCTTCCAAATATTGATCTTTTTAATAAAACTTTCAATTTTATCGTTTGAAGTAAAAATATTGCTCTTTTTTTCTTTGAAGAGACAAGTTAAGATCATTTAGCTTACCAAGTATATCAGACAAATAGCACATCTTTGATAGCCATAAGTCATTTTGAAAAAGAGCAGATTTTTGTTCGGTTAAAAATAAGATAACTTCTTCTTTTAACAACAATAATTTTCTTGAACTTCGCCCTCTTGACTTCCATCTTACTTTTGCATGTAATAATAAATGTTTGTATTCAGAGTCTGTGTCTTTACAAAGATTTGAAAATAAACGGCTGTTAAGGACATGGCTTTTAATAAATTTTATAATTTTGACAGCATCCTGAAGCACATCGTTCAATTTCCTTGCTAATTTTTTTGCTGCAATGGCCTCTCGATGGATCCAGCAGTGTGTAAAAGTTACATGATTATTACCAGAAGCTTTAACAAATGATTTAATATCAATATTTTCACCAGTCATTGCTTTTGCACCATCTATGTGTACTCCGAAGCAATTTTTCCATTCTAAACCCTTCATTTTTTTTTTAAAAAGGCTACTCCATTATATATGTCTTCCCCTTTTATATGTTCTTCCAAGGAATGACAAAATAATTCTTCTTCAATGTTTTCTTTATGAATGTATCTGATATGTGCTAATAATTGAACTATTTTTGAAATATCAGTTGTTTCTTCCAACTGAATTGTAAATATTGGGGTTTCTTTAAGTCTAGTAATAAGTTGCTCAAATTGGTCATTGCTAATTTCAGAAATTCTATTAGTAAAAGGTCATTTGACAAAAGAATTTTCCGAATTTCATCACCATATTTATTTCCTTGAAGTCTTTCTACCATTTTAATAGCAAATATAAGATCTTCTACAATGGTGTATCACTTTTTATTTTTAGGAATCTGATATGAAACTTCATATGTGAATAAATATTTTTCATTAACTGTTATAAATTTAGCAAAATATTGTTTTTCTTTATTTGAAGCTTTTAACAGTTGTTTGAAATATTATTTTGGTTTATTGAAGTATGAAGGATGCTTGGATTCTAAATGCCTTTTTAATTTTGATGATTCCTACTCTCCATAGACAAAACATTATTGCAAATTAAACAAAGTGGTTGTTTATTACAGTCACAATTGTTGAAAATAAAGCCAAATTGGAAAAATGTCTCATCATTTTTTTTTTTTTTTTTGCAGCTTAGATACCTCGTTCTGATTACTAGATCCTGCTTGAAGGGACTTTGTAGCATTGCCATCTGCATCATTACTTTTGTTACTCAAGTTTAACCATTTATCAATGGGTAAAAAGTATTTTTATACTAAAATATAATTAAAATAACAGTACTTATTAATTAGCAGAGACACCAAGTGGCAGCTGTGTTATTTTGTTTAATTATATGAAGCATATTAACTTTCTTATATTCTATTTTTAACTATCCCCTTATGTTTAATTTTTTAATATTTAAAAAATATCAATAAATCAATTATAAATTACCTGTTAAGCTTAAAAAATAGGAATATGTTTTTCATTGTTAATAAATAAGTGACAATAATTTTCAAATAAAAAATAGATTTTTATAATAACTAATAGGATAATAAATTTTGAATAAAAACGTGAGAAAAAAAGTTTTTCAAGCATTTTTATATGTAAAAAATAACATCTTTTATAATATTTATTCAAATAAATACTAATCTTAGTCGAGTAAAACAGTAAACTACAATGTTGTATTGTTATTGTGAAGTGGACTCTTGTTGAAATGAAACCGAAACAAAAACTTGACTGGAAATGTGATGTGATGCACTGTGACTTCTCTTTATACAGAATCAGGAATCTCTCAGCAACTATGCCCAGAGAAACTTGTTAGCCACTTAACCTTCTCTTTCCATTCTCCACCCTAAGTTTTCCCATAATCTGCTCCATCCCATTTTCACAACATAATCTTTGTCAACTCCATGACCTTCATATCTAAATCCCCCTTATCTTTTCCCAAACCTAGCATAAAAACCAATAACTCACTTTCTGTATAATGACTTTGTTCATATTTAATATTCCATAACTTCATTATTTGTACCCTTTCTGCTTCCAAACATTTACATTGAAGTAACAGATACCTAATATTTTCTATGCCTTCCTTACACAACTTGCAGACTAAATCACCCATATTTTTCCATTTATGTGTATATTCCCTTGTTGCTAAAGATCCCATTCAAGCCTTAAACAATAAACTACTTTCCTTATATTATCATAAATTAACTCACACCCAATGTTCCATTTACTTCTAATATATATTTTACTCTCCATACTAATTCTCCATCTCTCCAACTCCCTATTTTTTATTAATGCATCTAATCTTCTATCCCACTCCTTACCACTATAATACTCAACAATCCTCCTAACACAATCATCCCACCTTTTGTACAAGTATACTGACATAAATTTCTTTATGAAAATCTTCTGCATACCACATTACCTTTCTCACCCATCTCGTTGCCTGTCCTTTACTTGTAACCAATTAAATACTATTTTGGCTATTCTTTTATTATCCATAAACTGCAATCTAATGAACATTTTCAATTTTCTTTTTGCATCCCTCATATAAAAACTTGACCATCCCATTTCTCTTTGAATTGCCTCATTTGCTGTCCACATCTCTGCATCTAATGCACATCTTTCTACTTTCCTTTGTACTTTTTCTAAGTAATCTAATACCTCTTTACTAACATATAATGCATCATTGCTGTATGTTAACCCTGCTACTGCCACTCCCTTCCATAACAATTCTAGCTACAACATATTTATTATATGAAAACACTGTTAATTTATTTATCAATCCCTTTCTTTTCTTTGCTTCATTTATCAATTTTTTCTCCCATTCATCCAAGCAATTTTTCTGATTACTCAAGATAATTCCCAAATAACTATATCTATTCACCACATTTAACTTTATGTCCCCCAATAAGAAATCTTTGTCTTCTCTTTCCCCAGTATTCACCATCATTATATTTGATTTTTCTTCACTAAATTTAATCTCCATATCTTTACCCACCCTTGCACATGTCCTCAGCATAACTTCCATATCTTCTCTTTTTTCTGCAAACAAAAAGACATCATCCGCAAATATGATGTGATGTATTTGGCTTCTCCTTAAATGAAGTCAAGAATATCTCAGCAACTATGCCCAGATAAACCTGTTAGCCACTTTATTTTCCATTTCCCACTCTAAGTCTTCCCATATTCTGCCCCATCCCATTTCCACAACATAATCTTTGTCAACGCTATGGCCTTTAAATCTAAATCCCTTTTATCTTTTCACAAACCCAGCATAAAAACTACTAACTCACTTTCTGTATTGTCACTTTGTTAATACCTATTCTCTCATAACTTCATTATCTGTACCCTTTCTGCTTTCAAGCATTTACATTCAATCAACAGATGCCTAATATTTTCTATACCTTCCTTACACAATTTGCACACTAAATCACCCATAGTTTTCCATTTACATGTATATTCTCTTGTTGCTAAAGATCCAGTTAGAGCCTTAAACAATAAACTACTTTCCTTACTATTATCATAAATTAACTCACTTCCAATATTCCGTTTACTTCTATATATATTTAAACTCTTCTTACCCTCCATACTACTTCTCCATCTCTCCAACTCCCTATTTTTTATTAATGCTTCTATTTTTTTATCCCATTCCTTACCACTATAACACTCAACAATCCTCCTAACACAATCATCCCACCTTTTATACAAGTATACCGATATAAATTCTTTATCCAAATCTTTTGCATACCACATTACCTTTCTCACCCATCTTGTTACCTGCCCTTTACTCATAACCCAATTAAGCACTATTTTGGCTATTCTTTTACTATCCATAAACTGCAACCTACCAAACATTTTCATTTTACTTTTTGCATCTCTCATATAGAAACTTGACCATCCCATTTCTTTTTGAATTGCCTCCTTTGCTGTCCACATCTCTGCATCATCTTCCTACTTCCCTTTGTACTTTCTCTAAATAATCTAAAATCCTTTTAATAACACATAATGCATCATTACTACTGCAACTCCCTTCCATACAATTCTAGTTACATCATATTTATTATATGAAAATACTGTTAGTTTCTTTACCAAACCTTTTCTTTGCTTCATTTACCAATTTTTTCTCCCATTCAACCAAGCAATTTTCCTGATTACATAAGATGATTCCCAAATACCTATATCTATCCACCACACTTAACTTTATATCCCCCAATAAAAAAAACTACATCCTCTCTTTCCCCAGTATTAACCATCATTATATTTGATTTTTCTTCACTAAATTTAATCCCCATCTCTTTACCCACCCTTGCACATGTCCTCAACATAATATCCATATCTTCTCTTCTTTCTGCACATAAAAAGATATCATCTGCAAAAAAAAGACCTGACAAAGTATATACTCCTTTGCCACCTATTAATGGTATCTCTACCCCTCTTCCTAGTCTTTCTATTGCTTTTTCCATTTCACTCAAAAACAACAAAAACAAAATCGGTGACATAGAACATCCTTGCCTTAATCCCACTCCATTTTTAACTTTAACTGATTCTATATCCCCTAATTGATAAGTATAAATTTATTTTCATATAATTTCTTAATAATATTTACTAAAGCTTCATCCATTCCCAAATTGGCTAATCTTACCCATAATCTATTTCTATTTACTCTATCATATGCTTTCTCTATATCTATAAAACTCATATATAATGATCTACCTGAATTCCTACTCATCTCCATAAGTTGTGTAACTACAAACTATCTCCTATACGCCTATCTGACCTAAAGCCTCCTTGAATTTCCCCCACTACATTATTTTCTTCCATCCATTTTACAACTTTTCCAGCTACCATATATGCGAAAACTTTATATAAAACTGATGTTACCGCTATCGGTCTATAATTATTTAACTTTCTATGATCCTTACCATTTCCTTTAAATAATAATCTTATTCTTGTATTACTCCAACTACCCGGAAAAACTGTCTTCTGCGCCATCTTATTAAAACATGATAATAACTTTGCTTTTGCTCTATGCCCTAAATTCATTACCATCTCTGCTGCCCATCCATCTAAACCTCTCGCCTTTCCACTTTTCAATCTCTTTCCTGCCTCATTCAATTCATTTTTTGTGAACCTAATATTCCCACTACTAACTGTTTTCATGTTTTCTATCACTAATTCCTTCACATCTAACATCTTTTCTATATCCATTACATATCTATTTAAGATTTTCTCTAGCTCGCCTCTAGAGCTACATTCTATTCCCTCATCATCTATTAATACTATTTCTCTTTCCCTTACATTTCTCCTTTTAATGTAATTCCAAAATTTTTTACTCCCATCTCTTCCACTTTTATTAATATCCTCCAACAATTTATTATTTAACTTCATCCTCTCTCTATAATTATCCATTTTAGCTAGCTTCTTCTTTTCCAAGTACTTTCCCCATTTAACATTAATATCATTTTCACTTTCTTTATTCTTAATAGCACACTTATATTCTCTGCATGCTTTTTTCTCTCTTTTACACTTTTACTAACTCTCATTTTTTATTACTTTTATTCTTCATATTCTCAACTAAAACCCTATTTGCCACCTTTTCTACTTCACCACACCAGTCCTTATACTCATCCCCAACCAACTGCTCTATGGTTTCTTCAACTTTTATTTTATACTCTTCCAACTTATTCTTATCATTCACTCTCCATCCACATCTTTCACTATTATTTCTACCTTTATTTCTATCCTCCATCACATTACTAACCATTTCTATTAACAATAAAGTTATGATCACTATTACACACTCTCTCTTCATTATCAAACACCTTAATTTTTCGTATTTTATTCATTCCCTCTTTCTCTACCAATACATAATCTATTGTGTGAAATACATTATTCCTAGACCATGTTTATTGTCCATCATATACATTTGATAAATTCCCAATGCTCAAATTTACTCTTTGACAAAATTCCTTCAAAAACTGACCATTCTTATTATCTACATCATCAATTTCTTCAATATGCCCATTCATATCCCCTATAACCATTATTCTCTTCCCCTTTTCTTTAAAACTCTGTATATCCTTAACTAGGCATTCATATATACTATTGTTCCACTCCATTACAGTTTGACTATCTCCAGTGGCGATATATACTACAGCCACCATCCATTCTTGTCTACCCAACCTTATTTCAAACCACAAATGTTCTTGACATTTAACAGTATTTAAATTTTTTTTTCGATATAACACCTATACCACCACACCTTTTTTCTTTTTCTTTTGTTTATACCTTGCCATACTACCTCTTCCAAAATAGGTTCTTCTTCTTCTCTTAGATGAGTTTCCACTACTGCTAATACCTCAAGCCCTTCATTTTCAATTGCTTTATTTAATTCCAGCCATTTTTCTGGTCTCCTACCACCTTGCATATCCAAAAACCCAATTTTAACAATTTCTTCTTTCCTAACTACTCTTTTATAAATTCTTTTGCTTCCTTCTCCATTACGTTTATAACAAACTTTCTTACCACTAATCTTACAAAACTATTCCCTCTCCACATCTACATTTATATCTAAATCAACCATCTTTTGCTTATTTCTTATATCCCCTCCATTCTTCTTCTTTTTGATAATATTACAATTTAAAAGCCCACCCCCTTTAAAGGTTTCCTGAATTATATTCTTTAAATATCAGACTCCCTAAAACTTCACTTCCTTGTTTTCCTAAGTGCAAACCATCTTTACTATACAACTCCCTCTTTCCAATAAACCAATCCCATACATCCACAAACACAACATTATTTCTCTCATACAATTTTTTCACTCTCTCATTTATAAAACATGCCCTATCTAATAAATGCCTCTTATCAAATCTTGGTAATAGTCCCACTACTCCTACTCTTCCTTTAATCTCTCTCAAATTCCTAATCAATTCTACATACTCATCCATTACTTTCTCTGATGGCTCTAACAAATTATTAGTCCCTACCATTACATATACATCTCTACTACCTTGCTTTCTTACTTTATCTGTCACATCCCTAATTTTTGCTCCAGGCAAACATACTCTAACATACCTGCTTCTATTTTCTCTTGCAATTATATCCCCACATTCTCTTATTAGTGAATCTCCTATCAATACTGCCTCATAATCTACTTTCTCTACTCCATCTTTAACCTTTTCTACCACCTTCTGAATTTCCTTATCCATTTCTTCCTTATCATTTCTACTCAATAATTCCTTTATGTCCTCACACTTCGTCTCTAACATTTTTAACTTCTACATCCTTCATTTCTTCCTCTATCTTACTTATTCTCTGTCTAACCATCTCCATTGAATTACTACTTCCTTCACCCATATTTTCTGACACTCCACTAAAACCATACTCTGTCCTATCTTTCTTAACTACATTTTGCTCCCTCTCCTCTGACTTTCTCTCTAGACTACCTACACTTAAAAACCACTTTCTCACCTCTTTAATCACATTTACACACTGACTACATATCCAGAAACCTGTTACATCCTTCCTATTCTTATTCAAACATTTCAAATGATACACCTCAGCACACACTGTACACTCTACTACTGCTCGTCTAACTCCTTTCTGTCGATCGTATATACATTGTGCCACACAAATGGAATCCATATTCTTATTTTTCAAATCACCTATTCTATATTTGATTCTTCAAACACCCTTATACTGAAAAATACAAATTTTTTTTTTTACTTTTTCCCAAGCTTGATCAAACTACAACCACGTGTTTACTAACATTATGCCTTTTATCTCAAAATAAATGCCAATTTTAAAATTTAAAAAACTCTCAGTAACAAACTTAACTAAAACGAATTAAACTTACATACAATTTTTTTATAAATACCTCTTTATAATACCTCACCTATTTTTCAAACACACTTATACAGAAAAATAAAACTTTTTTACTTTTCCCAAACCTGATCAAAACTATACCCACGTGTCTCCCAAACAAACGCTACCTTTTTCCCCAAACCAAATACCTATTTTAAATTCAAAAAACCTTCAGTAACAAACTTAACTAAAACAAATTAAACTTAGATACAACTTTTTTATAAATATCATTATGCTATCACACATTCAACAGGAACAACTTTTTTTTTTTTAAAAAAAAAAAAACTTCTAACCTAAAATGGCGAACGAAAATCTTTCAGACAGTTAAACACAAAATTTTTCAATCTTTCAAATAACTCACTCTCTCGATCACAATTTTACTCTCATTCACAATAATTGTTTTTTATCTGACTGCTCTCAAAAGATCAATCTCGCACGTAAAGAAAAACAGAACTAAAACAAATTTTAAAAATATCCAAATTCAACTTAGCTCCATTTGCTTTGCGTCTTTTATGGATTATATAATCACAGTGGCGTCACCCTTACTCTCACCACTGCAGCATATATTTTGATCCTAAAATAACTTATATGCTGAAAATGCAATGTGACTATTACGATATATTTAGTGTTATATTTCAATATTTTAAATATAATTTACAGCTCAACTTGCCCATCATGACGATTTTATAATTGCCCTGTACCGAAAATGTAACATAATTAATTACAGATAATGAAGGGATTTCAACTAATATTTCTTTAAATTCATGTATCTCAATTAAATTTCCGTGACCCCAACTTTTTGCTTTGTGACACCATATGCAGTTGCGACCCACAATTTAAGAAACGCTGTATTAAATCAACTTATTAAAAATTTATAACAGAAACAATTTAATCATTAGCTACATGACGTTATCCATGATTACATCAGTTATCATTACATTTAATTTAATAAACGTTTCTTAGAAATTTTTCTTTTCTAGTTCAATATCAGCAACAATAAAATATTAACCTTCTTGGCAAAGCCAAAGATCACACTTCCCCCCACCATATATAAAAATTGTTTTTCAATATAGCAGTCTTATTTACAGGCAACACATTTATCTAATTCTCACTATATTCTCATAATATTTAATTTAAAGTGTTTGATTAGCTTCTGTTTTTAATAACAACTTTGCAAACAATCTGTAGACCTCTGGTGGAGAGTTGGTTTCTTTCCACTCCTTTCTTTTACCTCAAAGTCTACTGATATGAGAGTTTTTTCCAGAATGAGAAAATCTGTTATGAGAACAGACTGTCACAAACTTTTGGCTATACTGGCATTGTAATGCTGACAATTTAACTATTTACATGATGATGAGATTCCCTTATCAATTTTATTCTATTGTCAAAGTTTCATTTCCTTTTCTAAATAGAAGTTAAAGTTCTTCCCTTCCCCCACCTCTATTCTTGATTCTTGCAAAGACTCTAACAATTCTTGCATAACAGTCTGCAATATCAATATAGGGTTATAAGTTGCTATCAATTGAATCAATTGTCCTTGCATACTCTCTTTATACTTCTCAACTTCTATACTTAACTTAAATGGTTGTTCATCAATATTTTTAAATTTTAAATCTAATCCTTTCTTAAATTTCTTGACAATGCTATTGGACTGTACTTCTATACTTTGCAATTTGTGATCTGTCTTTTATGTGTCCTGAAAATTTTTCATTGGTCTCTTTTAACTTTATGTTCACATTATTTAACTTATAGTCATATGCTTGTTTAGCTACTTTACCATCTAATTCTATTTTTTCAAACCACAAAACAGATGACATAATTTCTTCCTTATTTTATCATAATCTAATTTCCATTTCCTTCACAAAATTGTCTCTCGGTTGTTCTTTTGATTCTACAATTCTATTTTCTAAATAATATCTAGATACTTCAATTTAATTTTGCAATGTTTCTTTTAGATTTTCAACAACTCTCTTATTTCACTATGGTTATTTTCTAAAACGTTGAATTTATTTCCAACTTTACATTCTAAGACATCAAATTTATTTATTATCTTAATTTTATGAGCATCAATTTTGTTTATAATCTCATTTTGAGATTTTTCTTGAGCACCAAATCTATTCTCAAAACTATTTTTCATCTCATTGTGATATTTTTTTTGAGCATCAAATTTATTTTCAAAACTATTTTTCATCTTATTTTGAGATTCTCTCATCATTTTAAAATCATTTTTCTGAGCATCACACCTGGTTTCAAAACTATTTTGAAAGATTTGAAATATTAACAAGCCACTTATTCTTTTTGCCACAAATTCTCACTTGGTTCATTTCTAGGTTTGAGCCATGAGACTCGAGTGATACTACTGTTTGGTTAAATGCTAGACTCTCTCTCTTTGAATCAGGATACATTACATCTTGGGTCACTCCCAAATTGTCTATTTCTTAGCTTAAATTATCCATATTATTTATTGTAATAATTCACAATGTTAAGATTTTGTTAAAACTTCAATAAATTATTTCATAAGTAATTAAACACTACGCCCCCCCCTCCATCAATTAAATCATTCAAATCACAATGATAGCTATAATATATTAGTTCTTGTAAACTGGATGTATCATACAAATTATTTCAGAAAGAATCCATCAATATTCTCCAAGATATCTACATATACCACATAATTTTTGTATTATAACGTCCTGGTAACCAGAAATCATTTCCCACTATCGGTAATGGACTATAAACAAAGATCAGCCAATTATTGTTCGCATGGTACATACGACTTGAAATATTTTAAATTTTGATCAATTATCAAATAACTGCAATTCATAAGCATACAAATTGTGGCAATTAAATCAGATCATGCAATATCCATATATAACTAAATATTCTATTTATTGTGCAAATTACTTGCTCACAACAATTACCTTAAATCAATGGCTATCTAGTGAGCAAACACATTGGGCCCCAAAAAATGTACCCGAGGGTGGGAAGGAAGAATATGTTAATCACTAATGGGCTTTATGGGCTTCAGATAAGAAACCAATAAAATAATTGTGACAACGCTCCAATACTCCTTTGACTCATACTTCTGCTGTTGATACAGTAATTCATGTTGAAAATACAGAGAGTGACAATAACAATAATAATCATTATAAATATCATTAATTCACTTTAAGAGGAGAAGAAATCTCAATTCACTCTTACAACAATTTTAAACACTATATTCAAAACATAAATCATGTAGCAATGGCACAATTAATTTCTCATTGATAGTACATCTGTTATCTCGCCCCCTTTCCAAAAATACTCTGATATCTCTATCTACTCCACCATATATTTCCATGATCTTATTTACTTTTAGTATTAGTAAGCTTTTATCAAATTTATTGGTTCTTTATAGCACTTCATCTTTCTTCCGGATAATTATGAATTCCTATTTAAGATTATAATATTATGATCTCATGTTTATTGGTGTAATAATAATGATAATTTAATAAAATAATAAACCATTTAACTTAAGACAAAATCATATTAAACTCTAAATTTACAATAATATATTTACCGACAAGGAGAACATTCGAATACTTCGAGTGGAAAGGGATTTTTTAATATTCAGCAACAATATAAATTTATTACATGGAAATCGACAATAATTAATTCTAACGCAGTTATTTAAATAATGTGCGGTTTAACAAATAGTGATCAATAGATTGAATAAATAATATATTACTTAAATGCATTTTTACATCTACAAAATTAAGCAATGTGTCTGTGCCTTAAATAAAGATTTGATGATTGTATAATATTTAGATTTTAGGAGATGGATTTTATAAGTACCACAAACATTATGAAGACACTACACCAGATTAATCAGCGAATAATATTTTATAACATACATATTATAGAAGACCGTTACAAAGAGTAAAATAAAATAAAAAAATATTTACAATAGTTTATGCAGTTGCTTATGGAGAAGACTTTATAATTTCTAACTTTCCTTAGATTAACATATTATATAAATGAACTACAGATCCACTGTTTATGGTGGTCTTAAGTGGACAACATATTTTGACCAGCTGAAACTTATTATAAACTTTTACTCTTTAAATAAATACCTATTTCCTACCATTATCAATAATTATTCTGTAGTGTTTAAATCACATAATTTAATAAATTATTAATACATTTATCGTAAATATTATATCTCCCTGCATAAAATATATGCCCTAACTAACGCTATCATTTCGTAATCTATAGCTTTCACAACTATATTATTGATGCAATTATGGTATTCAATAATTAAAAGTTTACTGACCATGCATTATTTATCAAACTTTATGGTCTTTAATTAATACATTTTATTAACTATCAAAGCCATAGTAGAGCCTTAAATCATTTTGCATGTCGCACATATACACCAAACACTCGATGCTATATATGTCGAACAATGAGTTAATTGAATAACTTTTTCATCTTACCAGTCCAGCAATGAGTTGCTTCAGGATAACAATGATTATGTTGTGCATTACTTATATTAGGCTAATGACAAAATGTAATTTGGAATTAATCATTTATCTGTTTTATTAATGGTTACTGGCAATGCACAGCAAAACACATTATATGTCAAAACTCTCAATTTAAGCTTAAGAATGAATTGTGTTTCTGAAGAGGATGATTCACGCTCAATAACTAAACTTATCAATGATCAACAAACAAAAATCAATGAAAACTTATGCGGTAGTAAGAATGTTATAATGAAGACATTTCCTAGAGAAAAAGCTACTAAAGCAACAAACATGTGATAGCATGCAATCAGAATATGCACCTACTATCTGATGTCAAGAAAATATGTTGGACTTTGACTCTACATATATATAATACAGGAATGAACCAACACCATCACAATGACAAAAATATAACTCATAGAAAATAGCAACACTATGAAAGAGAGTGACGATATACTCCTAATAAACTAATTAAATCATTCAATATTAGTAATAATGAGAGATTTAAGCTCGATCTCCACACCATCATGGTAAAATTAATTTCACCTATCTTGGAAATGCACAATGGTCAGATAACATATATCGGTACTTGTTTTGACCCTGTAATGCGGCCACAAGAGGCGCTGTTTCTGTGTCAACACATAGAAGCACTCAGGTTACAGGGCCAAAAGCAGCATTTCTCTTTCCAGCCGCTAGATGGCGCTGATCATATCACATAAGTACATTTACCTTACATCATCTGCTACCAGAAACAAACAATAAACCAGGTGGTGCTGATTGCCAGGCATAAGCAAATTTAGCTTACATCATCTGCTAACAGTGACACAGAAACAGTGCCTCTTGGGGCCCGCATGTATCACTATTCTACGGAGGAATTAATTTTAAACTCTCACTAAATATAATACTACATTGATGCATAAAATCAATAAATAATAATAATTGTCAATTATGATTGAGTAAAGTGTAAATTATGAGATGATCACATGAAAAATTTTAAATTTCCCCAATAAGTTTTATGGTTAAGTAGTAGTAGTAGTAGCAGTAGTAGTAGTAGGTGTAGTAGTAGTAGTGGTAGTAGTAGTAGCAGCAGCAGCAATAGCAGTAGTAGTAGCAGCAGCAGTAGCAGTAATAGTTGTAGTAGTTGCAACAGCAGGAGTAGCAGCAGTAGTAGTAGCATTATTATTATTACTATCATCATCATCTTTGTTTTTTGGTCAAAAGTTGTATTTATTTGTTCAGCTGTATGAGAATCCACCTTTTATATATTGTCCTTTTAGTTTCTTGTTCATTGTTGGTTTTGTTTGAATAGGCTGTGCTTATATAATAGCTAGTTTTTCATGCTCTTACAAATGAGCTTGTAATTTTAATAGTGACTAGGTGACTGCATAGATGTTTTTATTTGGTCTTTCCATCTCTGTTCCTTATTTGTCATATTCTGTTGTAAAATGTTGTCGGATGCCACCTGGTTTTAATTCCCAGGCTGAATATACATGGTGTGCACCAAAATGCATAAAGTGCAAAGATTGCTGCCCATGTTCTGGGGGATGTCTGCTAGTGTGTAAAACTCTGTTATCTGTTGTATAGATTGTCATGTTCCATATTGATTTAGCATATTGTTTCATGTAGCATTTAGTGCTGTACAATTGTAAATTGTGTGCTGTTAGGTTCCTTCAGCAGCATGACATAGATTACAGACTGGGTCTATTGACCTATAAAGATCACAGTATTGTAAGAAATAAGCTGTTGAAAGTGCAAATCCATTTACTTTCATCAAGAAGTCCAAGGACTTTGATTCCAAATCAAATCGTTTTCTGAAGTTTTTAGGGAGTTGCTTTTTGGTTACTCCCAGGATTGGACTAAAGGTATAGTTGTTTTTGGCTGGGTTGATCAAGTCAGGTGTCTGCCAGTATGTGTATTTGCTATCAAAGATGGATCTCATTGTTCCAACTTTGATTAGAGCTGAGTGTGCTAATGATACTAGATATTACATATGTCGGTAGTAGATGATCTGTAGGGATTATGCCGAAGAGCCTTTGTAGCTGGTGAATCCATGTAGTGATCTTTGGCAAATCCAAAGGTCACAATATATATTAAAATGGATTGTAATAAGTTTAATCTTTTTTATTTATATGTACGTATTTTACTAATTAAAAGTACTGTAATGTAATGCAAATAATGTCCGTTATGTGGAATTGCTGTAGATAGTTAATCATGTGATTGTGTAAAATGAAACATATTGATAAGTTTCAAAGCACGAATAAAATTAGGATTGAAACATTTCTTTTTTTATTATTATTTGTAGTGAGTTGTTTCTTTTAAGGTAGTTTTAAAGTCATAATTTTAAATTATATCTATATAACGCAACACTAAGAGCAAATTTTAACATTGGAATTTGATCTTTTAAAGTATTTATTATCAGTTCTAACTATAATCATTGTTATCAAACAATTCTGCAAATTATAATTGAAGAAACTTTAGAAATGCTCCATCTAGATAGAAAAAAAATCCTATTTTAAAAAGCATGTTTAAATCATTATCATATTGACATGAATTAGGCGTTTCACGGACAATCATCAGCAGTATATATATATGTAAATTTCAGCAGATTATGTGCGGAAATGACATTATTTCATACAATTAATTTGTAGATTAAAAAATCAGCTAATTAAGACATAGATGTTGGCTAGCCAAAAGATTATTATCTGTTTTTAATATAATCTTTTTAATGCTAATTCTTGTGAAGTTTGAGATTGGTCAGCTTTTAATATAATCTTTTAATGCTAATTCTTGTGAAGTTTGAGATTGGTCAGCAAGCCTCGGATCACTGAGATTAGAGATAATCTCTATCAATGGGGGGGGGGGGCGAACTCAAATGATGACAAAAACTAATTGGATAGATAAGGCGGCTCAGTGGACTATAAACATGGATTTCTCAAGTGAACACTATAATAGAAGAGAGAAAAGTATGCTGTTATACTTATTCATATTTCTTAAAGCACATGTAATGGAAGGGCAGAGAAGAAGATGGTCCACCCCACTCTAGTTAACCTGGCTTTGTGCAGGCTTACTCCTAGCATGAAGTGCAAAGAATCTGCAGTAGTGTGTTGTAAAGGTGTTCTGTTGCACATTGTGGTTAATTACATGCAAACTGTATGCCACTGAAATTGAAGTGTCCTATCGCCTCGTGGAATAGACCAGCCATTATTTTCCAAGTAATAATTGCCACTTCATAAAAGAAATATGTAGTGATTCTGCCTGCATAGTAAATAACTGATACCATTAAGTAAACACAAAGAACCAATTTCAATGGAAGCATGTGACGGTATCTATGAAAGCAAAAATAATTTCAGAGAACCTTCAATGGATACCGGCCATACCTATGTTTATACTAACAAATCTAGATGGAGGCTACAGGCACCTGAATTCATAACACAAACTTTCAAAGATCAAAAAGTGTAATTTGGATTAGCATTATTTATTTTCTCTTATGATTTTGTTTTATTAACATTAAAAATTTAATTCCCATAAATGAGTACTTAATTTGTCTTGAAGATGTTGTATAGAGTATTATAATTTATTTGGCATATATATGTTTTAGAAAGCAGATGTTGTAATATAGATATATTATATCCTCAGAAAATTAAGAAAAAATGAGAACAGAAAGGTGAATCTTCCAAACTTATCATGGCCGGCCAATCTGTAAAATCATTATTATCAACAACCATTACCAATTCACTGCAGGATGGTCTACCCAAGTTCAATCCAACTTCTCCAATCTTTACCTTCTCTTCTCCACACTACCCTTACACAGTTTCTTATTTCATTCATCCATCCACATGTGATCTATTTTGAAGTCTTTTACAATCTCTTGGAATCCAGTGTAAGACTTCAATTGTCCATCTATTATCATCTCTTCTAGAAATATGTCTAGTCCAACTCCAATGAATTCTTTTAATTTTTTTCAATGTCAGTAACATCTGTTTGTTCTCTTACTCATATATTGCATTTTTGATCTCTTCTTGTTACTCCCAATATGCATCTCTCCATACTTCTTTGAGTTGTCTGAAGTCTCTGTATTGCTCTTCTATTAAATGTCCAAGCCTCATATCCATAAGTAAGAACTGGTAAAATGCATTTATTAAAAACTTCCTTTTCAAATTTATAGGTATATTTCTTTTTAGTATCAAGTTATTTTTACCAAAAGCACTCCAACCAAGTTTAATTCTATGATTAATTTCATCCATTATGTTTCCATCTGTGTTAATAATCTGACCAAGGTATTTGTAACAGTTAACTTCTTCTAACTCTTCACAATCAATCTTTATTTTCATATTTTAAGAAAATCCATTAAACATTACTTTAGACTTTTTAACATTTATCTTTAGTCTTGTGTTTCTACTTTCATATGATACCTCCTGCACATTTCCTGCAGCTCTAAAGCATTATTTGCAAAAAAAAAAAACAACTACTTCATCTGGGAAAATCTAAATGGCTTACATAAACTCCATTTACTTTCAGTCTTTTAGCTTCCCATTTTAATCCACAAAATACTTCTTGCAGCACAGCTGTAAAAAGTTTTGGAGATACGGAGTCACCCTTCTCAATGTTGACTTTCTTAGTATCATTATGTAATCTAATTGTTGCTGTTGCATTTTTATTAATATTCTTCAAATGACATATCCTGGATCCATACCTTGATGATCCAATGTTTTAATCACTGAAGAAATGTTTATAGAATCAAATGTCTTTTTCATAATCTATCTACAAATCCAAAGCATAATGGCAACTCATATTCATTTATCCTTTCTATAACATCTCTCAATAACTGGATATAATCTATTGTATTAAAATCACTTTTAAATCCAGCTTGTTCTCTTGGTTGGTGGAAATCCAATGTTCTCTGTAGATGAGTTGTAATTATTTTGGTAAAACTGATAGAAGGCTGATAAGTCTGTAATTTCTAATATCTTCTTTATCACCTGTTTAAATATTAATACTGCATTCTTCCAATCATCTGGTACATCTTTATCATTTAGACATTTGGTATATAACTTTGCTATTTTTGTCTATTTCTTCACCTGCTTCTTTTAATATCTCAATTATAATTCCATCATTAACTGGAGCCTTTCCTTTCTTTATAAATTTAATTGCATGTCTGACTTCTTCATTTAATATTTTGGGCAATTCAGAAGATATAATAGATATGAGGTACTTGTTCTTTATTAATATTAGAAGTCTTCTACCCATTTCATGATGTCATCTCTCTTTTTTGTAATAATTCCATCTTTTTTCTTATTGCAAATATCACTTATTTTTATAATAATTTCATTCAAATCTGAATCATGTTCAAAATCTACAAATACTTGAAACCCATTTTTAAGTTCTAATTTAAATTCATTACAATGTTTGTGAAGACTATGAATATCAATTGTAAATATTGTCTTTCTTAATAATTTTTGCCTCTCTAGTACTTCCTGTGTTAAATTTATTAAGAACATTACAATCTTGAAATATGTATTCTCTGTTAGTCAAAATATAATCCAATTCTGTTGTACCTTCATTTGTATGCTTTCATCTCCATTTCCTTGTAAAATTTTTCTCAAAAAAAAAATGCATAATATAAAGTTTTTCTTTTTCTGCAAACTCCAGAAGTCCATGTTCTCTCTCATTTCTATTATCATAACCAAAATTACCTACAGCACTTTCATTTCTCCCATAACTACTTTAAAATGTTGTTTACTCTGATGAAAAGCCTTTTGTACATCCATATAAAAATCTTCCATTACTTCATCACTATGAGAACTTGTTGGGGCATAAACCTGAATTGGTGTCTGCTATTAAATTATATCACTAATCTTGCCACTCTGAAAGATACACCATCAATCTCCACAATGTTGTTCTTCCACTTTTTATTCATAATGTATCCTACTTGTATTTTCAATATTTGTGGCTTATAGTAAAGTACATGTCCACTTTTTAAATCAATTGTCTCTTCACCTTTTCTTCTAACCTCACAAAGTCCAATAATGTCCCATTTAATATAAGACAGTTCTTCTAATTCTTGCAATCTTTCTTTACCTGAAAGTGATCTGCAGCTGTATCTAAATAAAATGGCATCATCAAATGATAGCCTGGGTCCACAATCAGGGGATTCTTAGCACCCTATGCCTTCAGCCACCAACTGCTGCCATTAAAACCTCCTGGGAATAAGGTCCATGATCTATTTTTGTCTGTCATGATTCTATATTTCTATTGAAAAAAAATTATCATTTACACATACTTTCATTCTGTCTTCTCAGGCACCTGAAAAGAAAGACCATGGTGTTTCTTGATCTTAAACTCAGAGGTAACAATCCAATAAACTCACCATGCTGGCAAATGTGTGTTGATGAACAGACTATCCATGTTCAATACTAAATGAATAATCACATAGTAATAACACATGCAATGAGAATAACTTATGGTATGGACATTAGGAATTTTCCCAACTCAATTTCTTTAAGGCCTCCAAGAGAAATCAAAGCTTCCCCTCTGAGTTAATAGCAAACTCCTTTCTGAAACCATCGGTAAAATACTACACATTAAATAATATAACAACCAGGTTTCGATTAGAGCTCAGTACAACAATAATAAACATTATAAAATATTATTAAGGCTATATATTTTATCCAGTCATATTTTGCAATTATTGTTATTTATCAGTTTTATATATCGGTGTTGTATTAGATTTAGCACGAGTTTAAAATTAAGACCTCTCTAGAATTAAAGACATTTGGTATATGACCATTGAGTGTCCAATGTATGCAGATGAAAATAGCTCTCTCATTATTGTTAATATTAAATAATTTAACTAGTTTATTAAAAGATCGAGGATCGCTGACTCCATAGTTGACATTTTCATTGAGAGATTTTTTTCATATTTATAGTTGTAATGGTGATTGGTTCATTTCCATGTTACCCATGCATAGAGACTAAGACCCTAACATAATTTATTACCCTGAGATAGTAGGAACATACTTTGGGTTCACATCATCACGTTTATTGCTTTTGTAGTTTTTCTGCCTTTTGGAAACATCTTCATTGAAATATTTTTACCACCACATGAAGTGTTGCTAATTTAGTATATTGGTCATTGATGAGTTTAGTTTTTTAAGTAAATCAACTTATTAGTTTAAAAAGGGGCAATATACATAATCATGATCATCAGCGTATGGAAATAAGTCACCGCTGAACTGGCAACATTTAAATATAGTTTATTTTACTGATTGTTAGGACCTATATAGTATCGAGTGTGTGTAGATGCATAAATGTAACCTCAGAAATGGTTTAAGATTTTATTATAACTTGAAAGTTAAAACGGTAAAGTTAAATAAACATATGCTTTTTAATGCTATAAGCTCGTAATTCTAGCTCTACAAGCTATGTATTAATTATTTATTTATAAGTTGTTGTTTTTAATATAGCATATATGGATGATGTATTGGTCATCCTTCCATCCAAGAAATACCTACTATGACTATATCACATCATCAACTCTTTCTCTAACATCTCTGGCCTTAAAATCAAAACCAGAAAATCATCTACTTGGTGTATCCTAACAGGGAAAAAAATAGCATCAAACTATCATGCTGACCCTCAAAAATTTCTGGGATTTCCAATATACAAATCCCAAACAGATATTTCGAAAGAACTCCAAGATAACATAATTCAAGCAACCGAAAAAATAAATACCCTGTCAGGAGTGTATCTCTCTCTCTACAGAGAAAAGTGGCTTTATTGAACATGAAGGTAATGAGTAGAATCGCCTACTATTTTCCTGTCATGTCCACACAAACTCCTTCATAAAAAAAATTAACAGGCTATATGCAAGGCTCTTCTGGAGGAATAAAACAGTGGCCATCAGTATTGGTAAAATGCAGTACCATTGCAAATACAATGGTATGTCACTACATGTCATCCCAGCCATATTAATACAAAAGACACACCCTCCTACACAACCTAGGAATCAAATATGGCTACACACAAATACTAGTAGCAATACAGTCAACAAATACACCACCTCCAAAAAGAAATAGCTGTCTTTATACAAAAGCTCATAATATACAGTGCTATGTTGAAATCACAATAGAATGGCTTAAAAAAAAATAAACATCTGGGAAGCGCATCAGTTCATAAACCCAGAGCCACACATCCAAAACCCAAAACTGGGTTTAACCAACAATAGGATAACCTCGTTATTTAAATACTGGGCTCTGGAGCCCAAGAGCTTTGATTTCGTAATCAAATTAAATCTTGAAGCTATACCAACTCTATCCTTCCTTTGTCATAGACAGCATATCACAAAAGTTGATCTGATGTGCCCCAGATGCCATAGAGGAGTCCTACAACCACATCATTACAACATGTGATGCGCTGGGAACAATGAGACAAATAATATATAATAACATCAAGACAGACTACTATACTATAATCTCGCTGCAAAAAAGCATCAAAACTAAACAATTCCCAATCATCAGATTATCAATTTTTATAACATATTCAATCTGGTTTATGAGGTGTAAAATGACATACAAACAGCCTCACCCAGATCAAAATGCCTGTTTTACAAAAACAATGGAAAAGATTAAAAATAGTGTAACGGTCAGAAATGGGTGATTCGTTAACAGTGCAGAATTCGACCACCACACAGAACTGCAGCACCATCTAGGTAGTGAAGTCACCCATAGTACTGAGTTGGAACATAGTTTATTGGTTCCACAATACAATCTATGAAACAACACATCTGATGCTACATTAGTAAATACTTCTTTAGGCATGGTGGTGATCAAAAAGATGCAAGAGATTCAAGAATTTATTTTCGAGTTAGCCAATAATAACACTAATATTAAACATTTATATTTACAGAATTGAGGAAATATTATATTGAATGGGTATTGAATAACTAAAGATGTAATGGCAGATGTATAGTTTGAAATTATTTATTTAAAACATTTTATACTAAATCATCTAATTAATAATATTTTATTATATTTAAAATCTCAGTAGCGGTATTTCCGATACTGTTATACTTTACAAAGATGTACATTTATTTATTTAAAATATTTTATACGAAATCATTTAACCAATAATATTTTGTGATATTTAACATTTCAGTAGCAGTATTTCCGATACTGTTATATTTTACAAAGATATACATTTATGTGGCTGATGTAATCTAGCTACCTAAATTCTCGAGCAAGTATTTCACAAGCATGTCTTCGGGATTTATATCTTTGCAATGCAAGAATCTAAAGTAGAATTAATAATAGTAAAGGCGGACACATATTTATTTAATTAAAGAAGATATTTACTAATTACTATGGACAGACATTTATTTGAGAGTGAGTTATGTCACTAATGCAGAGACGGAGTTATATATTGAGTAATAGAATTAATAAGAAGAAACACATGGTACATCTAGAAAGGCGATATGAAGGTAGCAGTACGTTAAAACTGTGAAGCCGTGGATGAGTTTAGAACAATGGGCTGGCATTTTCTGTAGGCCCAAAGAGATAAGGTGTCTCATAAGCATAAACAGGGGCAAGTGGTTCATGCCACGATTACTTCCTGGCTGCATGACAGTTGTCAAGTCCTATGGGAACATTTATTTGTCCACTTGTGTAGGATGACTGGGATTAATTTCAATCCTATAGAATCCAGAGTATCCAAGGCTTATAATAGGTCATCGCGTCTCCAAAACATAACACATGTATAATCTACAGAATCTGTTAAGATTTAAATATGTTTTATAACTCGACCCTACATCATCAACATTTAATAAAGAACGTTTTTGAGTCTCAAAGAAATGCGATTTACAGAATTATTACTTAAAACTTAATAAAATATAAAACAATAGGTAAGCTGGATGAGTATTAATAACTAATATGTCAGTCATTTGCTAAATAGTAGACCCCTGCATTACAATAAATGAAGCATTGAAAGTGTGTCGATTTATATGAAAATATTAAGTAATTTATAAAAGTAAATATTAATGAGGATTTGCAGGACATGCATCCACTGTTTCAAGCAATCATGGATTTGCATTTAAAAAATTATGGAGATTTCTGAGCTGACCAGCCAACAGGAGTATATAACGAAATATATTAATAGGTGGCTAGACAAAATGGCACCCATGAGCTATAATTAAATAATAAAAAAATGTAAAGTTTAAAATACATACCCAAGAAAGGATAGAATTAGGCAAGCTAGATTATTAAAGAAATTTATATAATAAATTAATAATTAAATTCATAGTTTTACAAATTAGATTTTTACAAGTTATATAGATAGTAAGCTATAGCATTATATTATTTAGAGTACTCTAGAGCTTGGGTACAGGTACCTGTTTTATAAGAAGTTTTCAGATTCAGTAGCAAATTGTTCATGATTTCAGAAGTAGCAGTTCTTTCCAGCATTTAAATTATTCATTGATTTTAACAGCAGCAGCAGCTTTCTAATTGTTTGGGCAGCAGATCTTCTTGGTTGATTTTGTGGAAGGCAATGGAAAGGTTCGGCATATGATAGACCATCTCCAGGAGGAGAATAGTCTAGGTGCTTTCTACTCGACCATACTGTGGTAGGTAAATTAACTTATGACTTCTGGAGACTCTCAACTAAAGTTTAACTAAAAGTTCTGAGAAAATTCAAAATGTCCTCCTTTCTTTGATCTTATCTTTTCACTTTTGTTCTATTTTATTTTTGGATACACTCATTTGCCCTGAGGAGAATGAATACATTCTTGTAAGTTTAATTTATATAGAAAGCTGTATTTCTATTGTTCAAGTTTATTTTTACATTTACATTTTGTAATTAAAGATTTTAGGGAAATTTTCTTTTTAATTAATCTATTATCTCTCACCGCCCGTTACTTTTAAAATTTCAAATACAAAAGGGAATATACAATGAATTTTACTTTTACTTAAATTACAGTCAGATTTCTAAGATTATTAAATATGAAATTTAAACACAGCAATAAATAACGAACTTTATAATTTAAAATAAATGTTAAAATTATATATTTTATATAACTAAAAGAGAAATACAAACTATATCATTTATTTTTATTTATTGCTTTAAATTTTGTTATCGAAATGTGTGTGTGATTACGGTGAATTTTACATATATTGATACATTTTTAATATTGCTACACACACAATTCGATACCAAAATAAGTTTAAATTTGGGTAGGATAGAGTGGTGAGTGAGAGATGATAGAAAAAGGTGAAACTTGAGATTCAAATGCGAATCTTACTGTTTCAATAGAGATCAACTATTGTCAACAAAACTTATTTTTGAAGAGACTTGGAAGCTATTCAAATTTCCCAACCATTCAAATATACATGGATAATCACATCAATTGTCACCATTGGACAATATTATATAACTTTAGTCTTTCAAATTTCAATTATTTAACAATTGTCTCAATCATTTAAAATGTGTGGGTTTTTTTTTTTTTTTCATTCCTTTAATTATGTTGCTTTATACAAAATGTAACCTTTATTAGACCTAATAAAATTTGTTTTTAAAGTAAATCTTACTAATTATAATTTATTTGATGTTATGGTTGCTAATTCTTACAGTTTATTAACTATTATATCTCACTTTTTAAAAGATATAACACGTTTTTTTAAATTTATTAAGAATTTTATTAGATTATGTTGCTTAAGATCAGCACAGAATAATTATTTGTAATATTAAAGAAATATGTATCTGATTTAAATAGTAAATCTGTATATTGTATTTATCTGAAATGGATGGCGACAATGTTGTGAGTGGAGGAAGTTTGACAATGGTAAATGAAAATGTAACAATTTACTCTAGATAAATACTTTGCATATAATATATATATATGAGAGATAGTGACCTGGGCCAACTGATTGATGAGTGCTGCTTCAGCATGAAATGCATCTTGGGGGTCATTTGTCTTTTATTATATCTTTATTTATATGAATTTAAAAAGTATGGTGAAGTATGGAGGTGTTTATTATATCTATATTACATACGGGACAGAGAAAGGTGAATAACTCCGTGTGTGTAAATTTAAAAAATCAGATATATTAATATTTAACTGAGGTTTAAAGTTTATATCTGTGCTAAAGATAATCTCTAGTTTCGAAAATGATTAGTAATAATCATTAGCGTATTTATCTGAAATGGATGGCGTCAAAGTTATGAGTGGAGGAAGTTTGACAATGGTAAATGAAAATGTAACAATTTACTTTAGATAAATACTTTGCATATAATATATATATGAGAGATAGTGACCTGGGCCAACTGATGAGTGCTGTTTCAGCACGCAATGCATCTTGGGGGTCACTTGTCTTTTATTATATCTTTATTTATATGAATTTAAAAAAGAATGGTGATGTATGGAGGTGTTTATTATATCTATAAATCTGTATAATAATTTGAACCATTCAAATATTATGTCCATGTAAGACTACCGTATGATACGGATATGTAATTCAGTAATGTGAGGTTTTAATATAAAGGAATTGAAATTGTATTCTCCGTAAGCGATTGCAGAAATTTCTTGTAAATAAATATATATATATATGTCATAATGGTCGATTCTTTTTTCCTTTAGATCACAGAGAGCGCCACTATGTCACTACATACCGGAAAATTTATTTACAATGATCAAAAGTTAATGATGATGATTTGCACCAACCAGACCAAGGGAGAGCAAGAGCTCATTAATATTGTTCAGGCAATTGAGAAAATAAAACTTGGACAAACGTTAGCTAATATAATTTTAAAATTTATTCAAATTAATGTAAAAAAAATTTCATTTAAATTAGATGTAGTTTTTATTAAATTCTATCAAAGTGTGTGTGATCAAAAATAAAACATGAAATGCACCAGCAGACAGGCTAATTTTTTAATAGTTTTAAAAGGGAGGGAATAATTTGCTTTCAGCTCAAGATTTACCTAAGCATCTCTGGTTTCCTTATTCAAAAAGTTTTTAAACAAATAATGAGTGGAAGATTCTTGCATGAATCAATGAAACCAGTGCAGGTGAGCGATCACTAGATTATTGACTAATGACATTATAATGCCACAGAACTGTGTTCATCCATGTTCAAGATTTCCAGAGTTGATTACAATGCAAGAAAAATAAATATGATATGAAGAATATGACAAAGTATGAAGAATGGGAGAAAACTTAAATCTCCAATTTAATGAAAATAGAAACCTTACAAAATATTTCAGTATAGATAATTTAAAATTGAAAGAACATTCAATCTCTGATTTAAGGAAAACAGAAATATATAACTGGTTAATCATGAACCAAACGTTTGGCCAAAATGAAGCTGCTAAATAATAATTAAAAGTCTCAATAGGAGACAAGTAAGTAATTAGAAAATTATTTATGTCTTCCCAAGTTTTTATTATGAAATTGAAGTAATTCTAAATACAATAGCTTTAGGAAATAAATTCTCAGTACATGCTCTGACAATAAATTTAAAGAAAACCTGGAATCTTAAAACTAAGATTCCATACCATTATAAGTGTGATAAGAAAATACATAGAATAAATGTTAAAAATATTTACATTTAATAGGCAAAAAATATAAAAATAAGTTACTTTTTAAAATTTAGCTGAGCATGTTACCTCAAGGTATAAGTCTAAGATTGATTGATGTTATTTGGCATGACACCCATAGTTCATTCTATTGGAGAATTCTGGCAAAGTCTTTAGGTTTCCATTTTCTGTTCAGAAGGCAGGAGGCAATGTTAGGGATCAGTTCCAATTTAAATTTTAATTTTGCAGGAACATTTTGGGTTCTGGGACTCATCTTCAAGTTAGTTTAGCACAGCATGATATTGAGGAAATTCTTCCTAGCATATAGTTTTGGCATTTTTGAGAATTTATAACAGCACAGCAATTCAAAGAAGTCTCAAGATTGGCGTACTAAAAGTTGCAGCAAAACTAAACAAGCAGAAGAAACATCAATAGCTGAAAAATAATCAGTCCAAAATCCCAGGGCTGTTTATATGAGCTCTTATCTTTCTGTAACATCTTTTAATTAGTATTTTTCAACCAGGGCAACTCTTTATTTCAGACAATCTTAATTAAAATTTTGACTGAGGTAATCTTATTTAGAATTAATTAAAAAAATAAATGTAAAAACAAGCCCAGCTTTTGTTATTACAAATAAATGTAAAATAGATTATATTTAAAATAAACAGGAAGGCAATTACAAAAAAAAAAAACTTTCCAAAACTAAAATACTTTGTTCAGAAAGGATTAACTTTTTTTAAAAAAATTTAGAATATTTTTTAAAGACTAAATTTTGCTTGCCTTTAATTACTTAAAAAAAACAAGTGACCAAAAGAAAACGATTTTAAAAATAAAATCTATTAAAATATAGAAATGACAGAATTTTATAACATAACTGAATATGTGCATTATTACACGCACTCTTACATTCAAAACTTTTAAATAGTTTTCTTCTAAAACTTTATTAAAACTCAAATTAGTATTATTTATGTGATGAGACTTTTGAAACGGATGCAGCATCTGGTTCAATATATATATATATATTGTAACCGTATGGGTGGGCTCGATGTTTGTTAAGCCTTATTTAAGTTGTCAAATGTGAAAAATTTTAAATTATAATTAACAATAATTGTAATACATTAAATCAGTATAATATCTTAGTGGTATGTAATAATAGATGCCAAATTGTATTTTAAAATTAAGTAAATTTTATCAGTAAATTTCCTGATGGTGATAAAGACTCAAGACTGTTCAAGATATGCTAAATCTTTATGGCAGAATGTGTATGAGATTTTATATGCAGTTTGTCAGGTGGACTAATTTTCACTTCGTCATTAAAAATGAAAATTAAAATATGTTTACTGTACTGCTAAATGCAAAAGAAATGTTTAACTTACAGTTATTAAATATCTTTAATAGAAATTCTGATATGAGAAAAACAATAATCATTTATTATATTATTAAAGAAAATAGTTAATAATATTGATATAAATCATAAATGAATAAATATCTGCTTCTTCATAACAGAGGTGGAATGCTGAAATTAATGTTTTAAGTATTAACAAATGATCTCAAAATGTTTTGAAATGCTGAAGTCATTTGCCAACTATTTAAAATATATTACCTGATATAATAAAAAAGTGCGTTTGTGAAAGTTTTCTCTTGATGTCAGACTTGAAGCTATTATTAAAACTACAATTTAGTCAAATAATATGGATCCCAAATTTTGCAGAAAATAATTATAAGCGCTATTACATTGTTATTTTATTGCAATAAAGTCTTGATGATTTTATTTTATTATATTAAGATAAAATGGAAAAAAATTTCGATGCATCACTCGTAAAATATTTTGCCCACAATGACATCATTTTGCTTGTCAGTCAGCTCATAGTGAAGGAACTTAGATTATGAATTAGGAGAATAAAGTAAAATATGATAATTTTTTTTGTTCATGTTTATTATTATATTATACTAGTTTTGGATAGGTTATTAAAGTATAGATATATATTTTAGGGCTGCAGAAAGGAGTTTGCTATTAACTGACAGGAGACCCTTTGATTCCTCTTGGAGGCCTTAAAGAAACTGAGCAGGGCAAATCCCTAATGTCCACTCCCTACATTCTTGTTGTTGCAACTGTTATTACTATGGGATTATTCATATACTATACAAACATGGATGGGCAGCTCACCAACATGCCTTAGCCAGCAATGGTGAGTTTATTGGCTTATTACCTCTGAATTTAAGATCAAAAAACACCATGGTCTTTCTTCTTAGTTGCCTGATAAATTAGAATGTATGTTTGTGTAAATGATAAATATTTTTCCAATACATATATACAATTATGACAAAAATAAATCATGGTCCTTATTCCCAGGGGGCTGTAAAGTTACCAATCAAGACAGTGGTTGGTGGCCAAAGCAGGAGGGTGCTATGAATCCCCTGATTGCAGACCTAGGCTGCCATTTGATGATGATTTTTATTTAGGTACTTACAACTGCAGATTACTTTCAAGTAAAGAAAGATTGCAAAAATTAGAAGAAACTGTCTTACATTAAATGGGACATTATTGGACTTTGTGAAGTTAGAAGAAAAGGTGAAGAGACAATTGATTTAAAAAGTGGACATGTGCTCTATTATAAAGGCACAAATATTGGAAATACAAGTGTAGTAGGATTCATTATAAATAAAAAGTGGAAGAACAACATTGTGGAGATTGATGGTGTATCAGTCAGACTGGCAAGATTAGTTATATAACTTAATGGCAGATACCAAATTCAGGTTTATGCCCCAGTAAGTTCTCATAGTGATGAAGTAGTAGAAGATTTTTACATGAATGTACAAAAGGCTTTTGATCAGAGTAAACAACATTTTAAAATTGTTATGGGAGACTTTAATGCTAGAATTGGTAAATAAATAAAAGATGAAAGTGCTGTAGGTAATTTTGGTTATGGTAATAGAAATGAGAGAGGATATAGATTTGTGGAGTTTGCAGAAAAAAACACCTTATATTATGAATTATTTTTTTTGAGAAAAATGTTAAAAGGAAATGGACATGGAAGCATCCAAATGAAGGCACAGCAGAATTGGATTATATTTTGACTAACAGAAAATACATATTTCAAGATTGTAATGTTATTAATAAATTTAACACAGGAAGTGATCATCGATTAGTAAGGTGTAAGTTACGTGTTAATGTAAAACTAGAGAGACAAAAATTATTAAGAAAAACAATATTTACAGTTGATATTCCTAATCTTCAGAAACATTCTAATGAATTTAAATTACAACTTACAAATTGGTTTCAAGTATTAGTAGATTTTGAACATGATTCAGATTTGAATGAAATTAATATGAAAATAACTGATACACTTTTACAAAGTGAAACAAAGATATGTGGTAGAAAAAAGCAGCAATTTAACAATAAAACTTCTACTGAGACTAGAGAATTTATGAAGAACAAAAGGAATATGAAGATATACAAAAATGATGTAGTAAAAAGGATTGAATATCTCGAATTTTGTAAAATGGTGTGGAAAAGAGTTGAAAATGATATAAGAAAGTATAACTGTGAACTAACAAGGAAAGCTGTAAAAGAAAATAAAAGTCTCAAGAATGTAAGACAACATTTTGGTATTGGTAGGAAATTTATATCTGCCATAAGAAAAATAAAGATGGTATTATTACTAAAAAGACAGATGACATCATGAAATGGATAGAAGACATTTAACAATAATTATATAGTAATAAAGAACAAGTACCTCCTATATCTATTACATTTTCTGAATTGCCCAGAATTTTAAATGAAGAAGTGAGACATGCAATTAAATGTATGAAATGAAAGGCTCCAGGTAATGATGGAATTATAATTGATACATTAAAAGAAGCAGGTGAAGTAATAGAAAAAAAATTTAGTAGTTATATACCAAATGTGTAAATGATAAAGATATACCAGATGATTGGAAGGATGCAGTAATAATATTAATATTTAAAAAAGGTGATAAAGAAGATATTAGAAATTATTGACCTATCAGCCTTTTATCAGTTTTATAGTTTTATACAAAATTTTTACCAAAATAATTACAAGTCGTCTTCAGAGAACATTGGATTTCCACCAACCAAGAGAACAAACTAGATTTAAAAGTGGTTTCAGTTCAGTAGATCATATCCTGGTATTGAGAGAAGTTATAGAAAGGACAAATGAATATGAGTTGTCATTATGTTTTGGATTTGTAGATTATGAAAAGGCATTTGATTCTATAAACATTTTTTTAGTGATTAAAGCATTGGATCATCAAGGTATAGATCCAGGATATTGTCATATTTTAAAGAATATTTATAAAAATGCAACAGCAACAATTATATTACATAATGATACTGGGAAAGTCAACATTGAGAAGAGTGTAAGACAAGGTGACTCCATATCTCCAAAACTTTTTACAGCAGTGCTGCAAGAAGTATTTTGTGGATTAAAATGGGAAACTAAAGGAGTGAAAGTAAATGGAGATTATTTAAGTCATTTGGATTTTGCAGATGATATGATTGTTTTTGCAAATAATGCTTCAGAGCTGCAGGAAATGTTGCAGGAGTCATCAGATGAAAGTAGAACTAAAGATAAATGTTAAAAAGACTAATGTTCACTCGATTTGCTCAAAATATGAAAATAAAGATTGATTATGATGAATTTGAAGAAGTTCAACAGTTACAAATACCTTGGTCAGATTATTAATACAGATGGAAACATAATGGATCAAATTAATCATAGAATTAAAGTTGGTTGGAATGCTTTTGGTAGAAATAACTTGATACTAAAGAGAAATATACCTATGTGTTTGAAAATAAAGGTTTTTAACAAATGTGTTTTACCAGTTCTTACTTATGGATCTGAGACTTGGACACTTAATAGAAGAGCAATACAGAGACTTCAGACCACTCAAAGAAGTATGGAGATGATTGCCTGGAGTACATATATTGTCTTTCATTCCTGTGACAGTTGCTCTCTCCTATCACAGTTCCCTGACCCTACCTTCAAAAGGATTGACTATTTATTTCCAGATCCCTATCCCTAATGAAAAGATTCAGATTCAATGAAAATCATCACCTATTGGCCTATTCTTGCCATTGGCTATGCATTATCTACCTGTATACACACTGGTTCATGGCAATGATTGCTCAATCCAATGCAGCTAAGACAAAATATGGAGTAGTCCATTACTTGATGGCAAGGTTAAGATATGACAATTCTTACCTGGCTAAAATTAGCTCGAAGAACTTCATCTTACAGGTGCATTAGTAAATGTCTTCTGTTTTGTAATCAAGTAGGTGCATAGATGTGCTTCATGGTTCTTCAGGCTATGTGACTTCATCAACATGTCTAGGCTCATTATTTGTACATCTTCAAACTAAGTTGAACACAGCTCACTGGTGATTCATCAGTGGTATATTATAATTACTCTTTGTAGTCTGATGAGACTTTGTTGGTGGTCAGTGATTTAACTTTAGTTCATTTCAATATCTGATGCTGTTGACCACCATCTGTTGTAACCATCTCTTTTTGTAATCCTTTAACTTTGGTCATATCTACTGAAAATCATTTAATTAAGTTATACTAATGATTTAGAACATAAGCATCTATCTATTTTGCATTTTTAGTTTCCTGTTTTATTTTGAGGCTCAAACATGGATTATTAGTACATATTTCTAGGTAAACCCAATTTATTGTAGTTAGCTGGTTTACTTTAATCATTGCAAAATCTAGTTAATAGAACCAGTCACATACTAATACATTGCTCTGCTTACCAACATATACAATCTGAAGCAGATATTAAATTCTATTAGGCTTTGTAACTAACTCTTGTCTGTCCAAAGAGGTGATGTGTCTTTGCTTCTTGCTAGGATGCAGCCAATATAGTTGTCTTTTTTTTATATAATAAACACTGCAGACCTGGTTTCTAGTTCCATTGCTACAGGTGCACCATTAATAAAAATTGTGCAATTAAAAACAGAATCAATGCCTCATACATATTTTATACAAGCATTTTATTTCTTAGATTTTAAATTGTCAATAGCTTTTTAGAATAGGATCTTCCATTCTAAAATTAGCAACCTGTTACCCTGTAAACATATACTTTTTGGGTGCCTGACACACTTGCAATATGTACCCATTGTGTAGCTGTGTAGACATTTAGTATGTGCTTGTATAAGTTGATCACATCTACATTTTTTACTCAGTGCTGTTGATTCATGAGCAGTAACGTTTACTGTCAGCAGGGCCGGCGGAAGCGGGCAAATTTTCCAGCGCCGGCTCTGACTGTCAGCTGGGTACTTGATCAACCAAGTTTTCTGCTCAATGGTTTAAATACTACAGTCCATTTTTTCAATGAACTTGCTTGACTGGCTGTTGATTCTGCAAGAGTCACATGAGAGACAGCAAATCAAATGTCATGTGAGAATCAATTAGGAGATTGATCTTTAAGTTTTGTTCTCTCTTGCAACAAATAGAATTATCTCTCATAGTTTCGAAGGGGAAATATTTGACATTGGATTTTAAAGCTAGTTTTCTGATTCTAATAGCAAAATGTCTAGCTCCCCCCCCCTTCCATTTGTGTATAGAGATTGAAATAATATCTGTGCATTATCATTAGGGGTGTTGGGCAGAAGTTATTTATTGGAAACAATGCTTCGTCAAAATCAAGATCAGACAGAGGCACAGGAGTTTCATGGGCTGAAAAATCCTCATGAGTCTGAGGTCCAATAACTAAAATGAAAGTGGCTAATTTTAATGGTGTTTTTGATTTGATTAGCCTATAAATAGAAGATTACTCAATCTTTATAGTTTGGCCAATTTTTTGAGTAGACCATATTAAAATCTTCAATTGAGCCAACTTTAGCCGTATAATTTTTTTTTTTACACTTTATGCCACGATAAAAAAAAAATTCTACTTTGATGAGCTAGCTGTCAATTATTAAAGATAAAATCTAGCCCACTGGAAGAAGTTTCTGCTTTTATTAATATTGAGTAACACTCATTTGAAATTTTTTATTTATGAACCAATAACATTAGCAGTCAATAATTCAACTGATAAAAATTTAATGATCCACAAAAGCAAGATTGTCATTTTAAACATTTTTTTTCCAGCCATGGAAAAATATTTTTTGTTGTTGTTATTTTGTCAACTATGCTAAAGTTACATTTATTTTGAATCTATATATAAACATAAACACGTATAATGTTTTATACTATATTTATTAATATATACAAAAACAAATAATATGCGTATTTACACTATATTTACAATGACTATGCTTTGCCTGCTACCATTGACTACATATAACTCCTAGTTCTAGGATGAACTACGGAAAGGATGGAACACACCCTTATAGGTTTCTCTACAACTTCCAGTTGTTCTTGTCACTGCATCACGAGTAGATTTAGTAACACTTCTGGCTGTACTTCACAGCTTGCCTTGTGTTGGCATTTAGTTTTAGCAACTTCCAGTCCTAAACATACTTACACCACTGCATCAAACATTTATCTTAACTATTTCCTGAAAAAACATATATTCTGCCTTTCAGCTCTGTGACAGTTGTTCTCTCCTATAGTAGTTTTCTTATCCTATCTTCAAAAACTTTGATTAATTATTGCCATATACCTGTCCCTCATGGAAGCATTCAAATTCAGTTACCATCATCTTCTGGCCTTGTTTGACATTGGTTTTGCATTATCTATCTATATAGACAAATGTTCAGCATGAATGCTCAATCCGATCTAAATAAGATGGAATATAAACTAGTCCATTATCTGAAGGTGACATATGGCATCAAGGAATTTTTCAACATTTACAATATTTTGAAATGTATTATGCATGACACCAATTTTTCAACATTTACAATATTTTGAAATGTATTATGCATGACACCAAAACTGTATTAGGATTAAGTGGTCAAGATACATAGACCAGTGACATCTCAAGTGTGCTATTTTTTTGTTAAAATAGTTAATACTAAATATTATACACATCGAGTAATTTTTTCAACATTTAAAAATATTATATTTTGAAGTGCATTATGAATGATATCAAAACTATATTACTGTTAAAGTTAGATGGACAAGGAACATCAACCAATGACATTTCAAGAGTGTTATCATTTTGGTAAAATAGCACAATATTAAATATTATGTACATAAAATAATTTTTCAACATTTACAAGATTACAGTTTGAAATGTATTATGGATGCCACCAAAACTATATATTAGGATTAGGTGGTCAAGATACGTACACCAGTGACATTTCAAGTGTGTGGTATCTTTTTTGATAAAATAGTAAAATACTAAATATTATGCACATTATTTTCAGTATTATATTTTGAAATATATTACGTATGGTACCAAAACTATGTTAAACAATCAAAATACATAAACAAGTGACATATCGAGTGTGCGAAGTTTTTGGTAAAATAGCAAAATACTAAATATTGAGTACATCAAGTAATTTTTCAACATTTACAATATTACATTTTGAAATGTATAATGCCTTACATCAAAACTATATTAGGGTTAGGCAGTCAAAATATATGTTCCAGTGACATTTCAAGTGCGCTATTTCTTAAAATTAGAAAATACTATTACATACATAAGGTAATTTTCCAACATTTACATTATTATATTTTGAAATGTGTTATGTTTGACATCATAACTATATTAGGGTTAAACCACTGAACATAACATGATCACCATCTCATGCTAGTACATAACTGTTAGTAAACAGGCAAAAACTCTCCATATAGTAGTGCCACCTTGTGCTAACCAGAGTAATCAATGGATGCCAGAAGGCTTGTGCATAAAATCCCTATCTAATGCCTACTCATCCAATATCCCCAGACTAGTTTTTGGCTTGAGGCCTTCGTCAGTGAGGAGCCTTGGAACTGAGAGCACTGCACCTAGATCTTAGGATCTAATGCAACCATCCAGCAGCCACCTTTTATCTCTACTTCACTACAAAACTATGAGAATGAAATTGAAAACACAATAATATTCTCAATCTAAGCTCAATAGCTTATATAGTCATATGGGTCTGAACTCAATTTAGCACTCATACATTTTGGTGACTTTGGCTCTTTAACAACCATAGCCACCATTATCCTATTAGGCAGGATTGGTGTTAAACCACTAAACATCACATGATCACCATCTCATGCTAGCACATAACTACTAGTAAACAGGCAAAAACTCTATATAGTAGTGCCACCTTGTGCTAACCAGAGTAGTCAATGGTGGCACTACTATATGGAGAGTTTTTGCCTGTTTACTAACAGTTATGTGCTAGCATGAAATGGTGATCATGTGATGTTTAGTGGTTTAACACCAATCCTGCCTAATAGGATAATGGTGGCTATGGTTGTTAAAGAGCCAAAGTCACCAAAATGTATGGGTGCTGAATTAAGTTCAGACCCATATGACTATATAAGCTATTGTGCTTAGATTGAACATATTATTGTGTTTTCAATTTCATTCTCATAGTTTTGTAGTGAAGTAGAGATAAAAGGTGCTGCTAGAGGGTTGCATTAGATCCTAAGATCTAGTTGCAGTGCTCTCAGATCCAAGGCTCCTCACTGATGAAGGCCACAAGCCAGAAACTAGTCTGGGGATATTGGATGAGTAGACACTAGATAGGGATTTTATGCACAAGCCTTCCGGCATTCATTGATTACTCTGGTTAGCACAAGGTGGCACTACATCTGGAGAGTCTTTGCCTGTTTATATTAGGGTTAGATAATCAAAGTCATGGATAAGTAACATTTCAAGTTTGCTATGTTTTTGGTAAAATACTAAATATTGTACATATAAAGTAATTTTTCAACATTTACAATATTGTATTTTGAAATGTATTATGTATGACCCCAAAACTTTATTAGGATTAGATGGTCAAGATATATGAACCAGTGGCATTTCAAGTGTCCTATCTTTTTGATAAAATAATATAATAGTAAATATTATGTACCTAAAGTACTTTTTTCAGTACTTTTGAGTATTATATTTTGAAATTTGTTATATATGACACCAAAATTATATTCCTATTAAGATTAGATAGAAAAGGAACACAGACCGGTGACATGTCAAGTATGCTATTTTTTTTAGTAAAAATATAAAATACTAAATATTATTCATATCAAGATATTATTCATATCAAGAAATTTTTCAACTAAATAAGTAAAGCTAACTTCTGGAGAATTGCCTTAGATCCTAAGATTTAGGTGCAGTGCTCTCAGGCCCAAGGCTCCAACGCACAAAGTAGAAATAATTTGGGGATATTGGATGAGTAAGCACTAGATAAGGATTTAAGCACAAATTTTCTTGCATCCAACTATTAGTAAGGCTTGTATACTGTATGGAAAGTTTCTTACAATTTTGTACATAGTGAGGTGATTTTTAAAAAAAATAAAGGATAGAGTGAATTAATAGAAAGTAATTTTTTTAAAAAATAAATATTAATAAATGAAACAATGGCATGGAGTAAAAGAAAAGTTTTGGAAAATGAGTTAATGATGTGAAGTAGCAGCAGGTTAATTCAGTAGTTTGTAGATAAAGGCAATATGTGTAAAAATTACATTAAAACTATAAAAATACTTTATGATGAGGATTTATTTTGTCAATCATTGTTTTTTGGGTAGAAGAAAAATTATAAAATTGTCATGAAGGATATTGTGTGGAAAAGCAGATGATTAATGATGTGATAAAACATAATAAATTTAAAGGCGAGCTTTAATGAATGAAACGTGTGAAGTATATATACAGTTCTTTTTGCCATTTATAGTGATATGAATTCATTTATTTACAAGAGTATAGAAGTAGAGATACCAAATTGTTGATACTTTGCTAAATCTATCTAACAGGCATAGAGTTGAATACAAAACAATATTCCATTGCATGATAATATGATTGTGGTCCTATCTCTATATATTTGATCAATTATTATTTTAACAAGATTTTTACTGAAATAGATGAACTATTTCTGAAAAATTCAAAGTTGTTGGTATGATAATGGATTATGTTTGGTCATTTCTTAATATTCTATCATAGGATGATGGACTATGTTTGGTCATTTCTTAATATTCTATCGTAGGATGATGGACTATGTTTGGTCATTTCTTAATATTCTATCGTAGAATGATGGACTATGTTTGGTCATTTCTTAATATTCTATCATAGGATGATGGACTATGTTTGGTCATGGACTATGTTTGGTCATGTCTTAATATTCTATCATAGGATGGTGGACTATGTTTGGTCATTTCTTAGTATTCTATCATAGGATGATGGACTGTTTGATCATTTCTTAATATTCTATCATAGGATGATGGACTATATTGGGTCATTTCTTAATATTCTATCATAGGATGATGGACTAGGTTTGGCCATTTCATAATATTCTATCATAGGATGATGGACTATGTTTGGCCGATGGACTATATTGGGTCATTTCTTAATATTCTATCATAGGATGATGGACTAGGTTTGGCCATTTCATAATATTCTATCATAGGATGATGGACTATGTTTGGTCATTTCTTAATATTCTATCATAGGATGATGGACTATGTTTGGTCATTTCTTAATATTCTATCATAGGATGATGGACTATGTTTGGTCATTTCTTAATATTCTATCATAGGATGGTGGACTATGTTTGGTCATTTCTTAATATTCTATCATAGGATGATGGACTATGTTTGGTCATTTCTTAATATTCTATCATAGGATGATGGACTATGTTTGGTCATTTCTTAATATTCTATCATAGGATGGTGGACTATGTTTGGTCATTTCTTAGTATTCTATCATAGGATGATGGACTGTTTGATCATTTCTTAATATTCTATTATAGGATGATGGACTATATTGGGTCATTTCTTAATATTCTATCATAGGATGATGGACTAGGTTTGGCCATTTCATAATATTCTATCATAGGATGATGGACTATGTTTGGTCATTTCTTAATATTCTATCATAGGATGATGGACTATGTTTGGTCATTTCTTAATATTCTATCATAGGATGATGGACTATGTTTGGTCATTTCTTAATATTCTATCATAGGATGATGGACTATGTTTGATCATTTCTTAATATTCTATCATAGGATGATGGACTATGTTTGGTCATTTCTTAATATTCTATCATAGGATGATGGACTCTGGTCATTTCTTAATATTCTATCATAGGATGATAGACTCTGTTTGTCATTTCTTAATATTCTATCATAGGATGATGGACTATGTTTGGTCATTTCTTAATATTCTATGATGATGAACTACGTTTAGTCATTTCTTAATGTTCTATCATAGGATGATGGACTACATTTGATAATTTCTTAATATTCTATCATAGGATGATGAACTATGTTTGGTCATTTCTTAATATTCTATCATAGGATGATGGACTATGTTTGGTCATTTCTTAATATTCTATCATAGGATGATGGACTGTTTGGTCATTACTTAATATTCTATCATAGGATAATGGACTATATTGGGTCATTTCTTAATATTCTATCGTAGGATGATGGACTATGTTTGGTCATTTCATAATATTCTATCATAGGATGATGGACTATGTTTGGTCATTTCTTAATATTCTATCATAGGATGATAGACTATGTTTGGTCATTTCTTAATATTCTATCATAGGATGATGGACTATGTTTGGTCATTTCTTAATATTCTATCATAGGATGATGGACTATGTTTGGTCATTTAATTAATATTCTATCATAGGATGATGGACTATGTTTGGTCATTTCTTAATATTCTATCATAGGATGATATTGGTCATTTCTTAATATTCTATCATAGGATGATGGACTATGTTTGGTCATTTCTTAATATTCTATCATAGGATGATGGACTATGTTTGGTCATTTCTTAATATTCTATCATAGGATGATGGACTATGTTTGGCCATTTCTTAATATTCTATTGTAGGATGATGGACTAGGTTTGGTCATTTCTTAATATTCTATCATAGGATGATGGACTGTTTGGTCATTTCTTAATATTCTATCATATGATGATGGACTATGTTTGGCCATTTCTTAATATTCTATCATAGGATGATGGACTGTGTTTGGTCATTTCTTAATATTCTATCATAGGTGATGGACTATGTTTGGTGATTTCTTAATATTCTATCATAGGATGATGGACTATGTTTGGTCATTTCTTAATATTCTATCATAGGATGTTGGACTATGTTTGGTCATTTCTTAATATTCTATCATAGGATTATGGAATCTGGTCATTTCTTAATATTCTATCATAGGATGATAGACTCTGTTTGGTCATTTCTTAATATTCTATCATAGGATGATGGACTATGTTTGGTCATTTCTTAATATTCTATGATGATGGACTATGTTTGGTCATTTCTTAATATTCTATGATGATGGACTACGTTTGGTCATTTCTTAATATTCTATCATAGGATGATGGACTACATTTGATCATTTCTTAATATTCTATCATAGGATGATGAACTATGTTTGGTCATTTCTTAATATTCTATCATAGGATGATGGACTATGTTTGGTCATTTCTTAATATTCTATCATAGGATGATGGACTATGTTTGGTGATTTCTTAATATTCTATCATAGGATGATGTACTATGTTTGGTCATTTCTTAATATTCTATTGTAGGATGATGGACTAGGTTTGGTCATTTCTTAATATTTTATCATAGGATGATGGACTGTTTGGTCATTTCTTAATATTCTATCATATGATGATGGACTATGTTTGGCCATTTCTTAATATTCTATCATAGGATGATGGACTATGTTTGGTCATTTCTTAATATTCTATCATAGGATGATGGACTATGTTTGGTCATTTCTTAATTTATTCTATCATAGGATGATGGACTATGCTTGGTCATTTCTTAATATTCTATCATTTTGATTAAGGAAAAAAGGGACTGTAAATATTAATTGGGGGCAGGGATAACAGCTTTCTTCAAGAAATTGAACATGAAATCTGGATAAAAAAATTCATATTTGTGAATTATGGAGAAATAATTGATCAAGTTGTAGATGATAGTTATGCTGAATTTAGTTAAAGGTGATAGTAAGAAGTTTGGAAAAGTATGAATATGAAGATGTATGCTGTCTAACAATAAAACTAGTTTAGTAATGATGTTCTTTTTGGAAAATACTACAGTCAGTTTCATTCTGAGCAAAAGTAAAAGCAGATAAAATGGTTAATAATTGATATTTAATGTGGAAGAATGTATGAGATAGCATATTTTATCAGCTATATAAATAATTGACCATCATCTTTTATGTTCATAGCCAAGAGCCCATTGAATGTAATTTTAGACTAAATGTGAGGGTGAATCAGATAAATTTTTGATCTCTTAACTGATGAAACAGTAAAGATAACTTTATTTCACTTATATTTCTGCTTTGCCAAGATTGTATTTACAAATGATGAATTGCTTTTTTATTTGAGATGTAATATATCTTTATATCTCACTATATACAAGATCTTTTTTGTATATGTGATATAGAGGTTATTATTATACTGATAAAGAAAAATGATATTTAACCACTAAGCATCTCATGATCACATTTCCTATGCTTGCACAAGCTGTTAAAAGAGGCAAAACTCTCAATACAATAGTGCCACCCAGTGCAAGCCAGAGTAATTAATGGTTGCAAGATGATTTATGCATAAAATCCTGACTAGTGCCTACTCATCCAATATTGTCAGACTATTTTCTAACTTGTGATTTTCATCAGCACTGCATCTAGAACAGTTAGAATCTAATGGTTATCATATGATGTTTAATGGTTTAATAAGAATCCTGACCAATGGAATGATGGTGATTATGATCATTAAAGAACCAAAGATATCAATATGTATAGGTGCTTGACTGGGTTTAAATCTATGACTATACAAATGAACGAGCTTGGATTGAAAAACGATATTGTTTCATTTTGGGCTCATCACTGTTTAGTTAACTAAATAGGTCAAAGATGCTGCTAAAGGGTTTTTTTTGTAGGTGCAGTGCTATTAGATCCAAAGCTCCTCACTGAAGAAAGCCACAAGCTAGAAACAAGTCTTGGTATATTGAATGAGTAGGCATTAGATAGGGATTTTAGGCACAAACCTTCTTGCAAGCACTGATTATTCTGGCTTGCACTGGTGGCACTACTCTATAGAGCTTTGCACAAAATGCTAAAAAATTTCTCTGGGCATAGTTGCTGACAGATTCCTGACTCCATATAAGTAGAAGCCGCAGTGCATCATCACATCACATCAACATCCAGTTTAAAAATATTTACTTTATTAAATTATATATAAATTTCAAACAAGACTGTTTCTGGTGCTGTAGCTTTAAGAAACAGTTTCATTATTTTTACATATAAGTATTGCATGTCCTCATAAATCTGTGTTGATTTTAATATTATGAGCATGGTGTTCTAAGAAACTAACTGAATATAATGACGGATTTACAAAATAGTAACGTCTGTGAAAATTAGAAGTAATTAGTATGGAGTAATTTGCAGTACAAAAGAAAATCTGATCTACAAAACTTTCACCCATCATAACACTGCTATTTATAAAACAAGATATTTGAGAAGTAAACTAATATACTGTATGTTGGAATCTTTAATTAGTATTGTTGGATACGAACTTCCGATTGAGGATAAGTTGATCTGGCTAATCAAGTGTATAAGTATTTACTGCATAGCTAAAGAGCAAAAATATTAATGATAAAAGATGGGTAATAGAAAGTGGTAATTCATAAGTACTCATTGAGATAAAGTATTTTGAAAGTAAAAATAAAATTTGTAATGACTGAAGATATTTCCAGTAGTAGAGATAAATGCAGAAATTTGGGTGAAATCCAATCTTCCAAGATAATAGTGAGAATTAATTTTACCTTTAATGAAATATTTAGTTTCAATAAAAATAAATACATATAATTAATTAATCCAATTACAATATGAAAATAGATAGTGTAGAGAGTATATTTAATATTTACGTGCATTATATCCAAAATCATGATTGAACTTATTAACTGAAAATATAAAAAGAATAAGATATAAATATAGATGTAAATATATGTAATTTAATCTTATATAGAACAGAATTGTGAATAAGTGACAATAATAGAAAAAATTACGGATCAACACAGATGGATTTTATAATGAATAATATTAAAAAATAGATTAGAAAAAGAATATAATTTGAAGAATAATAATTATGAAGAGAAAAATAATAAATCATAAGAATGTAAATTGTATAGTTTACCACAACAGTAAGATTTTCATGTGATCCAAGATGGATATCTGACAGAAGTAAGAGCTTAAATAAATAGTCAAGGAGGGTAACATGTATTGGTCAGAAACGGTAAAATTTACTTTGATACTTACAAATTAAAATCTTAATAATAATCACCATTAAGCTAATGCACATGCGCTTTGTGGATTTTAACAATAAATGAATACTCTCATTTTCCAAACACAAGATAATGTCTTTGTGAAAGAATAGAATGAATCCATCTATCCTTTCAGCCCAGATGTTTAAGTATGGGCAAATCGTAAGTATTTGGAAATTAAAATCTTGTAATTTATTTTGAATGCTTTGTTATTCTTTTGCAAACCTTCACCCTTAACCATGGAGTCCTATTTTTTTTATTCAATTGTTTAACAGCAGACATATAACAATATTTTTCAGTTTTGGCTATATTATTTTTCTTGTATGTATTAATTTAGTGAGTAGTATTCTTTTTTTATGATTAATAATTTTGATCGATTTTTTTTTCTAGGTTATCATATTTCTTTGGAACTATTACAAATACAATATTCTCATTTCAAATGCTTAGTTTTAAGTCTTCACTACTGACTTCCATTTCTAAATCACTGGAATATTCAAAGAAATTGATAACATTATAGGCTGGTTATAAAGCTAATCATCTTATGAATTCCTTTGAAAATTATTGGACTGATTCTTTTCTAAAGGTTTTGTTAGAACTCTTCTCTTATTTATTTGAATAATGGGTAGTTTGCACAGTTGACATGCTCTGTAGTTTTTAATGTCACAAACTTGCAAAATTTATCCAGGCAGATATAGTGTGATAAAATTCCATGAAACATTATTATCAAGGATGTTATTTCAATTGTATACAATCAGAATTGAGAATGGGAGTGCATGCAAAAAAGCTTAAATTGGGGATGAAGCAATAAGTATACAAATATCACATGATCATCATTCTTTATGCTTATACAAGCTGTTAACACAGAGGCAAAACTCTCCATACAGTTGTGCCACTCAGTGCAAACCAGAATAATCAATAGATGTGAGGTTTGTGCATAAAATCCCTATCTAGTGCATACTCATCCGATATCCCCAATTAATTTCTAGCTTGTGGTTTTCAACAGTGAGAAATCATGGATATGAGAGCACTGCATTTAGATCTTATGATCTAAGCAACCCTCCAGAAACCCCACCAAAATGCAGATGCTGAACTGAGTTCAGATCTACGTGACTATACAAGCAAATGAGTTTGAATTGAAAATATTGTTTTATTTGGACTCAAAGCTTTATAATTAAAAAGATAAAAGGTGGTTATTGGATAGTTGCATTAGAGCCCAAGATCTAGGTTCAGTGCTCTCAGATCTAGGGCTCACCATTGATGAAAGCCACAAGCTAGAATCCAATCTGGGGATGTTGGGTGAGTAGGCATTATACAGCGGTTTTATGCACTAATCTTCTCACATCCATTGATTATTCTGGCTTGCACAGAGTGACACTATTATGGAGAGTTTTGCCTCTAGGTATACAAATATTATATGTAAACAAACACACAGTTAAATATGTAGTACCAAAGTCATATTTAAACAACATAGAAAATTTGTTATTTAATAAAGAGGAATCGGAATATGTACGCAAATAACATGAAATGTTAATTGCATCGAAGATTTATTAAAAAAAGTGTACATTTCTTAGAAATGATTGTGTGATTCTAGGAGTCCAGTTTGTGCAACCTTTGACTTCAAAGAAACAATATGGTCAAGAAAATAAAACTCCCAAATATTGATACATCTTGTACTTGTAGAGAAACAACCCTTACAATCCCAGACTCACGACTTTATAAATGCAAAAAACAGGACTAAATAATTTGTGCCGGTCATCCTAATTTTACTTTATGTAAACCTTAGGGTTATTTAGTTACAACAGGATACAACCGGTAGTTTGTAATAATCAAAATATTGAGTGAGAGACTGAATTCCCATTATGTAACTGAGAATGGCGAGTACAATTATTATCAAAATTAATTTGCTTCCAATTTCCAATGAAATTTACTATTACACTACGTTCCATCACTCTTGTTTAAATGTCTCATTATATACACGCTTTTCTCACTTACCTTTAAACATGATGCTTACCGAGCTTGGGTGAGGGATTTAAGTTACGAACGATTTTGTTGACATGATAAAAACTTCATTAGTGTGTTAATATTTACTTTTGTCGAGAAATAAATATTTAAATAGCTTTTTTCACCAGTACTAAGGTCACTAAGAAATAAGAATTTTTAATATATTTCTTAATTAAACCACTAAACATCACAATCACCATTCTGTAAATATTTCTGGTCATGTGATTTACGTTAACGTAACAACGTGGCACACAAACGGGAACGGTTGCTAATAAAAGTTTTAGCTTTGTCTTTAGGTGTCAAAGTAGTTTTTAGTCTTTTGTTGTTATAATTGTATATTATTTAAATTTTATATTATTAATATGCCCCGGCAACATGAAATTGAGACTGATTGTATGACATTAAGTAGGCATGTTTTGGTGGAACAAAGTAAGTATCCTAAGGCTACCGGCAATTTAAGTCAATTGATCACGGCTTTGTCGACCGCGATTAAAGCTATATCGTCTGCTGTGAGAAAGGCTGGGATTGCAAAATTGTAAGTGGTTTAATTAAAAAAAAAAAAACTATATTGTTTTCTATGCACTTTTTTTTTTTCAGCGTACAACAAATATACTTTACGTAGCAAATATTTATATTATGCCAGTATGGTTTTAATAAGCGCGTTTGAAAAGTTTTGATTTGATTTATCGTGTGATCTATTTATTTTTCAAAAAAGTAACGTTAAGATAATCTCGAGAATGTTTACTAAAGGTTTATTGAATGCCATGTCATTTTAAATAGTGATGTATTACCGGTAAAAAACAATAAATTTTTCTGAGAAATAATGTAACAGACAATTTAGTAAATTCATTAAAATGGCATTTTTATAAATTTTAGGAAAGTTCTTGACTTACATTTTGTTAGATAAAATATTAGTGTTATGGTTAAAAGTAAATTGCATTTTGATAAGTTATCTTATCATTTCTTTGTATAAATCAAAGGTTATTTGTCTTCATATTAATTAGTCAATTCCTTTGCGTTAAGAATTGTTTGAAGAAGTGATTTGGTGGTCCTAAATTTAAGTTTATACCTTTAATTTTCTTGGTTTATAGACAATAGCACATTCATTCAGTATTATAAAAGTGAAACTAATACTAAACCAAGTAACCCTTTTACATTATTTTTACATAAGAAATGCAGCAAATCTACTTCAACTTCAGTTCTAGCATCTAGTATAAGTTTGAATAATCAGTAGATGTCAGATGATAATGTTTAATAAATCCCTATTCAATGCTATGAATATCCTCGGACTAGTTTCTAACTTGTGGATTTTGTCTCAGGAGTTTGGACATGAATCTATTTCGCCTGGATTTTTTTTTTCTCAATCTTCAGCAGCCACCTTACCCCCCACTTTTTTTTCTTTTCTGTCAAGCAATCTAAACCAATATATTGCTATTATATTAATTTGGCATCAATCTGTTTTCATTATATTTTGGAGTCTCCTGACCAATAAAGCTATTAGTATTTTTTTTTTTTGCTCTGCTTGATTTGGTACAGTGGTAGAGCATCCAACTTAGGATCGGCCGGTTCCAGAATGAAGTCTGGCTATCAAATTTCTTATCGACTTTCAAGCAATAAAGCCATTAATCTTTTCTTTGCCCTATGCAGTTTGGCACAGTTGGTAAATTGTCTGACTTGGAATCTGGAGGTCCCAGGATCGATTCTGGCACTCAAACTTCATATGAATTCCCGAGCAGTAAAGCCATATGTCTTATCCAGTTTTTGGTACCTATTATTTCTTGGACAGGATTATCATAAAGGTACTGGAAAACTTCTTGAGTCCTGCTTATGTATTACTTTTAAATAGCAAGTGTATTACTTTCATTCCATTTCTTCCGCCTACTGTATGCTTGAGAAATCAATAAAATGTCAAATGGTAATACTTAATAGATTGCTATCCAGTTTTGTCCAATCCATAACTTTAGACTAGTTTCTATTTTTTGGGATATAGGACACCTAGATTTTTTGAATCTAATGTACTTTTTCTACTATAGCTGTATTTTTTCAAGATGGATCTTGATAGTAAAAAATAATGAGCAAAAGGTGGCTGCTAGTGAAAAGATACATTAAATTCAAAAATTTCAAGTGCACTAGATCCGGATCCAAAACCCTTACTGATGAAACTATAAAATATGAAAATATGCATTGAATGAGGTTTATTAACCACTATCATCTGGCATTTATCCATTATTTAAGCTTACACTATATGGCAATACTGGAGTAGGAAAAATAGATTTGTTACTCAATAGAAAAATTATCGGTTCTCATTGATAAAAGCTTGCCATTGTTTTTTTATTTTTTGCTTTTAATGTTTTACTAAAACAAATTATTAAAAAAATGAAGTGATTCTAGCAAAAATGATGACTTTTCTCACAAAAAACTTTTTTTTTTTTTTCAATTACAGACCAATGCACCTCTCCATAATCCACTGTTTCACATCTAAATTGATTTATTAATCATTTACTTTACATTTATATACAATCTTCCACAGTCACAGTCCTACATAATGAACTCTATCAAATGTTCAATAGTTTAAAGTTATTGATTTATCAAAAAATATATATCTTACCAGACTACATGCAATTTTCTCACTACAATCATCTGCATGCATCTTTAAATTATATGATCAAAATCACATAATGTATGTTGTAAAAAACTTAAATAAAAGATAAATATTTTAAAGACTACAAATATATCTTATGAAGGCTATAAGAGAAATATATAAATATTGAAAAGCTATGTAAACTAATATTGTATGACAAAATATAAATACGTAATGTAATAAAGATATATTTGTTTTGGTTTTCTGTATGACTTCTGTGAGCCAAATGTACTTCTGTAAGCTAATGCTTCATGCACCTAAGTTGATTTATAATCACTTTTATATGTCCACAATATGTACACAGTCACTTTCTAAGACAAAATCACTTATAAACATAATAAATTTTTCCAAATGTTTTATGTAATTTAAAACTATTGATTTCTCAATAAATAATATGTTATCTGACAAAAGGCAATTTTCATTTATAATAGGTTATCTGCATTCATCCTTTTAATTATATGAAAATTACATAATTTATATTGCAAAAATCTGTAAAAGTAATATAGAGTAAATATTTTAAAGACTGCAAATATATTTTGCAAAAATTATTTTAAAATTATTATATTTAAGTATGGTAAAAGCTATGTAAACTAATGCAGATATGGACACATAGTATAATAACCACATATTGGTCTTGACTTTACTTTATGACCTCCATAATAGTAATATTGTTCATCAATTCAGGCAAAAATTTGTTCTTCAAAATATTAGGCAAAGTGATTTTGGGAAACAATTTTAGTAATTCTTTCTCTTCCATTTTATTCATTTTTAGATTGGTTGAAGATATTGGTAAAGAAAGTAATGAGTCTAATCTGTGAAAACCTGACTTACTTAGATATCTAAAGATAATTAGATTCACAACTTAGATATCTAAAGATATTAGATTCACATATAAAAATTTATTCAATCAACACAAGATTCTATATTAAACACAAAAAGAATAATTTACAATAAGAATCAAATACTCCATACTTCTCTAACCGTCAATTAGACTTTCTACATCTAAGTTAACCAAAAAATTAAGAAGGACCATAATCAAAATTGATTATGAAAAGACACCAAATATATTATACTAACTGATGAAGATTAACTTTAATAATTAAAAAATGGGAAATGAAATGGGAAAATTTGCAAGAATTATAAATATAATACTTAGAATCAGATATCCATTCAATGTGATTTAAAAATTGAGTATTAATGCAACATTGCCTCTAATTGTGTATATAAAATTTAATAAGTCCATCCATATCAGTCATTACTATAATGCTATAGCAGCTGAAAAAATTAGACCCTTGTATCAATTTCTTTAAACTTATCAAATTTAAGTGATTAGATAGCATTTTATTTTTAATGAACCATACTTCAAACTGATTAGATAGATTCATTTATTATATCCAAACTATGTTCCACCTTCAGAAGTGTTTCATGAGAATCCTCATTGTCTAATAAATTTAATGACCATATTCAATGGGACCTCTTAGCCAGAGATTTTTTATGAATTATCCAAATCACTGAAAGATTATCTTGACACTTTTTTCATGATAAAGTTAAAGAACATTTATTCTCAATATTATAGAATGAGTAACAGACTGATGATGCATTAGTAGATGTCTCTATTTAGTGAATCAATTAAGATACAACACAATAAATATAAAAGGGGATAACTTGTTAAAATTATAGTCTATTTAATATTTATATTTTAACTGAAATGAACAACAATTTTAAAGTTATTGAAGGACTTCATAACTTTGTGCAGATTAAATATGAGGTTAGTTCAAAAGTTGCTATATTTATCAATACAAAAATAAAATTCATTTCAGGTTTAGTGAATTTTTTGCAATTTTATTTATGTTTTTTCTGCAATCACTTATGTGTTTCCTATCTAGTCAAAGTCAAGGATGTTGCAATTTTATATAATAATAAAATCTAGCATCTGTTATTTTACAAAGTCAACTCTTATACTGCCTTATTTTCATTGCCTTTTAATTCTCGTCTCCTATGGTTTTGTCTGCCTAACAGTCTTAAGAGCTATAATGACAATGGATGTTAATATTTGTTAAAATACAGTTTTTAAACAGATTTGTATATTTATGCAATGTAACATAGCACATTTTGGTCAAATTTAATCAATTTTCTTTTTACTAAAAGAAAAGGAATTTATTCAAGAATAGATAGGGGATTTATTATTGTTCTAACACTATATCGATCAAATAAGACTTAGTTAACTAAAAACCCACATCATTTTTTTAAAATTTCCTAACATATGCCTCTCATTTTTTAATCTTTACTTTTTTAATCAATATGGATGCCCCTTTCTTTTTGTGTTGTAGGAAGTTGAGAATAATATTCATGCATACACACATTTCAGGGTTAATTGGTATTTGAAAATCTCTAATTATTATATAAAAATTAGAAATGAAACAATGATATTTATTTTATTTATCCAACATTTTTTTAAAATCAGTTATTTTAAAAAAAATGTATCGTAAATTTTATTTTTATCTAAACATTTTTTTTTTTTTGTGGTTTGCATTCCTCACAATGCAATAAAAAAAATCAAGCGCAAAATCTTAATGTATAAATCTTCTAGAAAGCAGATACAATATTTTTTGTTGAGAAAAATGTCAGAAAATTTGATATGAACTAATTTTTAAATTAGTTATTCACTTTTAAAGTGTTCATTTTTGAAAACTGACAAGTTACACTACTTTTACTAATAATATTAGTGACATTTGAAATTCATTGTTAAATTAGAAAAGTATCGAAAAAGAAGTTCTACTCTCATGGAAAAAGGGGTCAATCATTACTTTTATTCTCAAAAGAATATGCCATTAGAAAATTTTTGGGATGTTTGCTTAAAAGCAAGGTTACCAGGAAGGAAAGCTATATAAATGACAAACAGGTGTACAATTGAATAATAAACTTTATTATAACTTTGTAAGGAAAAATAGGAATACTAATAAAAATTTACTTCTGTTGAATTTATTTGAAGAGAAAAATGAGTCAGTTTCACGTTTGGAATAAAATATTCAAATCATCTATACACTTGTCTTCGTTAAAGTAAAAGTGATGTGTTTTATAAAAGTATACATTGGAATTCAGTGAAAATAAAAATATACGGAAGCATAAAGGTATTTTCAGTGAATATTTCAGCCTAAAAATTATAGGAAAAAACTATGTAAATATTTTTTTTTAAAGGATTTTTCCAACAGTAATTGTCTACATTTAAAATTTTTCATTCTAATAAACACTTTTAAGATAACAATAATTAAACTAAGCATCCAAAAAGCTATATAATGCCCTTTTAAAGCAAGAAAGGAAATTTAATATATTTTTTGAATATTATTATTTAATTATAGAAAATAACACAACACTCAGGAAAAATATTATTGTTATTTTTTAATATTTAAATTTTCTTTGTAGATGTGAAGAATTGAATGAAATAGGAGAATATTACAATATATATATTCATATATAAGAGATTTTAATGTCAGTTTAATTAATTCCTTTTTAAACTAATACTTAATTTATATGCACAAGCTGTAAATTTATTTATTTTCCTTAATGAAAATTTGTTTAATGACTTCTCATAAATTATATAATACCAAAAATTATGCGCTTTTACTAGCAACTGCACTCAGCTATGAATATGAAGCCATGGAGTTTTGAAAGCGCTAAGTGTAAATAAATATTAATAAATATAGCTTCTCTAAAAAGCATAAAAGTGCATAATTTTTGGTATTATTTTCCTTATGTATATCCTGGAAGAATAAATAGCAATGTTATCTAAACTCCATGTTATTTTCAATATTTTGCATTTGAAGATAGATTATACATGTTAGATGTGATATGTTGGACTATTTCCATCATTTATGGTGTTGAATATAGAAAATTTTAACTTTCCAAATGCAAACAACTTGTTAGTAATAACACACAAAAAAAATAAAAAAATTGAAGGACTCCGGAGGATTTGAACCAGCCCTCATATATAAATACTGTATATCAAATTTCTACTATATGTTGCCTTTGACAGAATAGCTCAGTTGGTAGACCGTTTGCCGTAAATTCAATATTCAGAAATCTAAAGGTGCGAGTTCAACTTCTAAGTGAATATTGTCACTGTGCATGTAGGCCAGCAACACCTGAAGAAGAGTGGAGAATAATACTACTCGAAATGTTGTGTAATTACTAACCTGTATTGTCTATTTGTGTGTTATTACTAACAAATTGTTTGTATTTGGAAAGTTTAAATAAAGTTTAAAATTTTCTATACATTCAATATTCACTCATAAATGATGGAAATAGTCCAACATATCACATCTTATAATATGCTATCATTACAAACCTTCAGACAAATAGATTATACATGTTATTTCTCTTTTTATTTTGTGTTACAAACCTTCAGACAAATAGATTATACATGTTATTTCTCTTTTTATTTTGTGCATGTGTTATAAAAGTATTTATGAATTTTATGATCCAAGCATTTTGTTTTACATCTAAAATTTATTTATAACATTAGTTGATATTGCTTATTGATTAAACATCAGAAGGCTTTGGATCAGCATCACATGTGAATGTTATGTAATGGTGCCTGGGCAGAAATAGTACAATTATTATTATTCATATGTTATAAAGTTAAAGATTTTTGCAAATAGAATTTAATAGCATCAGCCTGCTAAGATTTACATTTAAATATCTATATTATTAAGTGTTTGTGATTTCATTTATTAAGGAATGAAATTAATTTTAAATTAGTAGTTATGTATGGGAATATTAAACTTCATTCAAGAGGATTGTTTATAATCTGATCTTAGAGGAGTGTTTATTATATTCTACATGATCAACCACTCATTGTATTTTTTCTTTTATTTTTTTTTTTTTAATGTTATTTGCACATCCATTAATTATTATATTAATTATTTAGTAAACAGGTAAAACTCTCCATACAGTAGTGCCACCCTGTGCCAACCAGAGTAATCAATGGATGCCAGAAGGCTTGTGCATAAAATCCCTATCTAGTGCCTACTCATCCAATATCCCCAGACTAGTTTCTGGCTTGTGGCCTTCGTCAGTAAGGAGCCTTGGATCTGAGAGCACTGCACCTAGATCTTAGGATCTAATGCAACCCTCCAACAGCCACTTTTTATCTCTACTTAACTACAAAACTATGAGAATGAAATTGAAAACACAATTATATTTTCAATCTAAGCTTAATAGCTTATATAGTCATATAGGTCTGAACTCAGTTCAGCACCCATACATTTTGGTGTCTTTGGCTCTTTTACAACCATAGCCACCACTATCTTATTAGGCAGGATTGGTGTTAAACCACTAAACATCACATGTTCACCATCTCTTATACTAGCACATAATTGTTATTAAACAAGGCAAAACTCTCCATACAGTAGAGATCATGTATTTATATAAAGTTGTGGAAGAAAGTTGTATATAGTATTTAGTTAGCAGTAATAACTTACTTATCACAAGAGTATTTACATAATTGTTATTGAGTTCAAAATTAAGACCATGATAAATTAAATTGTATGTATCAACATTATATATATATTGAGACATTTTAATTACTTTCTTCATTATATCCTATAGTAATAAGCATGGATGACGATCTCTGGTGGTCATTACAATTTCATAGTTACAATTTGGTGCCCGAATATACATAATCCTATTAATACTATGATTAGATAAACACCCTAGCATTCCTTGTTTGGTTACAGAATTATTTTCAATCTAAATTCCTAAAGTTGAGGTTAGAATATATAACCCTAAATTGATTTTTTTACTTACCTATGCATTTAATTAATTTATTTCTCAAATTTGGGATTTACTATGCATAGTCTTGTATAAACCTACTTTTACATTAGTTTATATGAACATGTAGACATTTATTATTTTTTTTTTTTTTATATACTTTTATTATTATATATAGAAATATACTGATTATATTTTCATAGTCAAATTATAAAATACTTTAAATATAATGATTTGAATGTTTGACAAAACTGATAAATAGATAATTCACTAAATTTCCTAAATATAAACTCTTTTTGAGTTAGAAAGAGCATTGTCATTTAAAAGTAACAGCTAATTAAACTTATGGAAAATGATATTTTTTGATTTACAATTAAGAATTTGCAAACCATATTTAGGAAGTTTAAATAAAGTTTTAAAAATAAATTTGAGTGAAACTGAACTAATACTATTTCCTGAGATATTGAAAAGATAAATAATTATTTTAACATGGGTTAATTACATTCAAGTGATGGAAATAAAATAGAAGAAATAAATAGAATGAAAATGACCTGATATGCTGTGGTAGGCTTAATAATATATTTAAAGGAAGCACATTTTCAGAGTTAAAAATAATTTTTATTTAATGTGTTTTGCCTGTTTGTCTTATGGTTGTGAACATCGACTCTGAATTCCAAAATTAAACAAAGATTACAATTGGTACAGAGAAATATGGAAAGATTTATGTTGAAAATATCTAAGAATGGAAGGCAATGAATGAATTTCAATCCAGACTGATATATTAATGACATATCTTTAATTAAGGGATTATCGTAGAAAAAAGTATCTTGTGATAAATCCTTTTGGAGAATTATTGAATAGGTTTTTGCTTTGCAATGGCTAACATTGGATATATTACTTGGTAATATACATTATATATCTTATGTTTTAGTAAAAGTAAATAACATTGGATATATTTTTTTGGTAATACATGTTATATATCTTAAGTTTTAGTAAAAGTTAACTATGGACTCTTGTATAAATACAATTTATCCAAACCATTTTAAACACTTTTTAGCAAAATCTTTTTTGGACATATATGCATACCTATGTTTCGACTGTTTCTTCTTCAGAGCTAAGTTTAAAGTGAACTGGCTCTGAAGAAGATTGCATGATAATCAAAACATAGGTATATGTATATATGTACAAAAAAGATTTTGCTAAAACGTGTTCAAAGTGATTTGAATAAATTGTATTATATAAGATATTACAGCAAACTAAAGGAAAGGGTGATTTTGGTAATATTTATGGAGTCTTGCATTCTCTGGGGAAGTAGCCCCTCTTCAGTCAATAGTGAAATTGTACAGTATTATAATTTTGTTTATTTTTACTGTTAACATGCTGACACTCAACTGATTAAATCCTATTAACTTAAGATCTGCGATAGCATTAACTACATATCAATTTGTAGGCCAATATTGGATTTCTAGTTGGATTATATAATGATTGCCAAGCATCCTAAAACAATTTTCAAATTTCACTTGATTTATTTTTTAAATTTCAGATTGTGGGTATGGCAAGTAGATATACTAACTATATTATGACTTCTTTCATGGTTTGTTCATATTATTATGACTTTTGTTTTTATCATTTGATGTATTTTATGTTAATTAAATATAGTTTTAAATTATTTTATATTTTGTGGCTCCCATTATAAGAGAGTTCTTGTATGCAAGAATGCAGAAAATAGTGATATCTGTTTTCATTTATATATTTTTTTGATAGAGGATAGTTGGTGTTAATTTACTTTGGAACTGTAATAAGAAATAATTAACTTTTAATCATTAAGAAAAAAGATTCCTTTCACTTTAGAATGATAATTTTGGTAAGGTCCCTCTATTGGCAAAATAAAGATATTGCTTGTCTATTATAAAAATTTCAAGGCACATTTGTTTTAAAAGTATTTACGTAATAAATAATTACAACTTTACAAAAATTAAAATTCTATGTTAGTTGTCAGTTGTTTTTATTATACAATATATAAAGTTTACTATTATTATTTAATTGAAATAATAAATATAGAAATTCACAGAAAATTTAATAGTTGTATCTTTAAGTGACTATCAAAAAAAAAAACCCAGTACTTTTAAACCAAAATACTTATAAATAATATTTTTATTATAAATGCTGTATATGTACTATATATAATAAAAATGATCACCTTGGCATATGCATATGAATTAATTTAATTATATGTAATATATAATGTTATCTGTAATGATACTTTTATTAATGAAGTTATATGTGAAGGTGGAACCCAAAATGAAATGCTAAAAGATTTATTACTTAATATATGCTACAATTTTAAAAGTAATTTTATCAAATAAAATGTTATAAAAACATATTTATAAACAACAAAACATAACACTTATATTAATTATATAAAAAGCCTTTTTCGGCAAATTTATTTTTTGCCCTTTTCAAACATGTCTTCCAAAAAATACTACGACTACATATATATAGCGACATCTATGTTAATACATGACAAGTAAAAAATATAACAAAAGACAAAAGAATAAAAGAATTATACAATTAGAATAAACAATTCATATATAACAGCTGAGACTGAATTGGACAGCCTATATTATCACATAACTTATACAACTCTACTATAATTCAAATCTCCATTTCGTAAATTGCATTCCAAACAATCATCCACATCAGCTATCTATCCATTCTTTTTTCATCAACCATTTATTATTCATTCCAATAGACGCCTTATATATATTCATACATTTAGTTTTGTTATACATAATATAATTTGTTTCATATAATCTGCGTTTATTAACATCTTTTATATAATTTAAAGCCCTTATACTATCAGTACAATTAATTTTATGTCCAGTTTGCAAATAATGAACATATAATGCTGACTTATCATCTTTCCTATCGATAGCACCATTATGTTCCTTAGCTCTTTCGCTCAATTGCTTTGCTGTCTGCCCATAATAAATCATATTACAAAATTTACAAGTAATTTTATATACCATTCCCCTTTTATATTGTATCTCATCTATTAACCTATAATTAGTTATTAATTTATCTAAATTTCTACTATTGGCCCATCCCACATTAATATTTTCCCCCAAATATTTTTTCCTTTTTTTACATAAAATTTTGTATACATTAGGTAAATATGAAATCTTTATCCATTTCTTCCTATCTTTATTATCAATTCTCTTGTTTCTCTTTTTATAATTTCCTATAAAAATACTATTAATATGTCTTATCCCATATCCGCATCTTACATAATCTTGTTTAAATTTTTCTTTTTGCAATTTAGCAAAATTTCTATCAGTGTTAAATTTATTATTTTTATATTTAAAATTCTTTATTACATTCATCTTTTGTAAGATGAATGTAATAAAGAATTTTAAATATAAAAATAATAAATTTAACACTGATAGAAATTTTGCTAAATTGCAAAAAGAAAAATTTAAACAAGATTATGTAAGATGCGGATATGGGATAAGACATATTAATAGTATTTTTATAGGAAATTATAAAAAGAGAAACAAGAGAATTGATAATAAAGATAGGAAGAAATGGATAAAGATTTCATATTTACCTAATGTATACAAAATTTTATGTAAAAAAAGGAAAAAATATTTGGGGGAAAATATTAATGTGGGATGGGCCAATAGTAGAAATTTAGATAAATTAATAACTAATTATAGGTTAATAGATGAGATACAATATAAAAGGGGAATGGTATATAAAATTACTTGTAAATTTTGTAATATGATTTATTATGGGCAGACAGCAAAGCAATTGAGCGAAAGAGCTAAGGAACATAATGGTGCTATCGATAGGAAAGATGATAAGTCAGCATTATATGTTCATTATTTGCAAACTGGACATAAAATTAATTGTACTGATAGTATAAGGGCTTTAAATTATATAAAAGATGTTAATAAACGCAGATTATATGAAACAAATTATATTATGTATAACAAAACTAAATGTATGAATATATATAAGGCGTCTATTGGAATGAATAATAAATGGTTGATGAAAAAAGAATGGATAGATAGCTGATGTGGATGATTGTTTGGAATGCAATTTACGAAATGGAGATTTGAATTATAGTAGAGTTGTATAAGTTATGTGATAATATAGGCTGTCCAATTCAGTCTCAGCTGTTATATATGAATTGTTTATTCTAATTGTATAATTCTTTTATTCTTTTGTCTTTTGTTATATTTTTTACTTGTCATGTATTAACATAGATGTCGCTATATATATGTAGTCGTAGTATTTTTTGGAAGACATGTTTGAAAAGGGCAAAAAATAAATTTGCCGAAAAAGGCTTTTTATATAATTAATATAAGTGTTATGTTTTGTTGTTTATAAATATGTTTTTATAACATTTTATTTGATTTCGAAGGATTAGTACAACATAAAAAACGAAAAAAGAAAAAGGTATATTCCGTTTTCTTCCGTTTTCTTCTGTTTTAAGTAATTTTATTTATTTACTTATTTTTCTGCATTTCAGATATGGTATTGCTGGCTCAACCAACATTCAGGGGGAGGAAGTGAAGAAATTAGATATTTTAGCTAATGAACTTATGATTAATATGATTAAATCTAGCTTAACAACATGTTTGATGGTTTCGGAAGAAAATGAAAATGTCATTGAAGTTGAGACTGATTGTCAAGGAAAATATGTTGTCTGCTTTGATCCATTAGATGGGTCATCTAATATTGATTGTCTTATATCAATTGGAACAATTTTTGCCATATTTAGACAGGTATTACCTATATATGCATTTACATTATCCGGGATTAAGTTATAGTAAAATAATGATTTTCATATTTTCTTTATCAGAAATAGATTTTGGAACTTTCTGAAATTATTCAAAAATAAATTGCAATAATAGTCATGCTTTTATAAGGAATGTTATATATTTTAGAAATTGGTTTATATATATATATATAATCCCAGTGCATAACGCTATACTGAAATAAATATACAAATATTAAGCATTAAATCACTCCACATGGTTAAGAAATCCAGTACCTCCCTCTGTGAACTAATATATAAATACATTAGAATTCCTTTTTCGTTTTGAGCTGGCTATTTTGAAATATGAACTCTTAATATATTTATATATTAGTTCACAGAGGACGGTACTGGATTTCTTAACCATGTGGGGTGATTTAATGCTTAATATTTGTATATATATATACTTAAGCAATTGAAATTAATGTAAACTTTTCAAAATATCTTGATAGGTTTTTTTTTTTTAGTTGCTATATTATGTAAAAATTGAACCAATCACTGTGATGATATGTGTTTTTATGAAAAACTATTTTTTATACTACTCTACTTTAGTCAGTTGGCCATATTGATATGCCTTAGCTAATATGATTATTAGTTATTCTCACTTTAATGTCAATTTGATTATTTTTGTATTATTAATATAAGAATAAAATCGCTATATTTGCATGAAGATTAGATTTCTATTTAGGCAGTTGACAAGGAAGATTATTTGGAAACATGTAGTGCAGAGTAATTGGTTCAAATTTTACTTAGTATAATGATTAAAGAATGTACGTGGCACTTTAAATTTGTTTACATTGATTTTATATCAGTTGAGCATCCTCAATAAAAACGTTGACTTACTAGCTTTCTTTTGCGAAGTAGATTATAAGAATTTTTAAATATTTCAGTAACTTTTTTTTTTACATTAGAATAATGGAATTTATGTGAATAATTCTAAATTTAAAAGTTACTAATAAAATTGATAATATAACTTAAAACAGAAATTTTAATATTTTCTTAGTTGTGAATAAAAACATTGCATATATTAAAAATGTCCTATGATTTAATGATTTTATATAAAAATAGTATATTACAGATGTGTAATTGATTTATATAAATAAGTATATAAACATAGATGGCTTATCCTATTGCTGATCTATAACAACTCCAACCTTTGAGTTCTAATTACAGTCATCAACATTACTTGAAAGTGTATGAAAAATAATGCAATTGTTGTGTCTAACTACTTTTTGTCTAGACAATAATTAAGAGCAAATATAAATTATATTTCTTTCTATATAACAGACTTGTAATATATTTGATATAACAATCCTTAGAGTTAATATTATTTACATATTTAGATTTAAATATTATTTATAACTCAGACTTATTAAAGGATAATAAACTGATATGATTATCTGAATCCTTAGTTCAACACTTTAGTTCACTGAGATTTGATATCCACTGTTTAACTACATTCTGTTTTGCTAATTATCATTAGTCCACGGTACTAACTATGGTACTATAACTGAATTTTTTCTGCATGACAGTCCAATTTGTCTGCTGAGTCTAAAACTTATTTTATCATCTCTCTCTTGTTAACTTTTCAGTGCCCATAACAATTATATTTTATTTCCTATCTGTAATTGTTTTGTTTTAAGAACTTAATTCATTTTTTCTGTTGCAGTTCTTATTATCATAATACTTACCTTAACTCACCAGAAGCTTATCTTCAAATAATGGATTTGTCTTTGGTACAACATTATCAAGAATGGATTTAATTTATAATAAAACTGATCAATGAATTAACAATAAAAGAAATAAATAGCTAATAGTATAAACAGGCCAATTGGAAATCTAAATCATTGAATCCAATTGCTGGTATAGATAGAGATCTGGCTGTATATTGAAGTCCATTTGAGAGTGAAAATAGACAATCTTCAAATGCTCCGACTGTTAAACATTGAACATTAGTAAGTTGTTCACAATGTGAGCATGCTCATCACTACTAATCACCCATAGGTTTGAAGTATCCAGATCCTAAAAGGAAAAGGAAGTCACAGAATTTTTCCCAAATTTTAGCAGTACCTCCAACATCTAGGTTTATATAGTTCACCACTGTAACTGAAGTGAACCATCGTGTCTAAATATTTATATATACTTTATACATGAAATAATATATATATATATAGTATTATAAATACTTATAATAAATACCTTTATATAATAAATATAGTTTTATTTCTCACTATTATGTAAAACAAAAAAACACTTATTTATAATTGTTAATTAGAGAAGATATAAATTAGTATTAAAGTTTATCGGCTTAACGTTTTCGAGAATCCATACCTCATATTCATAGCCTTCATCATTTATTTACAGAATTATGGGTTATTTTTAAATGAGCAAGAATATTACTCTTATCCATATTAACAATATGAACATGACAAAATGAGTTGTTTATATCTTTGTCATTAATTTGAAAAAAAAAATAGCTAACATTATTAACACAGAGCCAAATGCTAACATTTGATGTTTTCTGTAAAAAGAAATTGAAGAAAACACTGTCATATCGCAGAAAAAGAAAAAAAAGTCATAGTGGAGAAAATTAGTTACTTAGAAAATTTGATCCTATCATTTCAGAAAATTGATCAGCATATGTGGGTCAAGTTTATGTTTTTTTCACAACTAACTAAATCAAGAATTAAAATCAGCAACTTTTATAAGCATTTGTGGTTCTAATGTATGAAGTCTTATGTTCTCAGTCAGCCTCTACTCATCCTTCTGACTTAGATTTTGATACAACAATATAACTTATTTTTATCTAAAATCACTTTATATTTCAAAGACACAACTTCAATCTTCATGTTCATTGGGGAGAGAAGGAAAAGACTATGAGATTTTGTCATAGAAGTCAGAAATCTAGTGCTGAACTGTGATTTCAAGTATTTTTTAAATGAAATGCTGATAGGCTGTTTCATTGTGGAATCAAAGATTAAAATCTTAGAGTCAAACTATTAATGGATCCAGATATGACTTTTGATTCTGCAGTCTTCCAGATGATTCTAAATGAATCTACAGTGAGTCAGATAACTTGATTAAAAAAAATGGAACCCAGTATTAAATTTGTCCATCAGAAATCTGGATCAGATAAATAATCAGCTAGAAAAAATAAACATTAGGGATATTCAACTGCAAATATTAAAAACAACCACAATAAATTGGGTAAACTAAATACAAATGAATGTTAAAGATATGACAAGTCAAAACAGGCACATGTCCACATTGGCATATGGTTTGTAGGTATTGTTAGTAAATTAGTCACATAGAGGCCTTATGTTTAAAAAAGAAAAAACAAATTGCTCAGCAAATATTGGAAGAATCTACTCTAAAAACTCATAAGAGCAAAGTTAAATCACACAAAGACAATATCTGCATAAATAATGTGAAGACACTGATTCAGATCTCAGAGCCCAAATTATAATTAATAAACTGCACTGATAACAACGGAACTGGATACTAGATCTGCAATATACATTGTAATATAAAATAGAGTATCAGTAATAAAAAAGAAATAATCATCAGCTGCAACTTAGCAGTAGAATGATTACTGATTACCAAGGTAACCAAAGACCATTCTTGGTTGAAATAAAAGTTAAAAGTTACTACTCTGAATAAAATTATTCATTTGCCTTTTGTTGTGTTGGCTGGCAAGCAAAGCAATTTATTAAGCTGTGGCAGATTCATCTACTTGAGCTACACTGATTAAATTGAACCAATTCACAAATATAATTAAATTAAAAAGGGATTACCCATATATGATTGTGAGTAAACTTTATCTATCCAGTAAGACAAACCTATCAGCTTTAAAGTCTAATTATTATGGTGATGAGCATTTCCAAAATGCAGATAAATAATTGAATCCTATGCTATGGCTTTGTGCAACAATTATAAACATAAAAAGTTTGCATACAATGATTGTCCAGTTGTTGATAGACAACACCATCATAGTCATTGAGATCATCTAAGACTAGACTGTGATACACCATGCAACAGTGAAGAGTTTACTAAATCAACTGAAGAAATTAGACTTGATTATGAAATCAAACTAATAATAATGAAACTAAGTCAAAAGAGTAAGCACGAAGATGTCTTAGTTGTTCATCAAGTTATTTTAAGGACTATACACATCAAAGCTAACTTTTGCCAGGGGAGGGAATATTATGAATTGATCCAAATCAGCAAAGGCTTATTCTCAAAGAATAGACTTGACCTTATTATAACATTACCAAGAACAAATCCAATTTACAATAAATTAACAAAAGGAAATGGCATAAACAGACTAATTGGAAATCTAGGTCAATGAATCCATGAAAGGGACTATTGACAACAATTTTCAGATGTTCAGACATTGTCCACAATATAGTTGAATGTAATGAGGCATGCTCAAATCTGGAGCAGCAAACTGTTAGATACATTCATTATTGTACCTGCTTTAAAGGCAAGTGACTCAAAAGCTAAATATTAGAGTCCTAAAGGTGAAGTCACAGCATTTCCCCCCCAAATATTAGCTGTACTGCTAATGATTTGTATAGTATGTCAACCATAACTAAGGCAACTAACTATTGTATCTAAATATATGTATGTAATCTGTAAATGAAATACTGTGTATATATGTATGGTTGTATTAAAAATATGCATAATAAATATCCTTATATATATATGTGTGTGTGTGTGTACAGAATTAGTGTTATTCTTAAGTGACCTGTATTATTCTAGTCCATATTACAGTATAAACATATTATTAGCAAAAATAACTTATTTATATATAAATTATATTTTATAGTTACAAAATAATTGCATTAATAACAAACAAATTTATATATTCAATATATATATAATATAAATAAAATGTCTGTTAATTAAAACAAAATTGTAATTATAATAAAAATAATAAATTTAACGGTAACAAACTATTATAAACAATCCTTAAATCTGCAGAAGTACTTTCAGTTAATTTCTTAAACCTGCCTCAACTGCCATTAAATTAAAAAGAAAAAAACAAAGCGGAAGCAAGCATCATCAATTCAAATCCCACGAATCTCGTATTTTAATGTTAGCAGCTTGTCTATTTATTAAATGCATTTTATTTGTATTTATAAAAATTGCCTCCTTAGTTTTTCTTTTATTATGGTTTCTCTCTTCATGAACAATTTTCACATTTTCAAAATCAAATTTATATTTATATTTAGGTAAGTTATGGTCTCAATATTTTATATGAATTCTGAATGTCATAATATGTATCTAAAGTTGGATATAGAAATCAAATGGCAATTGAAAGAGTTCTATGGTTGCATTATTTGTGTAATGAAGATGTGTTATAGAATTTTGGTTCTTTGATACTATTTATCACAAGATGTAATATTTAATTTGAAATCTTCATAATGTCTTTGAATACTTTACTGTGTTGTGCAAATGATTTTGATGAGATACTAAGTTGATTATGTTTACCAGAGCATGAAGAATTTGTAGAGTTGATAGTAAATACTTTTACTAATTTTGTTTTTACTATGTGGTTTCTATGGAACACATACTAGATTTAGTTATATGCTACAATATTCTTGAATGTTGTATTGATTATTAAGATTTTATTGATAAATAGAGCTACTGCACATTTGTTTTGACAAATGATGAGATTTTGGAATTAATAATATTGTTGATGGAAAACTGCATTTGATGAAGGCATATATTATGTTGTAGAGGCTTTCCAGTAAAAAAAGTCTTCCATATTTATAATAATTCTGAAAAATGAGTTGTTTTTGATAAATTAGCGATAGTTTGGTGATGTCTGATAATTGTGAAGAGTTACATAGATAAGCAGACTTTAAGGAGAGGATGGATACTTTTGGTAATATGTTGGCAGTGAAGTATTACAAAAGATCAGTGTAATTGTAATGAATGAAGATGGAAGAGTTTTGATCACTGTTTTTTAGTATTTTAAATATGAGAAGTCTTTTCAAGAATATTTTTTATCTAAATGGAGCAATTCTTTTATAATAATGTATGCATAATCTAATTTCACATTTCTAGTTAAAGAAGTGCTTTGGAAATTTATTTGTGCTACATGTTGTTCTTTACACATTGATAGTTTTATGGAGAGCAAGTGTTGTGAGAAAGTTTTGACAGTCTGGAAGTGTGAAGTGAACTGGTTGACTTTATAATAGTATAGGATTTTTAGGAAGATGTTTTTACCTGCATATTATTATGAAATATGAGTAAAATTCAGATAACGACAGATCTAAATGACTTCTCTTATTGGTGCCAAAAATGATTTGTTTATTAAATGCAGAAATATTATAATGTGCTTCTGAAAGAGAATTGTGCATTTGAGTGAGGTAAGGAGAATGTATTTTAATTATGTCAGATTGTTTAGATCATCATCAGTTCATTCATCACTGTTATATTGTTGTGTGTTTAGTTGAAGCAAGATGGTTTGCAACATGAGAATTTGTCAATTTATACATTTATGGTCTAGCTTATTATATATTTTTTTATAATTTTTGCCTGGTTTGAGAGAAAATTCAAAGCTTTTTATATGTATTTTAGTTCTGTTAGAGGCTTCAGATTAAATTTCTTTGGATTATGGGTAATCATATTTAAAATAATAGTTTTGGAATTTAGTAGAAATCAAGGATTAGAATTATTTATTTTGATTGATAATCTTTTGTTATTGTTTTTATTTATTATTTCCAGGTTTTCCATGTCAAGGATAATAGCATTTACATAGATAATGCATGAATGAGACTTGGATATGCTTACTTTTTTTTTTCTGTATGAATGTAGGTAATTTTAACCAAGCACAAGAATTATTAGATATTGGTATATTTTGAATAATTATAGAATTTGCAATAATAGAAAATCATTTTGATTATTCATATTTAATGATTTTTATTTTTTGAATTGGAAATTAAGGATTATTTAGTTTTTTTAGAGTTTGAATTGTTTTTTAGATGATTTTTAATCTCAAAGAAAGAATTAATTAATAAAGGATTATTATCAGAAGTAGGATTATTGAATGATTTGGACAAAGTTGAAAAACAATGTTGATAAATTACTATACTTAGCGGCTAATTCATTATTTTGTTGAAATTGAGCTACTATTTTTTATTAATTTAATTTTTTTTAAAATCCAAATCATAAAAACTTTAAAAATTAATTAAAAGTGTTGCAAATAGTTTTATTTTTTGCTTCTATAGATATTTAATGATGTATTTGTAAAATCTTATTGATTGATATTGGTATTTTTTTTTTTTCCAATGGTGGAACTACAATAAAGAATATTTTTTGGTAAAACAGGCAGTCCTCAACTTTCATATATTCTGCTTTTGTTACAATTCGCTATTTCATACAAAGTAGCTATAGAAAAATACACAATATGTTAGAGATCATTTTATCAAGAAAAGAATACGATTCAATTAGCTCTTGATAAATTTATTTAAAAAAACACAAATTACTAATCAATAAAGTATTATTTATGTGTATGCTAATATACTTCATTCAAAAATAAATATTTTAGAAACACTTTTTGATGATTTTTTTTTTTTTTTACATTGTTCTCTTTTATACATTTCTACTTTCATATATCTTTCAGGAACCAATTAGGTATGAAAGTCAAAAACCGGCATTATTTTTTTTATATGAAGAGGTCTTTATTATAGTTATGTTGTCAATTTATTTATATTATGAAAAACTAAATTTAAAATTTTTTTTTTGTGACTTTGTATAACATTATCTTTAGATATCCTTTACTTTGGCCAACACAGTCTAACAGAATATTATTATTTTAAAAGACAAAAAAATATTTATGGATTGTAAATATTTTAAGCAGTTTTCAAAAATAGATTATCGGAAAAGAATGCATTGTGTTGTTAATAATTTTTGTATCAAAAATTTGATAAATTTTAATAATAAAATGAGATTATAACATCTGATCCTAATTATAAAAAATGACTTTGAATATGAATAATAATTTCAATAAAGTAATGGAGTTATAAAAAATTTGAAAAGTCTATTATTGACAACAATAACTGTAAAATATCTTGCAAAAAAATTATTGCACTTTTATAAAATTAGATGTTTTATAAAAACAAAATATAAATTATTTTATAAATAATGAAAAGGCTATTTGAACAATGATTTTTAAGATGTGGGTACAAGGCATATGAGTTAATTAATATTACAAACTTTCTAAGCATAATAAGGATGTTAATCTTTTTTTTTTTCTTAAAAGGAATTGGAATATTACAGATAAGTTTTTAAATATGCAGTATAAGCTTTTGTTAAGTAATTTATGCTACTGCAATAATTATTGAGTCAAGGCTGATACAAATAGTTTTTATCAACATTATTTAATGATTAAAATCAATATAAATGTTATTTAAATTATTTAAGTCATTATTTGTGATTATTTACTTAAACTTTTTTTTTCTTCTAATTATTGGGAATTGAACTTCTGTAATTTATATTATTATTGTTTTTTAAATTAACTTTGTTGAATTTTTTTTTTAGAAATCTGAGAAGCATGTTTCTGTGGAAGATGCATTTCAACCTGGACGGAATTTAGTAGCAGCTGGCTATGCCCTTTATGGCAGTGCTACTATGATAGTTTTAGCTTTGGGAGATTCAGTTAATGGTTTTATGTTAGATCCAGTAAGTCATTGATCAATGATTTATTAATATATATTGATAAAACAAATTATATATATATATTGTAACAGAACAGGCTTTTTGCCTGGTGTATCAGAATAGGTTATCTAGGTTACTACAATGATTAAGAGTATATCGTTGATCCTTGTACCTATATATACCACATACACTTTAATTTCATTCATAGGAGAGGGGAGGTTAAGAATCAACTAAATATTAAATATATACCTAAACTCACCTTGCACCATGCCATCTTTCATTTCCATTATTCCAAGGTTTCAAACTCATGGAGAATCTGCATAAGCATCTAGTTCAAGATATATTAGTATCATTTAAAATACAGGTAGGTGTGAACATGTGTAAGTGTTTAATAGTAGGTGTGAATATGAAGTTATATGTAAATGGGCAAAAATATTTGTAAATATGTGAAAAGATATGACCAGTTGAAAAGTGAATTTAGAAAATTACAATAAGAATTTTTAATTTAATATTTGAATATTTTTAACACCTATATTTACAGTGATCAATATTTTTAACAAAAAAATATATAGCAAATTATAAAACTTTTAATTCGACATCTATGGTTACTCTTTGATTATAATTGATTCTAATGATTATTTCAAACCCTTATTCCCCACAAAAAATAGCCATTTGATGTTCATATTAACATTAATGAAATTTATATTATGTTTATGATTATCTAGATAATCTTTGCTTTCTTTACTCTTATTTGAAAATCATAATTCATTTTATTCTAATTAACTTTATATATTAAATTCCTATCTGTCATAGTGATGATAAGGGATCCCCCTGCTATATGGTGTAGTTGTGATACAGACAAGGAAGACCATTTATGACAGAAATAGTTAGTCAAATATACCAAAAACATTTAACACAACTATTAGTATAAACAAATAAAGAAAACTATATATGATATAATTGTACAAATTTTGGACTAAATATATATTAAGTAAAATCTAAACTTTCCCTTTTGATAATGATCGGATTTGTAAGTAAGCTAGTGCTCGTAAACTATATTTTATTTATTTACACTAATGCCAACAGTATTTCTCCATTAATTTATATATTAATACTTATGTTCCCCTTTGTATCTATATTAAAGTAAACATATGAACAAAAAACATTTATACAAAATATACAAATAAATAAAATTCATGGTATCAACCTAAATTTAGTTTTGAACTTTATAAAGGAAAATGTCTCAGTAAATCATTCTGGTAATCCTCATTAATCCATTTCAGATTTAGATGGCAAATAGTGAGTGTTCTAGAATATCCATTAAGTCACTTATCCTCTGTATCCTTGAAATTTTTGCTATTGGCATATCCATTTCTGGTAAAAGCCTGAAATCCGGGCAAAGCCGCTTGGAGCATTGATGCTAGACAAAATCTATGAAATATAACGTTACCGGGCCACCGCAACTTTTTCTTTTTTTTTTTTAGACAACAAGGTTTTTTTTTTTTAATATTGATTAAACGAATAATTTTTATTTCATTTAGAACATGATTTCTTTATTATTAAACAAATTTTGGTATTCATTTTCGTTAAATTTTTGTGGGTTTTTTTGGAACCATTTTTTCAACAAATTTTGCTAATTTTATTTTTTCTTTTGATCATTTTAAAACTTTGGACCTTTTCACGACGTCAAAAAATTTGTTTGAATCTCCCACCACCGAAAAAAGAGAATATAATTATTTGCGACTTGTTTAGAACTCAATTCTACCTTTTTTGTTATTTTTGGCTTGACTAAATGGTTTTTCTTATTATTAATTTTACTTTTTTTTTAAACACAAATTGTTTTCACTTTGATTTATATTATGTTTGAATTAGCCTTTTTTTTTTTTTTGGCCTACTACAAGAAACAGCTTTTTGAGCGGGGGATGGGGATGGGATTTCTTACTGTTATTATTAACAAAAAGTCAACCAAAATAGTCAATTATTTTAACAGCGCTGAAAAAAGAAAATCAATTTTGGGACTTGTTTCGAATTTTGATTTCATTTTTGGTTGACGTAATTGTTTTTCTTAATATTAAATCAAAATTTACTTTTGTGTATTTGCCAATTAAAAAATTGTTTTCAAACATCCACTCCCACACTCGCAAAATGAATTGTAACCAAAAAGTCAAGAATTTACCTTTTTTTTTTTTTAAACAACTTTTTCTCACTTTTTACTTTGATTTCTATTTCGTTTGAATTACTTTTTTTTTTGGCCTTCTACAAGAAACTGCTTTTAGGGGTGGGGGGAATTCGTAATTTGTTATTATTAACAAAAAGTCCACACCAAAATCATCATTTATTTTAACCCCCGGCTGCAAAAAATTGAATCCAAATACTTGTCAATTTCTAATGAAATGAAATGAAAAAAAAAAAATGACACAAACTTTGGACTTTTTTTAAATTATTTATTCTTTTATTGCTGTAATAAAAAGTGGACATTATGTGCCTGAAAAAAAGGACACAATCTCACACACTTTCTGTACTCAGCAATTCTGCAGAAAAGTTTAAAAATTGTACGTTCGTCTCAGACCTTTAAGTGGTCTCGAATATTTTCTAGGCTGAAACGTGACTTAGCGCGTGAGCTTTGTCGAAGCCTGTTCGAACATACACTTTGCCAATTTTTTTACATAGTAACCTTTTTTTAGGGAAGGGTGTGGACCATATGACAATTATTAATAATTAACAACATTTTTTAAATGGAAATGACATTACTCTATTACGGAGATTTGAAAAAGTCGTACCGCCTTGAAATTTCAACACCCTCAAGCGATACGGTAATCAGCTCTGAATATAACGAATATGCGTAAATAGCTTCGAAGCACAAAACAGGCCGTAATATTTTTGTGCAATGTCATGTAAAGCGGCCTAGCTAATGGGTTAATACTAATACGTAAATGTTGTATTAGCTTGTAAGGTCGCGGCCGCCGAAACGGCATTTTTATGTGTTTTGACACGTAAACAATGCCCCAAGTGGCTGTGCCCAGATTTCAGGCTTTTACCCCATTTCTTAATAATAAACTTGATGTTTTATGGTGCAAGTGTTAAATGCTTGGTCAATTTTCTTCCATTTCTGACAATCATAGCTTCATGAGGGAACGACTTTCTTTTTCCGCTGTCACTTTTGCACTTAGCAATGCATATTTGTCTGTATTGTTATATATATATATATTTTACTAAATTATTTTGAATGAATTAAAAGCAATATTTCTTATATTATTAGATCTCCTCATATCTAGAAACTTCGATCTAGATTTAGAATGGTAGACAGTTCACAAATTTGAATAATCTTAATTTAATTTTGAAGATTTTCAAATTCCTCAGTTGGATAACTTTAATTCTATATGCTTGTTCTTGCTTTCTCAAATATTCAGATATTGATATTTAATATTTTTTCAACTCAAAAGTGACTGGTGTTCCTATTCAAATTGTAAATTCGAATTCTCTACTTAAATTTTTGTAGATTATTCAGCAGATGAGAAAATTTTATCTCTCCTTGGAGAAGAATCTCGTTGTTAAAAAACAGCAAGTTTTTGATTATCATGTTGACATCATTATTAATGATTATTATTATATATAATGTGTTAATAACAATAAAATTATTATTTGCTATTTCTTTATTACAAATTTTCATTTCTTGTTTGCGTTCACTTTATCTGATCATATTTATCATGTATTGTTATAGTGTGTTGGAATTATATCACACTTAACAAGATAATAGTTAATAAAGGTTAGTTGTCAGGTATGTCTCTTACAATTTAGATTGAGATAAGTATTTATAGTATGATTAAGTTGGAGTTTAAATGTGTATTGCAATTGTCTATTATAATACTTTAATTTTTATTAATATAATGATAAATAAAGAGCATTACTATCATTGGTCTTGGATTCAAATTAGGCCACAATGTGTGTAATTGGTATTGGAAGGATATAAGGGGCACACATTACGATATATATATATATGTTACATTAATATTTATTTAAAGTTAAATTTTTCCAAAGATATTCAATGCTTATATTAGATGATGGAAATAGTCTTAACATATAAATACAATCGTACATTAGTGTGTGTACATATAATTTTGTTATATGCAATATGTGTTATCTTTTTTTCCAAATTATTTTGTAAAAAATATTTTCTGCTAAAATCTGGATTCATCTATCCAAAATTTAAATTCATACATATAATTCCTTGTCTTTTTATCATCAAATATGTTACTATTCTCTCTTTGCACTTCCAAGATAGCATATATATTATTCTATTTTAGCTTATTGAAAAAAGATAAATTATGATAAACAAAAAAATCTATTAGTTGCTATAGCATATAGTTGAACTAAATAGGACTTTTGATACTATTAATTTTTGTTTAATCAGTTAAACAAATTAACTAATTCTGGAATGTTCTATTTTATATTGATTTGATTATCAGGTCCAACAAAAAAAAATTTAAATTTTTCAAAAATGATTACTCAGGGATCTAACTATTTTTCTATTTTTTTTTTTTGCTATTTATACTGATTTAATTCTGAAGAAAATCTCAAATCTTCCCATTTTTGTCCATAGGTAATGTTCTGATAACTGATTATAGAATGTGATTAGGAAAAAATTCCCCATCCAAAAACAATGAATAAATATTCTTCATGGCAAATTTCACTCAGATCTGTTTCTTCTATCAGTAGCAGTCCTTACTAAATTTTTTGACATATTAGTAGTTATACTATAACTAAATCTAATTCATTATTAAATAAAATAATCAGCAGCATATTTAATTTTAAATTTGTAATATGCAATACCAGTAAATAACATTTGTCTAAATCGCATGTTATTATTAAATTAGTAATAATTGAAAGGTTGCTTTCGGGCCAAGATGCTTAAGACTGGCTTATATATATAAAAAGTTATGTTGAGATAAGGTTGGTATCATCCTTTTCTTATCAAAATCTCTGTCGTTTGTCAAGGCCTGATCGTTCTTAAAGACAGCTGTTTAAAAATCTGATTGGCTGTCAGAGAAACAATTGTAGGCGCATGTGAAAGACTAGCAACCTTTCAATTATTACTAATACCAGTAAATAAAATAAAAATTGGGTTTAATTATATTATCTCCCCCATGGTACTACATTTCAAATATGACAATAGCAGGTATATATAAGCACATGAATAATTATTTAGAAATGTTGGTAAGGGTCCAGGTCAAGATTGTTGCCTTGTAAACTATTGAGAACTCTTATTTAAAAATAATAGTTAGGGCTTAATTAAGTTTTAAATCTTTTAGCTTGGCAAAGATGGCAAAATTTTATTTGTTGATGTAGGTTTTTTTATTTTTTTTTATTTGATACAATAGACCAAGGGTGATTATCTAATCTATCCAAGCTAAAGTATAGTGATCTAAGATTGGATATCAAATTTTATATGGTATTTTTTAACAGCCATTTACTAAGTATATAAATATATTGTTCATTAGAAGAAATGTTTGCCTATATTATTGAAAATTCCAACCTTATATTCTAAAGCATACATTCAATCTTCATTCTTTCCAATGTAAATTCTTAGGTTAGATTATAACATCAAGTTTAAAAGAAAAATAAGAATTGCTTTACCATTACTCAAGTTCATATGATTATCAAGTTGTTCAACCATTTCTTAAAACAGCTATATCTTAAATGACACCAATTTTATAAATATTGTCAAAAGAATTTAAAGTTTCTGTCAAAAATATAAAGTTTAAAATATGGTCTTAAGATATGTTATGGGATGTTAATATAAATAAAAAATGGTTTCATATCTGTATAAATGTCCCTTATAATTATTTTCAAGGATAATCATTTGAATCTATTTCTGATGGGATCCATTGAATAAATATTAGTGGTTTGGTCTACATTATATATTGGGATAATGTAGAACTGAATATATTTTGTGAATTATGGATATAATATAGAAGTGAGGAATAGATCCGATGCCTTTTGCGACTTTCATTAAACTATTATAATTAATGTAATGAAATATTTATTTATATAGCACTGTGTTGATAAATTGTAAATGTAAATTAGTGATCAGGCTAATGCACACGCGCTTTGCAGATAACCAAATATACGTAAATAATACTAACATTCTCAAACACAAGATAAAGTCTTTAGAAAAAGTAGAATGGATCATCTAACTTTTCCACCCAAACGTTTAAGTACAGGCAAGTCTTAAGTGTTTGGTTATGAGAACGTGACAATATTAAAGTCACTTTAAATTACTTTAATATGCTTATCTGTAAAGCGCATGTGCATTAGCCTGATCGCTAATTTACAATTAATATAATTATAAAAGTATAAGCTTTAACTCAGACTAATGTAAGCATAAATATATGTAGTCCATATAGAGAAAAGTTTTCGTAAAATCCTTTTTTTTTTTTATTTTTTAAACAGTATATGCTTAGCTGACTTTTGACTATGACTTGTAATAGTCAAAAGTTGACTAAGCACATATTCTTTAAAATATATATAGAAAAATGGCCTTTATGAAAGCTTTTCTCTATACTATCTCAATATATTTATGATTATATTAATCTCTTAATGTAAATCAATTGTAATAAGAGTCTGATATAATTTATTTCTAGTTTTTTTTTTTTTTTAAAATATGTATTTGTAAAGAAATGTTTTTTAAAATGTAATATATATATATAAATTATATATATAATATATTTAAATTTATATGCATGATGTTTTTTATTTATTTCTTATTAAAATACGAAAAAACCAAATTACAAACAGTGATTAAATTTCTCATATGCAAATAGTCAAGTAAATTTTTTTTTACAATTAAATTTAAAACATCAAACAGAAACAATTTAATTTTTAACATACATTTCAAAAATAATAATTGTATAAATTTTATATTCCTAACAGAAATAATATTTTTCTAATTTTCTTTTTTGTTTTAAATTTATGATGTTCCTATATGTTTTCTTCCCAAAATACAATTTGAAGTAACTAGGTAACAAAGTACTATAATCCAATAGTAATCTTTGATCATTATTGACCACTTTTTTTTACTATAATATATTCTAGTATCTCAATTTTAGAATTCTGCCACCAATATTAATGAATTCTAAGATGCAATTATATGTGTAAAATTTAAAAACTATTTGTAATTTGATTTTATCATGTTTTTTTACAATATACACTCATTATATACTTGTTATTACACAGAAAGATTATATAATACTATTTTTGGTATAGATCATATATCTTGACTGAAATTTTAGAAATGAAAACAGTTATATTAATTTTTTTTTGAAGAAAAAATTATATTAATTTAAATTTCATTTAGAAAAATAAAAAAAATCAGGAGTTATAAAGGCAATAATAAAATTAAACAGTGTAAGCAAGCAAATGGAGTTACATATGAATTAATTAAAGAAGAGTTATTAATTATAGTACTAAGAAATTAATATTTATTACAGTTATAAATCAAAATATATTAGATCACTGGTCTCTTGTCTGCCCTTTACATATGAGAATTCCCCCATCCAAAAAAGATATAACACCTTTTACCTATTAAAATATTGAAAGTCATTATATATATACTAAAGGAAATTCGGAATTAAATCTTTAGATTATTCAAATGCAAGATTTACATACTCTATAGCAGCCTATTCATTTAATGTAGAAAAATAATAAATGGAAGGTAACTATTATTATTATAATTATACATTATATATTAAAATTGCTTGCTAGTGCTTCAGTAATATTTTTAATATATTTTATTTACTATATAATTTTTTTTTTTGACAATTAAGTATTCTTAAATATTATAAAGGATTCCAGATTGTAGTGCAATATATTAATCACCTTTGCTAAACTGGTTTCTAACCATTGCTTTTATCAGTAAAGACAACCATCTTTAACTTCTTTTTTTTCTGTCAAGTTAATAATCTGAATTTCAAAAATCCTATGATTTTGAATTCAGACCAACAAAATCTTGTATAGTTACATAGATCTGATACCAGACGATGAACTATATTTTAGTATCTGGATTTTTTTTTTTTTCCTTTGGCTAAAAGTGTCAATACCAACAAATCACTTGATTCTTTCAATTTATTATAAACAAAAGCAGTCTTTCTTTTCCTTCTACTCTAGTATTGTCCTTTATAAGCTTGAATACTCAGTGATTAACAAAGGGTACTGTTTCTTTATTCCACAGGCCTAAACCTGTTTTTGGTATCTTCATTTATTTATGATTACTTGAAATTCAAAATTGGTATCAATGCAGCAATCTAACTTCCTTTTCACTATAATTTTTTTCACTTGTTATCCTATTTTTCATTGATTTATATATATATAAATAAAATGCCATATACACTTTAAATAAACATTTTTCAATGCAATTTAATATAATATAATTTATTTCTCCTTGCTTACGATTTTAACTGTCCAGCTGTCAACATCAGAGCTACAGTATTCTAATATATGTAACCATACTATTGATATTTACCTATGCATACGTACTTATAAACCTTATAAAAAATAACCTATGTTATGAATTTTTTAATGATCCCTATAATGATATATTTTTATTCATTGATGTAGTTTTAAAAGTTGCTCATAGAGGGACTTATGATGATAATGTAAGAAAATTTAAAATTATTTCAGTTAAAAATTGCTTAGAAATTGGTGAGAGTTTAAAAGAGATAAAGTTATTTAAGAAATATTATAAATTGAAAAAAAATAAAATTATGTAAAAATTATTGTGTAGTTATTATTATTAAAATAATTAGAATGAATTATTAAAAAATGTAAAAATAATACAAATATAGAAAACATTAATAGCCAGTCCACTTAGACAATATCAATAACAGTCAACAGTTTCAAACTGTTGTCAAGGCAACCTATAAAAAGTAATATCAATTAAAAATGAATTAGAGTATGTCATTATAGAAATCACTGAATAATTATATTGTTATTTTAAAATTCATAACGCAGGATGTTGTTTATAATGTTTATATTGTTTATAAGTATGTATGCATAAATAAGTATTAATTGTATGGTTATATACATTTGAATATTGTAACTTTGATGATGACTGCTGGAGAGTTGAAACTGTAAGCAAGGAGAAATAAATTCTATTATATTAAATTGCATTAAAAAGTGTGTATGTAAGGTGTATATGGTATTTTATTTAACCTGAAATACTGCTATTCAAACTTAGAATAGTTGGTGTTAGAATAATAGAGAAATTATAAAGGAATGTGAGGATATTCCAATCAGAAGATACATTATCTAGTAGTTTTATTAAGTCTTTCCAATTCTTTCACTATATGCATCGATTAGACAATCATTCATTATGTAATTTATGGTTTCTATATTCCACAATCACATAGTCAATTGATTTTAAATTCTATTTCTGATGAAGATTAACATTAGGACTAGAATTCAGAAAAGGTAGGAAGATCAATTGTATCTGATTTTATTTTATTGTTTATCTATAAAAATAAATTTATTTGAAGCCTTACAACAATGCAGTTTTTTTTTTTTATACTGTACGTTTTTAATTGTTTGAATAGTTTTTTGGTTGAATATATTCAGAAAAGAAATCATGATTTGAGGTTTGTATTAGGTGGTTTAAACTGTTTTTAATTAAAACAGGCAAAACTCACTATATGTATTGCCACACATAGCAAGCTAGAGTAATCAATGGATGCCAGAAGGCTTGTGCATAAAATCCCCATCTAGTTTCTACTGATCCAATATCCCCAGACTAGTTTCTGGCTTGTGGCCTTCGTCAGTGAGGAGCCTTGGATCTGAGAGCACTCACCTAGATCTTAGGATCTAATGCAACCCTCCAGCAGCCACCTTTTATCTCCACTTAACTACAAAACTATGAGTCTTAAACTGAAAACATCTTAATGTTTTCAATCCAAACCCATTAGCTTATATAGTCATATGGGTCTGAACTAGTTCAGTACCCATCATTTTGGTGTCTTTGGTTTTTAATAACCATAGCCACCACTATCCTATTAGGCAGGATTGGTTTTATGCCAATAAACATCACATGACCACCACTTTTTATGCTTGTGTATAACTTGTTAAAACAGGCAAAACTTACTATACGTATTGCCACACACAGCAAGCTAGAGTAATCAATGAATGTCAGAAGGCTTGTGCATAAAATCCCCATCTAGTGCCTACTCATCCAATATTCCAAGACTAGTTTCTGGCTTGTGGCCTTCGTCAGTGAGGAGCCTTGGATCTGAGAGCGCTGCACCTAGATCTTAGGAACTAATACAACTCTCCAGCAGCCACCTTTTATCTCCACTTAACTACAAAACTATGAGTCTTAAACTGAAAACACCTTAATGTTTTCAATCCAAGCCCATTAGCTTATATAGTCATATGGGTCTGAACTCAGTTCAGTACCCATACATTTTAATTACTGATAAGTCTGATCTATTACTTAAGTTTTTCATGCATTTTATGTAAAACAGTTTGTCTTCTAATATTTAATGGGCAAATATGTGAATTGGAATGATATTATTTAATTTCATACACAGAAGTTTAATACACATCTTTTTTTTCCAAAAAGTGACACACTATTTACTAGTAAAATATGCTAATGCTAAGGAAGTTATTCATAAAATATCTTTATTATAGCCACCAACCAGATTTTCTACAAGGTTGTTTCTAGGAATTATCATTGATCTAATCTTTGGTAAATGAGAAAAATAAATTAGATTAATGTCCAAAGTTACTCCTAAATAACAATGTGTAGAATCATGTCTCAGTATATTGATTCAAAAAGTTACATGCAGTTTATGTATATAATTATACTTTCTTAAGGTTAGCTATTCAACATAATAACAGATACCAAATGCAGATAATTCAGGGTTATGCCCAACAAGTACTTGTAGTGAGTATAAGATATTATCATCAATATAGGTAATTATTTTATTTCCTATTTTTGGAAGCTCATTGATGAATTCTGTAGGAGCATTCTTTAAAATTTTGTGATTGCTATTGTTATCAAGTAAAGACACTCAAATTTTTATGTTAGAGAGCATTTTGTCAAATAAGTTAATAACTTTCCTACATTTATAAACTTTTGAGTTTTTAGATCACTTTTTCAATAGTCATAAGTTGAAGCTAAATGAATAAAAGCAGTCCCGACTTTTAATTTATTTTAAAAGTTTTTCAATGTGAATAATTGAAGATAGAAATTATTAATCATAGTCATTTATTTTCTTCTGGACAATAGTAATTTAATTCTAAAAGAAAAGACTGAATATGAATTTTATAATGCAAAAATAGAGAGGGTGGAGAAATATGGCAAAATTATAATAAGTTTAGAAGGAATCGTGATATGTTTCCTTGAATGCATTGGAACTTCCAAATATTAGTTACCTTTAAAGTGCTATTTGTTTTATTTAAAGTCTTGTATTTTTATGATTTTTTTGATAAAGTCTGCTTTCTGATTTGCTGAATATAAAAGAATTTTAGTTTTATTAAAATTTACTGTGTTTAATGTTGATTCTATGAATAATAAAGGATAAAGAAATGACTGTTTATAGCATTCCTATAGTCTTTAAATATTCACCCTTATTTAAATTGACCAAATCCATGAGGGGAATCATAGATTTCTTGATTATGAAATGATACTAATATTACTTCTGGTCTGGTGAAAAAATGCTTAATCTTTCTATTAAATTTGCAAAAAGTTGTAATATCATATTTTTTGAATATTTTATTTATAAGATCCAGAATGTGTTTTATATGAAGTAAGATGGTGTTCTGCTTGCTTTTGCTGCTATTATATTACTGAGTATTGTTGACTTTATTATGTATATATCTAAGTATTGTTGACTTTATTATGTATATATCGAAAACATATACATATAACGATTCCGGGGCCGGACCTAAATGATCGATTTGATCTAAAAAGATCTGATTTCTTAGATTTGTAATAAAATATTCTATTAATATTCTATTAATATGATGTTAGTTTTTTCATTTTTGTAAATGTTTATTAATCTTATCTTGTTTTTTGAGTTTGCGTGTGTGTGTGTCTTTTTAAAGTTACGGTGTTTTTCTACCTTTTTTTTTTTGGGACTTTACGTGTGTCTTTTTAAAGTTACGTTTTTTTTTTTTTTTGGCAAGAGTAAATCAATACTTTTATTCAAAAGCAAGACGTAATAAGTAAATGTTTCTTAATCTTATCTTGTTTTTGAATTTGTGTGTGTGTCTTTAAAGTTACGGGGCTTTTTCTAATATTTTTTTTGGGGACTTTATGTGTGTCTTTTTAAAGTTACGGTACCTTTTTTTTGCAAGAGTAAATCGATCGTTTGATTCGAAAGCAAGATTTAATAAGTCAATGTTTATTAATCTTAGATTGTTTTTTAGTTTGCGTGTGTGTCTTTAAAGTTACGGTGCTTTTTCTCATTTTTTTTTTTTGGGACTTTACGTGTGTCTTTTTTTAAAGTTACGGTATTTTTGGCCAAGAGTTAAAAAACCAATTATTTTTATTAAAAAAGCAATATGTAATTCTAAATCGATCAAAAGTAATGTCATTTATATACTACAGTTTAGAATTGATACCCGACTACTATTAGTAAGGACCGTCATCGAAAGACTCGATTGAAAAATGATATTCAACTAATTTCCGTTTTCTTTTTTTTTTTAGGGACAGTAACGAATCAGAAAGTGGATTGTTTTTGTTAACTCTGTCTATAGACAGGGTATGAGCACAGACTTTCACATGACCCACCACTCTCCACACTATCTCATAACACTGATACGCCCGAACACATATATGTCGAAAAGATAAATAATCACCAATATACATATTTCATGCTAAACCAGCAATATTGGTGATTATTTATCTTTTCGACATATGTGTGTTCGGGTGTATCAGTGTTATGAGATAGTGTGGAGAGTGGTGGGTCATGTGAAAGTCTATGCTCATACCCTGTCTATTACATATATAGACACAGGTATATATAAGCCTGTGTATTTCAACTATAACTCTGTCTATATAAAAAGGGTACCGTTATTGAAATACTACATTTAAAAATGATAGCTGACTAATTTGCGTTTCTTTTGACAGTAATTAATCAGAAAGTGGGTTTCTTTTTTATTTATTTTTTTGGTAAATATTGTATATATATAAGAAAAAAAATACCGTAATTCAAATACTCCATTGAAACCCCCCGTTGAATTTGCTTTCTTTTTTTTTTTTTTTAAGACAGTAATTAAGCAGGAAGTGGGTTGTTTTTGTTAGTGTGTAGATATAAAAACTAATCTTATTTTGAAATAATAAATGTAACAAAAAATAATAATAATAATATCCGACTAATTTTTTTTTTCTGACAAGTAATTCCTAATAATTAGACACCGGGTTGCTTTTGTTTGTGCGTATATATACTGTATAGCAAAAGTAACTGGTCACGGACAAATTCTCGTGAAAATGGTACTTTTCGCGTGATCCTTTAATTTTTTTCCTTTTCCCACCCTTAAAAGCAATTTTTGAGGGCTCATTCGTAATGGAATCTTCAGGACATTTTTACTAAACTTACAACAGTAAAGTAAGTTACAACACGTTAAAAAAAATAGACGTCTAATCAAATTTAAAAAAACTACGACTGCTTAAAATACACACACTTTCACACGAAACTACAGAGAAAATAGATATTCTACTATTACGAGAAAATGATGAACGAAATGAACCACTACGGCAGCCGATCGAGGCATTTCTTTCTCTTTGCTTTTAGCATAGAAAAAAAGCCATAACCGGCAGCCGTCGGGAACTCTTTCTGTGTTTTATCATAGAAAGAAGTCTCATTTATGTTGGCTTCTGTCGCCACCTCCGTCCATCATAACGTGAGGTCTCTTTTCTGCGTTTATAATGTAGAAAATTTCCTCTTTTGTTGGGTGAAGGCCGGTGACATGGTATATTTCTAGGAATTTACTTAGAAATAGCAACATCTTGAGGCGAACACCAAGGATGAGAAAACAACCAAATAATTTTGTATGTACATTTGATAAATAATAATACTTGTATTCAAAATTATTTGTTTACAAACATTCTTTTGTTGTTGTTTCAAATTAAGAAAGTTGCATGGTAATGAGTATTTTTTTAATTCTGATTTATAACTTATTTATTTACTTTTATTTATAGTGAAATATATATTTTGATTATTAAGAAGCATTTTATATTTTTAGGCTATTGGAGAATTCATTTTATCAGAACCAAATATTAAAATGAAACCTAGAGGCAAAATCTATAGTATAAATGAAGGCTATTCACAGTATTGGGATGAAGCTATCAAGGAATACATACATCAGAAAAAATTTCCATCTGTAAGTATAAAGTATTTTTTATTTTTTTTCACAGTATAGTATTAAGTTCATTTATTAATATTCATGAAAAACAGAAGTCAAAAAATGATAGTTGAATAATTTAAAGCAATGAAGAAATGAATTCATTTATATAAAGAAATAGAAGAGGAGAAAATGGAACGGTAAGCATGTTATTTGTTCATAGACAAAAGAAAAAAAAATTGTTTCAAGAAAATTGATAAGCCTGCCATTTATAAGTTATTATTATTATTTCTGGTTAAATTTTTTAAAAGTAAATAGTAATTGGTTCCTGTAAATAAGTACATTGAAGTCTTGGCTATTATATTTTTAAAAAGAATTGGAGAAAATAAAGAATAGATATGGTAAAAAATGTTAGGATTGGGAAACCATCAATTTATAGATTAGAGAATTTAGCACTTATTCACTAAAATATATAGAAAATTCAACTATGATTTTATATTTGAAATTATTCCATATTTATTATTTGCTAAATATGTGTTTATATATATAATATTAATGTCACATAGTTTTTTTTAAATAAAAAAAAAAAAAAATTACTTATGCTTAAAGGTTTGGGCTAATATTGATATGGTTAGATGCAATACAGTATTTTTTTATAACAATTATCTTTTCACTATTGAAAAAAAAAAAAAAGGGGGGGGGGGGTTATTTTATAAATAAAAATGAAAGTTAAAATCTCTTGGCATTTGCTTTCATTTCAAAGAATAGAGTTTAATTTGATTGGGTGTAATGATGCTATTTTTTTTCTATAGTTATTATTTACTTTCTTTTATTGATTTAGATTGTAAAAATAGTTTTTGTAATTTGAAAGCAGCTCTCGTGCTAATTTAAGACAAAGTATTTTTGTAAGAAACAAAAATGAGAGATTAGGGTGAATTGGTTTTTGTTTGTATTCTGAGACTAATTTTGGATTGATTTTTAAAAGTATAAATAAATTTCAGTTAAATACTGTAAAATTATTTTTTGGAAAATTTTACTTTTTTTTTTTTAAAATATAGAATATACTATATTCTACCCATAAATAACTTTACAGCTTGTGAAATATGTAACGCTGATAATATAAATGTGACCACAGAACAATCAAGTCCGAAAATGTTACTATGATAATTCAGAAGCCAGATTTCTGAAGAATCATTTAAATGAATTTGTGAATAACACTTTTCTTATATCCATGCCAATTTATTTGCAAGTTCATTTAAATAATTCTTCGGGATCTGGTTTTTGAATTAGCATAATAACATTCATAGAATTAGTAGTTCTACAAATAGATTGTATGCAGTATATATTAATTTAATATTTATATTTAAAATTTATACAAATTTAATTAGATGACTATAATGAGAAAATTATATTTGGAACTGAGAAAAAATATCATGTATTTTTATGATATTAGTTTCATGATTGAGGAAAAGAGACAAAGGATATAGGAAAATGGCACATGCAGAAATGATAGAGGTGTCTTTATAATAATATTTATAGGAATAAAAAAAGAGATAAAACTTTCTAATGAAAATATTATATTAAAGTGGTTTAAAAGTGTTATTATTATTTAAGATTAGCTTTATAAGATTTTAAGATTTGTGCAGAATTATCATTTTGATTATATATTTTTTATTCATATATATCCAATAATTGAATTTTTATTTTATAATAATTTAAGGGATAATACAAGGAGAGACCCAAAAATAACTTGAATTTTATAATTAATAATTATTTATTTATCTTTAAGTGTTATAAATTTAATCTTCAAAGTACTGACCATTTAATACAATACACCATTCTAAACATGTTTTTCACTTTTCAAACTAGTCTGGAAACACAAAATGAAGCTTTTTAAATCCTGCAGCGTTTTTTCCCCCACCATTTCTAAAGTCAGCAAAAAAAAAAAAATGGGTCATTTTTTTATTCGAAAGAATAAAAAGCAGTCACACAATTAGAGATTGAGTGAAAATGACTGACAGATAAGCTGAACCTTGTTGAATTTAATTAAAAATTGTTTGACACTCAAATCTGCTTGCAGAGCAATTATCATGGAGAAGATTGCACTCTTTGTTTTGCCACAAACAGGTATTTACATTTTACCACATCATGCAAATATATCAGAACTTATAGATAAAACATCTGACTATTAACTAAGATTTAATTTTGAGAGGAAAATGTTGTTTGTGTAAATAAAAAAAAAATCAGCATTAGCTTGACATTGGACTTTACTCACCATGCTTTTTGAGAACATGGTAAACATGACCATTTTATTAAATCATTCATAAATTTGTCTTTCCCCAGAACAGCTTTCTTATAATTTGTTTCAGTCATTACAACTGTTTTTCTTGCTATTTTCCCTAAAAGAAACAGAATTTCACATTATTCCAATCATTTCAGCCATTATAAAAACATTTGCAGATTGATGCAAAAGGGTCCCCACAAAAGATATGTAACAGCAGAAGCAATAGACGCACTTACTAGAGAACAATTCTGGTTATTTTTGGATCACCTTTGTATTTTACAATTATTTATATTTTTTTGTAACCTAATTATTGTATTGATACTTCGAAGAAAAGTTGTAGATATTGAAGAAAAATAAATATAGCTCATGATAAGCATTTCAATTAAGCAGGGCTTTTCCATTAAATCACACTATTTTATAAGTCTTCAAGTGTTAATTAGTTATTCTTACATATAATAAAATAAGTATATATTATATAAATTCATTTTACAAGTAGCATATTTCAATTAACTACTCATTGGTAATAATAATTCTTCCATAAATACATAAATAATTATTAATCATTTTTCCATTAGGTTAGAAATGGAGTTATTGTCAGTGGTGCTTATTGGATATATGACTTGTATAGAGTGAAATTATAGAATATGCATTAAAATAAACAAAAATAACATTTTTTGTAGACTTACGATTGACTAGACAATGCCTATTAAATGCTATTTAAATAAATATATATTTAATGTCTACAATCATATATCTAATTGCATGTGTGACAATTGTGATGTCTAAAAAATGTAAAATCTTGTAAATGTAAGAAGAGAGTTGAATTGTTAAATAAAAGTGGGAGATGATTATATGTATACACATAGTAAAAGATATATTTCATTATTAATAAAAAATTAAAATCCACACCTAGAGTATTATTATTAAAATTTATTAATAATAATTTATATATTTATTTAAAAAAACATTTGTTATTGATTAGCATTAGCTTGAAATACTCTTAAAGGAAATTTGCATAATATTAAAAATATTGCTAGAAGTGGATAGAATATTTGATATTATTTTAGTTTTTTTTTTTTCAGTGATGAAAGAAGCATTAACATTTCTTTGGTCAAAACATTATTATTCATTTATTTCAAGACCATTCTATTGGAAATTGATTGCTGGGTACAAACTATTTTGTCATCTTCGCAGTTTCATAAAATTATTAAGAGAATCATTATTTTGTTGGAGTATAGTAAATTCGTAATGATATAAAAAAACCACATAAACAGGCATATAATCGTGTAATTTCTATCCAGTTGAAACCATTTTCAATGGCATCCTAAATTTTTCTTGCTACACTATTATTAAATATTTTAAACAATATACTTTTCTCCCTTTATTTTAAAATTTTTTATACTCATACATTTTATCTTGATCGTCTTTTAGCATCCACACTCCAAAAGTAAATATTCAATTCTCTCCCTATCATCTCCATAAACTACTTCCATCGTTGATTTCATTTTCACCTTTCCTACCTGGTATCTAAAGTTCATATTCTTTAACCAAATTAACATTGGTGACATGTCATGTTACTGGCGCCATCTACTGATATTCATAAAATTTTTTAATAAGGTCTTACCATTATTTGTTCTATTTTTAATTTGTATTTTATTTTGGATCACAATTGTACATATAATTTCTGTATATGTTGTTATTATAGGAAAGAGTATTTTATATTTTCACAAATTTTCTATCTGCAAGAGCTTCTTATTGGATAAGCCTCAGCCATTTCAAGTTATTTTGTGATAACTAAAGCTTTAATTTCTATAATATTAGTCTTAATTATTTGATAACATTGTCTCAGACTTTAAGATCTCAGATATGCTTTGTTTTAGAATAGATATTTACTTTTTAAAGTATGATATCAGATGTTACTAGATTTGATTTATGGGAATAACTATCAAAATTAAAGATTTAAGGTGAGATACTTATACCAAAATTATAAATATTATAATGATCTATCAGCCAACTTAATTATGTAAGAACTTTATTATTTTCTGATATAACTCTAAATTTGAAATGACAATAAACTATATTAAGGGCATTGTAGGTGCTAGCAAAACATAGATGATCAAATAATGACTCTTGTTTGTAATACTCTATTGTCAAATCAACTTAATTTTCAGAAGAGAACATATCAACAAATTACAATAGAATACTCTCAGATAACCTGAAAAAGTTATAATGGACAGAATATTGGCTAAATTTAAGTATTAATTAGTTCTGTGCTTCATAATATTGCTTTCTGTTTTAGGAAAGCATAGTTGCATCATCTCAGTGATTTTTCATTTCCTCTCTAAGTTGATTCAGCTATATCTTATTTTTGACATTGTTGGTTATGTACGATTATTTATCTGATTACAATATAGATAAGTTAAAATACTCATATATGTTGATATACAATACTAATTACTGGAATGGATTCACTCTTCTTTACAAATTGGATTACATTTATGTCTTAGTTTTATATATAAATATTTTTTTGAACATAACAAAATAACTCGGTTTTTAGCAACTACATTTAACACCTGGTTTAGTAAAGTGATAGAATAGCAAATTCTGAAGCTCAAGGTTCATGGATCATGGTCCAATTTTGTCAATTCCAATGCTAGACCTTTTTATAAATTTTTGAGCAATAAATCATTCAAATTTTTTTTAGTGACAAGTACTGTATGCCATTAGTTTCAATCTGTTTTTTTATGATATCACTTTTTTTTTTTTTGTAAACATCTTCAAATACTTGTTTTTTGATTTTTTATATTACTTATTTAATTACCATTTCCTATGTTTACATAAGCTGTAAATAACAGTAGCAAATTCTCCAAATAGTAGAGCGACCCAATGTAACCCTTAGCACTCAATGGATGCAATGTTTGTGCATAAAATCCCTATCTAGTGCTTGTTCATCCAATATCCCAGTCTTATTGGTGATCATGTGATGTTTTGGTGGTTTTACATCAATCCTGTCCTTGAGATAATGGTTACTATGGTTTTGGAAAAACCAAGGACACCAAAATGTATAGATGCTGAACTGGGTTCAGATCTATCTGACTATACAAGTGAATGAGCTTGGTTGGAAATTAATATTTGTATTTGGGCTCCTAGTTCTATAGTTAACTAAATAGATCAATGGTGGCTGCTGGAGAATTGCATTATATCCTAAGATCTAGATGCAGTGCTCTCAGGTCCAAGGCTAATCACTGATGGAAGCCACAAATTAGAAACTAGTCTGTGTATATCGGATGACTAGGCATTAGATAGGAATTTTATGCACAGACCTTTCTGCCTCCATTGATTACTAGTTTGCATTGGATGGCATTATTGTTTGGTGAGTTTGCTATTATTATGAGTTATATAGTTGGCTGTATTGGCATTTTTATTTTTATTAATTCAGTAATTATTTAATGAAAGTTGCCATTAATAGTGAGATATAAAATAACATTTATTATAAGCTATATGTAGACCTTAATATTATAAGCAATATATAGAATATTTTTTTTATCTTCTTCAGCAAAGTCAATATGAGGATCTAATATGCATTTTAGACCAATTCCTGGTAAAGATTAATTTCATTTAGTGTAGAGTGTATATATATATTTTAGATTAGATACAATATAAATAGAGATTATACGTATAAATAAGAGAAACTATTACCATACTATTTATAAATGAATACTCTCAATTTTTCCAGACACAAGGTATAGTACTTTAGAAAGAATGGAATGAATCCACCCTTTCTTTTGACCCAAACGTTTATGTATGGGCAAATCTTAAGCGTGTGGAAATGAGAGCGTGAAGGTGTTAAATGATCAGTGTGGAAATGAGAGCGTGAAGGTGTTAAACGATCACTTTAAATTACATTTGTTATGTTTGAACGAATGACTCTTGCAAAATCTTTACAATTTATGACACGTCATTCTTTAGTTGAAATTAAACATATATAATGTGATATTATTTTATATAGCGCTATGCTTTTTATGTATTAGTGATATTAGCGATTAAGCCAATGCACATGCGCTTTAAAGATAAATTATAAATGAATACTCTCAATTTTTCCAGACACAAGATATAGTATTTTAGAAAGAATGGAATGAATCCACCCATTCTTTTGACCCAAACGTTTATGTATGGGCAAATCTTAAGCATGTGGAAATGACAGCGTGAAGGTGTTAAACGATCACTTTAAATTACATTTGTTATGTTTGAACGAATGGCACTTGCAAAATCTTTACAATTTACGACATGTCATTCTTTAGTTGAAATTAAATATATATAATGAGATATTATTTTATATAGCGCTAAAATACTATATCTTGTGTCTGGAAAAATTGAGAGTATTCATATATAATTTATCTTTAAAGCTCATGTGCATTGGCTTAATCGCTAATATCACTATTACATAAAAAATATAGTGCTATATAAAATACTATCTCATTATATATGTTTAATTTCAACTAACGAATGATGTGTCGTAAATTGTAAAGAATTCGCAAGTGTCATTCGTTCAAACATAACAAATGTAATTTAAAGTGATCATTTAACACCTTCATGCTCTCATTTCCACATGCTTAAGATTTGCCCGTACATAAACCTTTGGGTCGAAAGAATGGGTAGATTCATTCCATTTTTTCTAAAATACTATATCTTGTGTCTGGAAAAATTGAGAGTATTCATTTGTAATTTATCTTTAAAGCGCATGTGCATTGGCTTAATCGCTAATATCACTATTACATAAAAAACATAGCGCTATATAAAATAATATCTTATTACATACTATTTATAGAAAAATTATTTATATAAATAAAACATGTTATGCAAACTTTTTTATCATAGACTTTTTGGCTTTGAAAAAAAATCACTTTCATTGTTTATGTGCTATACCACTTCAAAACAATACACAATTTATGAAATGAATGGATTAATAGGATGAGGCATATATATGCTAAAGGTAAATAATTAGGATTGATAAAAGTTTTTAAGGATTGATTTATTACTAGTCTTTATCTATAAGTACCTTCTCAGTTCTTTATTCTGCCTTTAAATACTACACATGAATAAGAAGATGGATTTGCATGAAGTTGGTTGACTTGCTACTGGATTCATAATGGACCTCAGATTTTTCTATTTCTGTTATTCATGGCATATATAAAATCTATTTAGCTAAACATCTATAATACATAGAATTAATATATAATTAAAATTTGTGCGCCACATATCTAATCTTAATGGGTGGATGCTATTGTGTGCTACATTATTCTGTACCTAAAATGTCTAACCAATATTAATAGATGTCTTTGTTCTGGTGATTGGTCACTACAGCAAAACTTCACTGCAACGAAATTGAAATTTCTGCTTATTGTTTATATTCTAATAATTATATTATTTTAAAAGATTCAACATTAATAAAAAACTATCAAATTATATGCATTCTGTATAACTTCTCTTCATCTACTTTTACTTTCTCATTTATCTATTATAGCAATTTAACTCATAATTGGAACTTATTAATGTTACCCAAATATAATTTAAAAAAATTAGGTTATAGATAAACCATTCCAGTATTAATCATACTATAGGACTTAGAAATAAATATCAAAATAAATTTCAGCAATAATGCCATGTTTAATAACTTATAGAATGCTTTTAAAATGTTTTCAATTGAGCATTGAATTACATATACATTGAATTAAATATACATTGTATATTTGATGATGTGCTTGACTTCAGTGTATGTAGAAACAATTACTTATTTTAATATTGATGAATTATTATATATTGTAGGGTATTAAGTTCAAACCCTACATTACAAATCCCAAAGACCTCAGAAGAAAAGTGGGAGAAATATTTTTTCATTATTCAACTGATTTTATTAGTGAAAGAGGCAATATATATATATTTGAATAGTTTAATAGTTATATTTAGAAATTAAAAGTTTTAAGCACATATAAATAATTATCTGTAGACATAAATTCCATACAGTATTATTTTTTCTAAGTCTACTTAATAACTTTCTGTATTTAACTGGATATCTAATAAATTATAATTGTGTTCTTTTCTAATAATATATTTTATGTACTTCTCACTGCTAATTTATTCTATGACGTTAATAGTAATAATGTTAGTAATCTTGGCTTTTCAAATCATTTAGATTACTTTCAATAAGCAAGTTTTATGTGCATATATATGTGTGTATTTGTGTATGTACAAACACTAGAACTTAAACATTTACAGATACATTAAAAAGGTTTTTAAATAATTCTTTATTTTCTGTCTGAAAATTTTTTTTATCTTATATTATTTTAAAACCAGTTGACTGTTTATAGCTGGAACGCAGCGCTGTGGGTGGCGCATCATTGAAATTTTATGTTCTTTTTAAAATAACGTAAAAACTACAAGCATGATGTCAATAGAAATTTCAGCATATTCTTCCTTATTAAATTATCTTTTGAATGACATACATTATGTTGAAATCTGAAAAAAAGTGAATTTTTTATTAATATTTTTATTTGTACCTTCATAAATTTTTGGTAAAGATTTACTTTAGCTGCCCCAATATGTTGGCTCTCTATTGTTTAAAATTATAACTAAATTTTTTGAAAATTTTACGTATATGCTACTATATTACAATTACATTAAAATTTATTCAACTGCAAAAGATAATAAAAAAAAAAAACATTTACCTTTTTAAAGAATTTGAATGTTGGATTAATTACATAACATTAATTAAAATAATTAGTTTTAATTTATTTGAAACTTAAGAATTTAAACTATCTACATTTATAGCACATGTTACAAAAAAAGTCACCCTTTGTGTTCAAAAGTTTGAATTACATGTACACGTGTACAGTTTTATAGTTGGAAAAAATGGCTGCTACGTGTTTAGTTCCAGATGATGAAATTTTGAATGTTGCTGCTATTCTGGCAGAAGATTGGAATATGCATCAGTTATGGAATGCCATCCAAACTCCAGAATTGGCCATCAAATGGCTTGCGTGAAGACTCCTGAAGAAGAACTACGCCTTATGCCAACAGTGCAGTGTTCACTGGTGATGTATTCTACAGGCTTAGATGGGTGTAAATGGCAATGCATAATATATCACCATTGCAGCTCAATCAGAAAGGGATTTTTCTTTTCCCAAAAAGTCATCTGCCTCTGGGAACAATTATAAAACTTAGTGTATTTTTGGGCACATAATTTGCCCCAAGGATACATTGTGCTTGAGACCAGCGTCATCAAGAAAATAGTAAGTGAATGGGCTAATTTTTGCCGGGAGGAATGTGCTAGATATTTTGACACAAATCCGACAGTTCTCGATGGATTTGATGACACTGGGGAGCCATTAGTCGTTGAAATTGAGGAGTCTTATTATTTCCACCGCAAATACCACAGGGGGACTAATACGAAAAGGTCTCTAACTTTGGTAGTATAAAAAGAAAAAAAAGAAAAAGGATCAAAAAAACACCCAAAAAAAAAAAAAAAAAAACAAAAAAAAAACACACAAAACACCACAATACCACAAAAAACACACATTATTCAAGAAGGACAGACGGCGAACAAAAACAACAACAATCTCAACAATGGAGTACATATGCATTCGGTTGTCATCCATCAAAACAACCCTCTTCCACGAAAAACAAAAACACACACCCAAAAAGTTGAAAATGGGGGGGGGGGAGAAAAGAAAAAGCAAAATTCCAATCTGGTAACAAGAGAAGGTTTGTTTTATTTGAACCGGCAGAAATTGCCTTCCGGGGTAGACACAGCAATACCGCTTTTTTCTCTAACTTCCTAGTATGCATAGGACTCAATTATGCTTAAAAAGGTAAATGTTTTTTTATTATCTTTTATATTTGAATAAATTTTAATGTAATTGGAATATAGTAGTATATACGTAATTTACATTGAATAAATTTTAATGTAATTGGAATATAGTAGCATATACGTAAGATTTTCAAAAAATTTAGTTATAATTTTAAACAATAGAAGGCCAACATATTGGGGTCGCTTTGCTAAGTTTACAATTTTTCATGGAGAAGATAAAAGCAGAAATTTTTAAATAGGCAAAGTGCTTACGAAAATGGATTAAAAATGTGCCGATGAAATTCGTATTTCAAGGCCTTCAAAACATAATTAGAACATCTGGTCGTAAATATTAAAAAAAAATTATGTTTAATTATTTGAATAGTAAATTTTTTAAAATGATTTGATAAATGGTATGTTTTCATATGTATTTGTGTCTGTGTAATATATAGAAATTATATATCATTTATGCTCTATTATATGTATATAAATTTAAACATTTGTATTCAAATACAACAAAAGTAGTTTATGTAATTTTGGGGTTCTAGACATAATGATTCAAAAGGTTTAATAATTTATTACTATGCTTATATTTATATTACTGTGTTTGTGGTTTGCAATTACAGGTTTGTGTTTACATAACAAGTAATGTCTATGTATATGTAATTAAGGTATTATAGAGCAGTATAATGTAAATTTTATGACTTATTATCAAATATACAGAAATTTTGCAGTTGACAAAGCAATCACAAAATTTACTGGGCATAGTACCACGTGAAAATATAAAAACTAATGAAGAAAGATTTCAAATAGTGTGTGTGCGGAGATAACCCCAATAGTTATGTATATACCACATGAAATTGTATGCAGACAAAGAATCAAATTCTGATGTTTGCCTATCTATTGGTGAATCAGTAGTTTTATCATATCTTGCATCACATTATCTTCAATTCTTTAGCTAGCAAATGAGCTATATGCAAATAAATTATATCTCTGTGGGACAGTAAATATAACAGGATAGCATCACTGGTGTGCATAAAGAATATCAACATCACTGATGTACACAAAAAATATAAAATGAAGATATGAAACTCATTTTATCAGTAAGACAGTAACCTACAATTTCTAGTTGTAGATAGACAAGAAGCCAATTGCTATGATGACAAATGCATTATCCATCTTCTGGAAATGATTTGTTTTGTATCTTTTATTAGGATGAACCTTTTTCTTACAGTCGCCTTTGAGATTTGTCACCTTTGGGGTACAAGATAAAAATGAAGAATTCATATGCGATTTATTTTGGAGACTGAAGCTATGGATTATCTCTGGTAAGAAGTATTATATATGGTTTGAAAGATAATTTTGTGAGGAATACAAAGAAATTATCAATGAAGATGTAATTTAAACTTAGTTAATGATAAATTAGAATTTGTGAGCAAACAATAAAGTAATAATTATGTCAGATGTTGAAATTTCTTTTTTCTTTATGTTTTAAATGGTTATCACTATTTATCTTAGCCTTATTGTTTTCCTTAGTTTTTTTTAGTTTCTATCAATGTAAAGCTTTTTGCTCTAACATTATGAAAACTGAAGTTATTGTGCAAATTCTGACTAAAGGCAGTTTTTTAAAAATTCAGTATGGTGTCAAGGTCAGCGAACTAGTTAAATCGGATCTTTTTATTTAAAAGTGTTAAAGCTGAAAGATAAAAAAAAAAAAAGATTTCAAGTTAGTATTAAAACTTTTGAGAAAGATAAAGTCAATTTTAACATAACTTCAATTTGAGAAAATGGGAATTGAGAAAAATATTCCTTAGTAAGCAGCTTAAAATTAAAAAACTGTTTTAGACCATCCAAAGAATAAGATAAAGATCTAAGAGACCATAGATCATTTTGGATCACACCAAAGAACAAATTTTGAAAAAAATATAAGGATTAAAGTTATTTGTATTGCAGCTGCACTGATAAAATATATTTTATAGATAACCGGGTGTTTCAGTATTTAACATTCTACAAATTATGGAGGGCTAAAGAAAGATATTTTGTTTAAGGCAAACCATTTAGATTTTAAAGGCTTTATTTCTACGGATAAAATTTCATATCTATCATTATTTAAGCTTGTGATGGAATTCCCTTTTAAAGAAATCTGATCATTTACTTTAAATTGCTCGACATCTAAGCTAATATCATAATTTGAATGATTCTGCATTTCTAAACTTTTGATTTATTGTTCTTGTTTATTCTGTATTTTATTATTAGTTTGCTAACATTCATTTAACTTAGCTTCTACGATTTTAATCCATATTCTGGCTTTCTAACATATTTTTCTGTCTTAGTTTCTATCTTCTGAATCTAGTTTTGTCCTTTTCCTATACTATCTTCTAGCTTCTTGATTTTGGTTTGCATTTGACCTTGATTTTCTTCCACCTTACTCTCTAATTCATTAAATCTAACTTCCAAGCTATGTATTTGCTTGTGCCCCATTCTTTTTTCATGAACTAATTTCATATTTACATGCTTGATCTTTTGCTTTAGTCTATTTTCTAATTGATATTGACCTATCTTCATTACTAAGATTTCCTGGCCTTGTTTCAATTCTTGTTTAAATATTCTCTGACTCTTCATACTTTTTTTGCTTCTCATTTATCTTATTCATTAGATTTCTCTGACTCTGTTCACACTTTTTTTGGTTTTCATTGATTTTATTCATTGCATATCTTGATAACTTTTCCTGGCTCTGTTTCATTTCACTCATCAAGCTCTGCAACCTTATTATAAATTCATTTTGAGCATTTTTTGATGTGACAGAGTCTTCACTAACTTTTCTTCCCTGTTCTAACATATTTAATTTTTTCTCACTTACCATAATTTGTTTTGTATTTATATTTATTATTTTATTTAGAAAAGAAAGAACACGAATCTCCTCCTCAATTCAATATACTAGACCAAATGAAATGAATAACTTATTTTATTTATTTAATATGCCTTATATGTTGATCCCTATAACTTAATTAAATTTCTACTCAGTTTTCAATTTATACAAAACAGAACCTCCCAACATAAAGTAGCACATTAGTATCATTTCTCAATAGTGACTGATTTACCTATTCACAATATCATTATTCCAAACTAATGTATTTTTTTCATCTTATATCATGTGTTATATATTGTAAATTTCATGACTATGCTCAAAAAACTGCATTATGCTATCATCAATAAATTTGAACAACGAGCATCAATGTTTTTCATCCATTTTCTAAAATAACCAGGAGACAAATATGTTCAATAAAATATGTTTCGGCTTCAAATATATTTTACTTTATATCATAATTGCTTCATAAAGAAACTAATAACATTTATTAGTAATGAGCCCACATTCTTTTGGAATCTCACTAACATATAGTACATATGTGATGCTTCCAGAGGCATAAGCATAAGTCTTCATGTTCATTATTGTCTGGCAAGCCAGGTATCATCATCTGGTATTTTACCTTATGAAGTATTTTCTAGCTTTGTTATCTATTATTTTACATATTGTACCTATTTTTCAGAAAACAATTTGATGACCAACTCTAAATCTGAATTGTCAACAAAGCATAGCTACAAAATTAAAATTATTATCATCTTTTGAATCATTAATCAATTTAATCCAACACTAACATACACAAAAATAACTTACACTGATGGTAATCATTAAGCAAATATTTTAACCCTATCTATTTATCTTTTTATGACTAAATATCTCATGGGTCATGAATAACTAACTACTCAAGTTTTTATTGGGCATCCAAAATTGTAATGGAAAAGTAAACATAGCTGGATGCCTGATTCACAAATGCTCATATTCGATGCTAAAAATGTAATGGACTAGACTACTGCACTTGGGTAGCCAACAATATAACTGGTGGGCAAATGAATAAGCTGATCCACAAATGGATTTATAATCTAGAATTATGTTATAATAGATTCATGAATTTATAAAGGCACCAATGAGTCTAAGCGTGGATATGTATTTTTGTTTGACAATAAAAATAATAAAATTCAATAAATAAAGAGTTTATTTTCTAATAAGTGTTATAATATGGAATATATGATTAAATATTTTAGTAATCAAGCAATTTATGTAATAGCTAAATCAAGTGATGCCTATATTAATAATAAAACAAGTTTATTGAGATAAACATCAACTCGTTGAATTGGTTAAGATAAATAACTTTAAATAAATTTTAATAATTGCAAAATAATATAATTTATTGTACACTTATAATTATCCCTGCCAGATTGCAATTGCTAAGTACTATCTACATCTAAAGATCATTTACATATATATATTCTAAAAGGGTTAAATATAATCTATCACACAATATAAAAAAAAATATTTTTTTTAATATCTTATTCTTTTAATCAAGTAATTGTTTTCAGTATAATAGTCATTTTATATGTTTATATTAAATATTAGCTATATTTTAATTTTGATTTTTTTTTTAAGTTTATGTCAGTGATTTATTAGTTGGATCTATATATATATATCAAATAATAAATAGACTGCATTAATAATTTAAATTATTAAAAAAAGGAAAAATTATATATCTATCGATGTATTACTACTATTTCTTTGATTATTAAAATAAGTAAATATTATTTGATTAGATAAATTTAGAGATTTATTTAGTGGTGTTCATTATACCAACTTCGACATTTAACTTGAGATTATGGTTCTATTTTTTTACAGCGTCTTCTTTAATATTCCCTTGATGACATCCAACTATAAACATTTTGATACATGGAAAATCCAATGATTTGATATCTTCATACATTCAGCAATGCATTTGTTGATATTCATTTCTTATAGACACCAATTGAGAAGAAATTATGTTCTATTTCTCACATGGGATTTTATTCACAGTACATTATATTTCTATCAAAAATCCACAGGGAACTATTGATGGAAAGTATGTAAATAAAAAACTTTTTTTTAAAGAAAGTATATGTGTTCTTTTTGCTGAGCTTTTCTCTTGTTACCTAATATCAACAATAATGCAGTTTATAGCTCATGGAGCATGCAATTTTTCTTTCTTTCAAAGTTAATTAAGTCTATTGTTATCATTCAATATGACATAAAAAATTGTATTTTTAATTTTAATAAACCATTCACTCATTTTACATTCATTCAAAATTCAAATATATTTATTAAACATAGAATTTTTGTTTTCTTTATTTATTCATTTGTATAATAATATATGGTGATAATAAATGATGACTGTGCTTGATGCAATATGTACAACATACATATGCCTATTTGTTAGTGGTGTGAGTTCTAAAATGTACATTTTACTATTGTATTCAAATGGTTTTAATCTATCCTTGCTTTGACTAGTATATCTCTAAAGAGTATTACTCTCTCTTATTTCTCCCTGCTATATAATTGATGACTATAATATTCTGAAATGATTATATTTTAATATATATCCGGAGAATATATATATGGGAATAGACATAATTGCAGTAATTATCATGAAATGTCATTGATATCCACTACAGCAAAGGTATTGTTGTTGAATAGGTTACTTTCTATCATAGCTGAATGACTCATTGTGGTTTTATTGAATTAAAAAACACTATAGACATAATTTTTGTGGCCAGGCAAAATTAAGTGTTGGGTACAAAAGAGTGATTTATATATTGCTTTTATTGATTTGGTCTAGGCATGTGATTCTATTATTAGGACAAGTCTATGATATTGTTTGAAATTGATTGCTTGTCAATCAAAATTTATTCGTATTATACAGCTTTTACATGATCAAATTAACGTAAGTGTAACATAAGACATTTGAAATGAAAACTGATGTTAAAAAAGGATGTGTATTTTTTTCAATATTGTTTATAATTTCTGTGATTATTGTCTTTCAAATTGTTCACTTAATCAAGCAAGTATCAAGACAGATTCAGGATAATGGTAGGATTTTTAATTTGAATTAATTAAAAGCAAAAGCAAGAACTTCTTGGATTCTGAATTTACAGCATGCTGATGATTGTGCTATGCTTGCCAATTCGGGGATACTTAATGTTTTGAATGCAACATATAAAGATTTTGGTTTATTAATTAATGTTTAAAAAAATCTCACATTTTTATCAGTCAGTGAAGGAAAAGAAATTCTTTGCTTTTTTTTAATTTGAGTAGTTATCAATTTGAAAATCTAAACCAATTAAAATATCTTGATAATTTTAAATAGAAAGGTGAACCTGAATCTTGAAATGTAAGATGGATATCATTGTCTGGTTGCTGCTTTTAATAAATTAATAGAGTAATTCATCACCAAGAAATAATTACTGCAATTAAGTTAGCTGACTATAGAGTTGTTATTTTACTTAATTTGGAAGGAAGTGAAAGGTGACACTATTAAGCAATATAAATAAGTTAAGAATGCTTCAAAAAAATTAAAAAAATACAATGGCAAAGTCATAAAATGAGTCAATGTGTTTTTCAACTTGCTGGAATATGTAAAATCGTACCATCATTGGAATAGACATGTAGAATAAATGAACAATTCAAGGATTTTTAAAAGGATATTTTATAATGAACTTAAACATAGTTTTCATGGGATGGTGTGGATTCCACTTACATTGTAGTGATTATATCAAAGATATTCTAAAGAATTGCATTGTTAATTGTATCCATTAGGAAAATATGACAGAAACTATGATACATTGGAGAATTATAATTAGACATGCTATTGTAGTCAGACAGAAAAGTTTACCTGCTGAAGAAATTAAAAGAATATCATAAAATATCAAATAAACAGAAAAATGAATTAGCATATTGTACAACTAGACATATTTGTGGATCACAGATTGGTTTACATAATCATCACATGACTTATTTCTAGAATAGTTTTTTTTTCATCCTCATTTCTTTCTTATTTTGGTTTGAAGTTGTTTATTATTATTATTATTTAATAATAGTAATCTTTGACGCTACATGTGAAACACAAAATTATGAGAAATTCTCTATATACTTGATCTTCAGATATTTCTTCAAGGTATCATCACATGACTCATTTCTAGAAAAAAAATTTTTTCATCCTCATTCCTTTCTTATTTTGTTTTGAAGTTAGAATAGCCATACTAATTTATAAGTAGCTGTTTATTATTATTATTTAATAATAGTAATCTTTGACACAACATGTGAAACACAAAATTCTCTATGTATTTGATCTTCAGATATCTCTTCAAAGTTTTGTGTTTTTCACCTACATGCTGACCACTTCAGAAATTTCCTTATAAATTGTTTTTTGTTGTTCATTGTAATGCAATATATCTACTGTTTTTTTCTTTAATATGACAGATAATGACAGTTTAACTTTTATATTGCCAGAATGATTTTTTTTATATACATGCATAGTGTACTTTTTTCAGGTGAACTCAAAATTTATAAGTTTTATATTTTTCTTATAATTGTATTAATCGTATATCAACTGTGACTAAATTGAACTGATATTGATGGTAGAAAGTCACTGATAGATTGCTCAAAACTATAATTGGTTTAAACAATGCAAAATTGATTATTTGTATCTGTATTTTTTTAGCTTGTATCTATAATGCCCTTAGCAATTAAAGATATTTTTATACTTATAAAAATGTATCTGTAGTATATATTGTTGTATTGCATAATATGATTTTACTTAAATTACTTATTTTTCGGGTAAAAAATTTTAAGACTCATGTGAAATATTATCAACTGAAGTTTATATAATTTTAATAAAACATTATTTTTTGTATTAAAAGAAAAATGCAAAATTTAAAATTAGTTATTTCAGGAATTTAATCCACAAATAACCTGGAATTATCTACAAACACATCTGTTTGAATATTTGAGTATGCAAAAAAAAAAAAAAAAAAAGAAAGCAAATTAGGGAAAACCCAAAAACAAAAACCAAGTGGACTTCAAGGCCTTAATGTTGAAAACATATTGTAAAAAACATTTTGAATATGGATTTTAATAACAGAGGTTATATAATGAATTTATGTAAAGATAAATGTAAATAAATAGATAAAACAATAATAGAAAAAAAATTAATAATGCAACTAATAAGGCTATGTACTTTTTAGAATGGTAAACCTTACGGTGCTCGATATGTTGGTTCTATGGTGGCTGATGTCCATCGAACATTGATATATGGAGGTATTTTTTTATATCCTGCAACATCAGAAAGTCCTAAAGGGAAGGTAAGATTTGTTTATTTCATTAGTTGGTGAAATTTTTTTAATAATGATATGCTGTGCGTGTTTATTTAGAGTATAACATGAAATTTAATATACCATCCCATTTAAACAATTTTGCATACATTTTTATTTTCTTTCATTAATTGACTTCTATTATTTAATTAAATACTGTGTCAAGTTAAATATTATTTAACAAAATTAATTATTTCTGTATTTATTGCTGTTTTAAGAAATAAAAAATAAGAAATGAAATTAATAAAAATAAATTTTTGGTCAGTTGTTTGAGTAAAGTAAGCCAAACTGTCATTCATTTGATCTGTTAAATTTGTTTTATTATAATTTGGAATCAATTTAGGAAATTATAGGTCTTCAGATTATGAAGACAGTAATTAATCATATAATACATGTAAAACTTTTCGTAAAAGCTATGGCTTTTTGATTCAAAAATTTCAAACAGTCAAATGTTGTTAGCTGAGAGGTCATTGCAGCGCCTTGCAAGCAAGTAGTTGGTTGCAGACGGTTGTGGGTTTGCCTCCCGGCCGACGCTATGACATATGAAGAAAAACAAAAAAAATTTCAAACAGTTTTGTCAATATTTTATTTCTATTATTATATTTGTACATTATTGGGTGCAAGTACCTTTATTTCTAAAATGATAATCTATATACTAACAATCTCCATCTTACATAAATCCATCTTATGAAACAATTCTTGACATAATCAAAATGGAGAACATTAAAAAAAAAATTAAATCAATATATTCTTCGGTTTTTGTGTTTCATGCTATCAAAATATCTGCTGTGATATATTATAATTCTTATTTTAATTTATTTTTTCATATTCTGCACCATGCTAATAAGCATGCCTATTAAAGATAAATCCTGATTGTATTTCATGAATTACATTACATCATTTAATTTCAGTTTTATAAAAAAAAAAAAGTTGATGTAATTTTATTAATTAAACTCTGCATTTATTGAATATTTTTTCCAATTTATGAAATTCTATTGGCATTTTATTTACTTAATTAAGATGCGTAAGAAACTGTACTAATCGTATACTGTTTATTATTACTTAATACGAATAAATATTAGTCATTGGTGATATTTCTAGACTATAGATCAATGGGGATGAATCTTTTTATGTGTGCATGCCAAAAATTTTCAAAAAAATATTTATTGAGTGATTGGCGTGCCATACAGTTATTAATCAAAATATAAATGACTTAATTATTGCAATTTTTTAAAAGTTTATAAAACAACAAAATAATAATTAAACAAAATTACTAAATAAGCTAAATACAAGTGAACAAATATTTCAGAAATAGCATTCCAGACTATCAATAGTTTCTCTTCAGCAATCTTTTCAAATATGCCCAATAATTGATTATTTTCAATTGGTTCTAACTCATTTCTCAAATCGACAAATTTTTGTTTCCTTATAGAACTAGGTTGAAAATTGACTAATTGTATTTCCATATCTTCCAAATTAACCCTTTCAAAAATTTCAAAATTGAGACAATCTAGGTATAAAATGAATTTTGATGTTTTTGCAAATTGCTTGAACTGTGTAAATCTTGAAGAAAATTCATCAATTATTGATTAAATAACAGCACAAAACTCTTGTGTCAATTCTACTTGATCTAACTTCTCATAGAAAATATTTTAAGGTGTAAGAAATAACATCACTGTTGAAAATTTGCAATTTAGCTTCAAATGCTTTGATCAAATCAAATATGACAACAACTGCCTTATTATAGATAACCTTGTAGTCTCACATTTAATTCATTCAAATTGAACACATATCAGTAAAAAACATTAATTTTGAAAAACATTTGACATGCATTAATTGATTATATTTTTCAGTGATTTTTCTTGATATTTAAAAAATCATCCAGTTTCATCTAAATATCCAACAAATCTTTGAAGAACTTTTACTTGATTTATATTGACTTCACTTTACTCAGTATGTTTAGAAATTTTCATTTATTTAAAGCTGTGTTGATATAAATTGGCTAATTTAGTCATAGCATTCTTAACATCATCCAATAGCTTAAAGTTAGTCTTTGCTCAAAATACCTGCTGATGTCTAATGTTAATGAAAACCCAAAATTGAATGTCCAATACAGTTGATAAATAAACTAAGAAAACCATTTTCTTTTCTAGTCATACAATTTTGCCAACATCTATTTGTTTTTCAACAAGTAAATTTAAAACTTCCTTGCAAATATGCATTCCTTTTGTTGTTGTTACTAATGAGGTTAAACTGATTAATTCTTCTTTGATATTATTCCCAACACAATAGCAAATAAAAATAGCCAAACGAACTGATCCATTTATGTCAGTATTTTTATCAAAGCAGAGAGAAATTAAACTAAAAGATTTTATATCTTCTTTTTGTTGGTAAGTTATGTTGTTTGCCATTTGCAGGATTCTTTCTTTAGCTGTAGTTAAATTGTTTATTCTCTGAATAAGTTTTGTATTCAAAATCTTTAAAAACAATTGGTACACATTTAATCCATGCTTCTTTCATATATTCTCTATTAAAAGTTTTCCATGTTTGGCAATTACATTAGAGACAAAAAACTAGAAGCAGTTATATTCTAATGATTTTCGATAAATTTCATTAAATATTTTGATTGAATGTTTATATTTTTAAGTGCTCAAGCAAGATATTCTCTTTGTTCATCTTTACTTTTTTCAAGGAGTAATTTATGATTGGTCTCATGGTCTCATAATCCATTTTACCAATGATGTTCTCAATACAACTGTTACGGAACATAAAACACATACTGCCTTGTTGCCTTTGTTAATCATTCCATACTCATTAATTCACCAATTTCGGAATTCTCTACTGCTTGATAATTTTTTATTTTCACTAGTCATATTAATAAAGTGGTAATAATTTATTTAAATGTAAAATTAAATGAACATTAATAATTTTATACATCAAAGATTTATTATATGTTATATTATTATCTTTACATTTAATTTTTTTAGCAAAACCTCGGATAAAAAAAATTACTTCAGCCGTAACAACTATATATATTTTGATTACCAACTATTATTTATATTATTTTAATGTCGTTAATCATGCGTATTGTCATATTATTTGTGATTTCAATTATTTTAAAAAATAAATGTTGTAAACTATGTTTAGACCAAAAAAGATTATGATGGAAAAACATTTTCCTACTTTTATTTTACGATTTGACAAGATTTATTTCAAGAGAAAATATTTTACTGGGTTACTTCATAGTTTTATTGGAATCATTTGATAGGTTTATAGAATATGATAGTACTTTATTTGACTTATTTATCTATTATTGGCATATATACATATGTATTTGTTCAAATTATTTTTTCCAAAGTTTGTAATTTATTGTTTCTAATCAGAGTTCAATTGTAAATTGAATTCTAATATTATATATTTAATCTTTAGTTTAGTTTAGAGTAAATTTTTATTAGTATAAATTTTTGCTACAAAAAAAACACAACTGAATAATTTATTTTAAAGCGTAGAAAATTATATGTAAATAGTTTACGTGCCAGTAAAAGTTTGCACACATGCCACAGGTCCACCATGACTGCTATGAATGACCTCTGTTATTCAATTCTTTATCAACTAACTCTTTGTAGATTTATTATTACAAGTACAAAAAATATATATACTTTGGTTTTTTCTATAGAAATTGCAAATGAAAATTCAGTTGACTTAACAAAAATAAAGATATTTAAATTTGTTTAAAATATTTTTTTTACTTTTGTTCTTAACAATAATTAAAAATGTATTACATAGATTAAAATTAACAATCAGCAATCTTTTTTCTACCCTAGATCATTTTCTCTGCATTGAATGGTTTACATCTCATTCTCAAGTCAAATGAATTAATCTGTGATGTAAAGTGTTGACTGCCAACAAAATGTATATTTAACATTAAAAATGATATTAATAAAAATTTATTAATATCCACATGAAAATTAAAAAGTATATTATTTTTTAAATCATGTAAACTCAGTGACAAAAAGTAATGAATAATGAGAAACACTTTGTAGAAAAACATTTTATTCTTTTATCATATTAATTAAAAAAATTCAAAACAGTAGAAACATACAAAAATTATATTTCCATAAATTAAAAATTTAACTATTAACTATAATAACAATTAGATCATTGTTTTTCTTCATGTTTTTTTTTTTTTTTTGTCTGTGCAAAGTCTATCAATCTGATTTGTAATTTGTTACTTTTATGCAAGCAGAATTGTAAAATGTCATGTATTATTCATTTAAAATATAATTCATTTGGTTTCACAGATATAAGTAGATATTGTTCTTTTTTTTTTTTTGTTATTGTTAAAAACTGTTCAGGAAAAGGTGTCAACATTCTAATATAATTTTATTTGTATATGTTTCCACATTTTTTTGAATTTGTTATTCCAAATTAAAGAACTTTTAAAATTAATTAATTTCATTTTCAATTATAGCCTATAGAGGGCGGATCTAGTTAATTTCATTGAATTTCAGAGTCTAAACAATTTTAGTATTTCTTGAGGTTTTCTGGAAATTTTCCAAATGGAAACCTTTTCTTATAAAAGTTTAATCCTTACCCTGTTGCTCAGCTAAGGGTGGGTATGTTACCCAATATTAAAGAGAATTACAGCTGTTCTAAATAATCATCAATGGAACAAGTTGAGGAAAAGGCCATCTTTGGAGTTCAAGATAACTCGGAGTCTAGCTCACTGCAAACAATCTTACCATCCAGAGGAGCCACAGTCAAAGAGAAGATGACTATTTTCAAAAGTTCATCCCAAAGGACCCCCAGTCCAAATTTCAAGCTAATAAGGAACACGATGAAGCTTCTAGAGAGGTCATTGAAAATCTGGATTTCCCAACTTGGGAAATAGTAACAGTTAGTTTACTTTTACTTTTCCTCATAATCTGCTGTATCAAATAATCCTAATAGTAAAGTTGATAAAAATGGGAAAACTGACATAGTGACCTCCAATTTAAATGCTTCCCCTTCTAAAAATCAACTTAAGATACTAATTAATAACAGACCTTCTTATGCTAACATTATACAGGTAGGCATGAATAAGCCTAATGTTATAACAAGGGATACTTCAAAAAATCACAAAGACATTTTCCAATTTAATTGATGAAGAAGTGGAAGAGAACTTTCTGTTAGTTCCAGCAACTCCAATCTTCTTAATTTAAATATGGAGCAAAAGGACCTTGATTTGATAACAAATAAATTTAATAACACCATTCTCCCTCAACTACATAAATCCTTCCAGAATTTTTACAGTGAAAATACTTCAGTCTTGGCTGTTACCAATCCTTTATGTGATTTATATAAATGCCTGATTAATGAACTTTATAATGCGTTAACAACAAAAAAAAAAAATTATGGAGGCTGGTTCACAAAATTTTGCAACATCCTAGTAATCGTTATGTAATAATAGAATTTAACAACCTCGCTCAGAAAATTTTTTTCCAGAAATTTTTCAAATACCATGATGGCAAAATTATTTGCCACATTAACATTAATTGTCCCACAATCTTATCAGGCGTGATGAAGAATTGTTACCTTAGATTTAAAGAAAATGATTTGCAGCAATTACTTAAGCATTATGGTAAAGTCTCAAATTTTAGGTACCTAATGATTAAGGGGGCAGATCTTCCAGTATATAGTGACATGGCCTCCTTTGAATTCACCTTGAATAAAGAATCAAACCCCGCTGACATTCCTACTCTATCATGTGGAGATTTCCCCCTCTTATCATCATCTTCTGTGGCATTCCTCCGCAATGTTTTTTCTGCCGGCAGAGGAGCCTCTTGGTGAGGGATTGCCCGGCCAGGATCTGTCATAATTGCAAAGGAATGAAAACCAGAATGCATCGCTGTAACTCAGATTCAATGGTACCAGCTGTGAAAGAATACATTACTAAGCTTGTGTGTGTGAAGCTATGAAGAATAGTGCCTACCCTCAATCGACTTCCATCAATGATGATAGGCTTAACCCTTTGCTATTTCCTGCTCAACAATTGCGTTAAATGAGTCCTTCAGCTCAGTGTCTTTTGCTATGGAAGATGCTCCTCAAATGCCTCAATCTATGAAAAGGAAGGCGAAGAAACTGAACAAAGGCCCCAAATCAATGGTGGGCAAAAAGTGCCCCAACAAATAAAACGGTCACAGCATTAGCTCTTGGAGACTGAACCCCCTGTTCTCCACCTATCAGGGAAAAAAACGTAGGCCTGATTGTGAAAATCATTTTCTTAGAAAAGTTTTTCATTATGGGTAGAATAAAATTAGTACTAAAAGATATTTTCTAGCTTTATCACTTCTTTACTTATACCATCTCCTTGCTGTATGATGAAAGTAACTGAATGTGAATTAATTTGCTAACAGTTCTATAAAGAATTTGAATCGGAGTCATTCTGTGAATCTCTTAAATAAGATGACTATATCTCTAAATGAAGAAATATAAATGAATTATATTCATCTTAACTTCTTTATTTAGCCTTCCTCAGTCCAACTAAAATATGTTTTTCTAGTCTACAGGTTCACAATCTTGCTTATTAAAGTTGTTTTTTTATAGATATGAATTCTTAATTAAAAGTAATTAACTATAGCATTTGTCGTTTTTTAATTAGCATGTATTTTTACTTAACTTATTCTTGGAACAAACAAATCTGAATACATTATTAAAATAATTCACAATCAAAAGTCCCAAAGAATCATTTAAATGAGTTTGTAAATAATCCCTTGTTTATTCTGTGAATAGGTTTATTATTTTTAGTTGTAAAAACATACTTGATAAAACATTAAAGCAGTTATAATTTTTCATGCTATCTTTTCCAATTTATATATTTTTTTAAAAAGTAAGGGATTTTCTATTCCTACTTTATACAAAAATATAAAAAATTTACATTTGACATATCCACGAATAAAAAAAAAATCAAACTTATACTTAGGATCTTAAATACAATTATTAAAGATATGCTTTGCATTTAATAACTGCATATTTATTAATTTAAAAAAAAATAAAATAAAAACATTTTATTCATTTTGAAATCAATATATTTATGTAGTGGTGTAGTCATTATTATTAAGTTTTAACTTTTGCTCTCATTTTAAGTTGTTAACTATTTATTTGGTTATTTATTTTTTAATTATTTAATATAAAATTTTTAATTATTTCAAACTATTTTTATGAGTTTGTGTGTCTGTTACTAGATGAATTCATATAATTACAATGCCTCCTACAAAAAAAATATAATATAATGGAATAACTATCTCTGTTTCCATTTCTTATTAGGAATATTAATTTTGCTCTATCAATTTCTCTTTTTCATACCTTTTTTCTGGGTAATTATTTGCTAGGCACTTCTTGTTTTTTTTTATCTAATTAAAACAGGGTGATAAATCCATCATCACTATGATTGATCTTGTTGTCTTTGCTGCAACAGGTACTATTGTTTAATTTTTTTTCTTCTAATTAATAATGAGGAACTAGCATGCAATCATTTCAATTTATGTAAATCGTAGCTGTCATGAGGACAATTACGTCAGCTAATTTGAAATTCATTAAATATTAATGAAATAAAAATATTTTATATTTAAAATTACTATTTTATCAAATACTAAAAATTATGCCCATTGGCAAAAATGATCAGGCAGATGTTAACTTTTTTACGTTGGTAAATTGTTTTGGTTAATATGATCATACAATTGTATTTCGCTTCTAAAAATGCCTAGCATGAAAGATAAATAGTCTAAATCTTCTGATTTTTTATGTATGGAGATATAACTGTTTCATTAAAAAAATATGTGAATATTGTTCTGGTGGAAAATTATTCTCTTTGTTAAAAAATAACATTTCTCAGAATATTGAATAACCCATATTTATTCCAAAAATAAAATGAAAAGAAAATTTTAAATTCAATTGCAAATGAACTCAATTTATTCCAAATAAAAAAGAAAGATGAAAATTTAAATATAAATTATTTCTAGAGCAAATGGTCAAATTTGTAGGAGTTTAAGAACAATATAATGATTATTGTACATATAGAAAAGTAGATCTAAGATTATCCATTTCCATAACTGTTAACAACATTTGAAAGCTTTTTTTAAAAAATAATATTTTTTAGATTATTGTATGAGTTATATTTATGTTTTTTTTTTAAAAAAAAAGATAACTAAATTGAAGTTATAATCCAGCCTATTAATTCCAAAAAATATTTTAAATTAAAATAAATTAGTGCAAATTACTTCAGGAGTAGATAGGAAAAATCAATAAAATTTAAGACTAATAAATCATTTATAAGGTGTGACATGATAGAGAAAGTTAAATAATAATTCTTAAGAATTGTGCTATAAGTATATATATATATAAAACTTGTTGAAATTGATTGTTTTATGCATGTTATGAGATTGACTTTATATTATATATGTAGAAATTGGATGAACCTTATTTATTTATTCCAAAACGAAGAAAAGAAAGTAAAATCAAAAGAAATTTCCAAGTTGCATATTAATTTTTTTCAAAAAAAAAAATGAAAAAATAAAAAACTTCCTTCAGAATATATAGTAAAATTACTTGAAATTTTTTAAAAAATCACTTTTTGTTGTTATTAAAATATATAATTACTGGCTTAGTATTAGCTTGGGTTCCAAACTTTACAGTGTTTTTGAATCTCAGATTACTAGTTTGTATAGTAAAAATGAAGTAAAAGTCTGCCAGATGAATGGTTGCAAATCTTATGCTTTACATTGATGAAGATCAATGACCAGAAACTATTTTAGGAATTTGGAGACTGCACCATTATCTACTATCCATTGATCACCCAAACTTAACTGATACTCCGGAGTAAAGTAAACGGAGTAAATTACTACTTCTAATATAATGTGTAGTATTATGAAAGATCATAAATATTAATTTTTGGACAATACAATAGTTTAATTTTGAAAACTCTTTATTTCTTCTGATAAATTGTCACTGGATTCAGAAAACCTTTTAAGAATATTATATTTGTGTTAATACCCCCCCCCCCCCACAATAATACATTTTAAATATAAATTAGTAGATTGTTTGGGTCTGATTTTTATAATGTATTGAAAATAATATTAATTTAATAATATGTCACGAAAAAACATTGAAACCATAACTGGAATTTATCATAATTATTAAGTTATCAAGGTGATGAAGAGTTTCCAGTCTTATCTAGATTGGAATTTTTTTTGTATTAAATATGAAAATAAGAACAGAGTGGTAGTTGTCGACTAGCCGACGCATACCGCTTGATGGTACTGATTCCATGCAAAAGCACAGAAATATGCCGTTTACGTGGCCTATAGAACATTTCTGTTCATATTAGTCATTAGCAGGCCTAGATGACATTGCACACAAATATTACGGCCTGCTTTTGTGCTTCACGATACTATGCAAATAGTGCACACTTCACAGATCGCTACGGTATTATGTGAGGGTATATATGACATATAATGTAATTAAAAAATGTTTGATCAGAATAGTGCATCTTTTGACCAATCCTTTTGATTGGCAAAACCATTGGCCCCCCTCCCTGCACATTCCAGCGCAGCCCAGTAATGTTATACCTATTTCTTTTTGACTAGCAACAGAGCCATCAAGCAGCTTGCGTCGACTAGTCAATGACTACCAAAAGGAAAGAGCTTTTAAATTAAAAAAAAAGATTTTTGATTTGACAAAAAATTTGATCTGAAAAAGTATGTTGTGGTGCCTGAAATATTAATTTTTTTTATTTATATCTGAATTAGAATGTATCATTAGAACAGTTATTTATGTAATGGATCATCTTTTTTTATATTTGTGATGTATAAATTATCAGTCTAAATATTATTTTTTATTTACGAACATTAATTCTTAATGAATACTGACAATACATGTTATGAAATATATATTTTTATATTGATTATTTGAATTTATTATATGCATATTAAGATTTTTTTTTAATATTAAATTATTTTTAAAATTAAATATCTAAAATAAATACTTGAGAATGAATTTGCAGTGTTTAATTTATTATGAGATCAAATTTGTCTAAAAAAATCTTGGAAGATTATTTATAATTAAATAAATAAATATAAAGGCTGTTTTTTTTTTTAGCATTCAAGATATTTGCATAAAATATTATAATGGGTATTCTCAGACATTTTTTTAACGTATATAAAAACAATATTTCATAAATCAGAAAATGACACTTAGTTTTCTTGAATGAAATTTAATTTTTTTTTTAAGATGTTATTTTAAGGTTTCACTTTTTTAAATTAATATTCATTTATGGGGATATGTTTTTTTATTTATTTTATTATATAATTAATACTGTAAGATATATTATATAATCTTTTTTTTTTTAGCTGCGCCTACTCTATGAATGTAATCCTATGGCCTTTATAGTTGAAAAAGCTGGAGGTATAGCTTCCAATGGATTGATTCCTATTTTAGACCTAGTTCCCACATCTATTCACCAAAGATCACCTATCTTTCTTGGTTCCAAAGAGGATGTGGAAGATATTCTTTTTCTATATAAAAAGATGACAGATAAAAAATCATAAATTTTATAGGTAAATTTCAATTTTATTTTTACTTTTAAAAACTACAATAGTTTTTTTTTTTTCTATTCATGATATTTTGTTCCAAACCTTGATGAGTATACTGAAAACTGCAGATAGTAGAAATGGTATATAAATTTATAATATACACATACATCTCTATACAGACACATATTTATGAGCAGTATTTATATTCACCTATGATATAGTTTTATTAAAAATTATATACATTAAGGCATGTAGCAAAAATAATTATCAAAAGAATAGATCAACTATAATTAGAAATTTTATAATTAATAATGTTAATAGTAGTAGTTTATCATTTCTGAATTGAGTAATTTCATTCAAAACTTTAAAATATTAAGTAAATAATATATTGTTTCTTGATAATCAATGAATAAGTCATCCATCCCTTTTGCTATTCAAACTTTTAAGAAAAAAAAATTACTTGATACAAACATCTTCATAAGTAAAAATTAAAATATTTGTAAGCAAACTTTGGCTTGCATAAATATGTCTATAGAAAAATGAAATAAAAAAAAAAACATAAACAAATTTTAATCATTAAGATTTAATTATTTTATTTAGAAAGATCCCATTCAAATATATAAAACGCAATAAGCAGAATCTATATTTGATACTATTACAATTAATAATTATTATTATTAATAAACATCACATGACCACCATTGAGTTTTGCTTGTTTTAATTATTATTATTGTTTTTTTCTTGGATACAATTTAAAAACATTTGCTCTTATTAGATAAATGTATATTTCAAAACTGTGTTGTTTAATTAACTCAAGTAAATTAATATTTTTTAATATATATATATTAGAATATAATTACTGAAAATTTATGATTATTATACAATATGATAGACAGTTGTGTATTGAATGTTATTCCTGAAAAATAGTTACTCTGAATTCGCAGATCAAATTTTAATCTCCAACCTTTTCCTTACATAATATCTTATAGAATGTATTTTTCTCTGAAAATTTGTGTGCTATTAAACTATCTTCATTTTCGTTCCCAAGTAAGACATTATGCTGCTTAATTTGACTATTAAGCTTAATGTACACATTGAAAAGTCAGAATTTCAAAGTTAAGAAATTTATAGTTTTTGCATTTCATTAGATGAAATATATTAATCTTTTCCCTTTACAACTTTTCTAATCATTTTTCCAATGAATGAAATTTCTCGGCCAATTAATATGTATATCAAACTTTTTTCTTTGAGATCCAAATGAAAAATGCATTATTAACTGATTCTAATTACAACTTTTTTTATTTATTAAATTGTTTACTGAACATCCTTCAAAATTATTTATTTGGTATTTTAAAGAATTTAATAAATAAACATTAATTATTGATGTCTTATTTTATTTCATTCTTTCATGATTTCCTAAATGTTTATTGTCTTTTTTCTGTAACTATTCGTTAACAGAATTAACTTTCAGTTGATATGTTTTTCACTAAAATCCTCCTGAAGTTTGTTAATTTTTAGCTTTTGTTGATATTATTTTGTATGCATGCAAGTAAATATTTGTATATTCATTTAATTGATTTTTTTCATATTATTATGCCTGTACTAGGTTTTTTTTTACAATTAAATATCATTTATTCTCTATTATGTGGACATAAAATCTAATAAAAAGCCTTTTCCTCAATGATGTATCTGATGGAACAGATATCAATGATTATCGATCAATCATTATGAGAAATATAAATTTACTTTCTTTACATGTAATATATATAGTTTTGTTTTAAAAAAAAAAAAAACAACAATCTTTTATTATAAAGACTTTCCATTTTATAGTATGAAATTCTTAAATAAGATCTTAATTGTCATTAAATTTTAAAACGCCACTTGGTAGTGTTAGCTTAGTTTAATTCCTATGTAGCTAACCTATGGTGCAGGTGCTAAATTCTGATGCATTAGATGAAAATTTGGACATTTTACGCTTAGTAATAATGTAATTATAAATTAATTTTTGGTGATAGAAAAAAATTTTAATTCAATAAGTAAACTAAAAAAAAAAAACACTTTTGTTCCTACATTTATTCTATAATTATTCATTTGTTAATCTTTGTAATCCAGATTGAGGTCATAATATTTTTTAATTTTCATTTTACAATTGCTCTAATTTATTTGTTCACAACCATGCAGTTTTGTTCTTTATGAAAATTCTTTTCCTTGTCAAGCTGAGGAAAAACAAAATGAAAACATGACTGATTGATTCACATTTGAAAAATGTTCTATTGCTTTCATGTACAAATCAGACATAAAAGTGTCACTAATGTAAACAATACCCAAGTCTTAAATTTTTTCTATATTACCTTATTATGAAAAAAAAAGCTAAATATTTATCTATAACAGTGCATTTTGTACAAAAATTTCATTGTAGCACAAACATTTTATGGCATATGTGAATTCATGCATGAAAAAATTAGTACATTATTGTAAAATATGGTTACCATTGGTTTAATGTAACAAGATAATGGTAATAAATCATAGATTTATGCTTTACGTTTGTCAATTATAATAGTAATAAAGTTGTGCTTAACACACATATAACATAAAGCTGTATAAATTAACAAATTAATTGTAGTTTACAAATTAAAATAGCTAAGCGCTTTCGAGAAAGTGTATTTGGCTAATACACTTTCTCGAAAGCTCTTAGCCATTTTAATTTGTTGACTACAATTAATTTGTTAATTTATACAGCTTTACGTTATATGTGTGTTAGTACTACTTTATTATTAAGATAATGATAGTAAAAATATTTATTTTAATGAAGTAATTTTAATTATTTAAATTCATATTGTGTTATAATGAGTAAGAAAATGTAATAAATTAAAAGTCACTGACTTAATGGAACTGATGCTAATAAAAAGGAAGAAAAGTTCTCTTAGTTAAAATTTGCAATGATGAAATGAAGTGGGCATTTGTCTAACTAGATGCAGTTATAATTGACAAGCTAGTTGAACTCGATCCAGATCTATTTAAATAGGTCAGCAGATCATAAAGAGTATTAATATTAAACAATAAAGCTAAATTAAATGCTTCTGCATAGACTTTGACAAAAGCTGATAGTTATTAAGAGTCATAAATTTGACAATTATTCTCTCTTGAAAAAGTGGTTGTAGTAACCTAGATGATAAAAGAATAAATATTATATGAATAAACCAGTGTATTATTTAATAAGTAAAATTGTTACTGAATATAAAATCTTTAGTCAGGAATAGTTGAAAAGATATAATCAGCCTTATAATCAAAGAATTTTATTGGTAGTATTTTCTAGAATGGATAAACTACTTTTTTTAATATATGGATATATTGGATCTGCAAACTTATGCAATGTTATCATGTCTTGCATGCATTGATTATTAGATGATTTATGGCATCACATTTGAAAATGATTTTAATATTCTCGTGGATAAGGCAATAAAATTAAATTAAAAGATACCCAATAGGTTGAATTATTTAATTATATTATTTTATGATATGAAACCACTGAACATCGCATAATTACCATTCTTTATGCTTATACAAGCTGTTTACACAGAGGCAAAGCTCTCCTTACAAGCCAAAGTAATCAATGGATGAAAGAAGGTTTGTGCTTAGTGGCACTACTATATGGAGAGTTTTGCCTCTGTGTTTTATGTTATGGTTAAATAATTTTCATAAATTTTATGGTATTGAACATAAAAATGAGATTGATTCTTACTTGAAAGTTACTTATAGAAAATGTCAGAAAAACAGAAAAGTATCATATTTTTAGAAAATAATTGCTTCTCTCTCTGTACTTGTTACAATTTTTTAATTGTTGCTTGTTGGAAATGAAAATATTTCTCTTCCCATATATGTTTCAATTTTTTTAAATTTATATTTCACATTTCCATATGTAAATACAATCTCCCAATACAACCCAATAAAGAGTGATTGACACTGCTCCTTTTGTTCTTATTGATATTCTGTCTGACATGTTATTCTTGAACTATGAAAGTTTCTTTTTTTGAAATTGGACTGTCTTGCTTTTCTAGGTTATCTCAATAGCTGTTGCTGGCCTTGAGTGCACATTGAAAAGTGATATAGGTGAACCAGACTTGAACAAATTGGCTGGATCATCATCAATATGAATTTTTATCAAATGTTTCTGAGGAGCTACACAAGATTATACAGGAAGAAGTCAATTATCTTATCAGGGATCTAGAATAAGCCCAAGAATAAAGCAGAACTATTGGCTTTTATGTTTAAACAATGGAATTACTTTACAGAAAATGTGATAGTCACTTACTTTCATTGTTGATAATAAAGTTTTATGTAGTTCTGTTCTGAAAAAAATATGTTTGTATAATGATATCAGTACGATGTTATAGCAGTTTTGGGCATCACATATAATGACATTAAATAGCATTGGATGGCAATATTCTGCCTTTATTTCCATTGGCTTATGCAAAAGAGTTCATACAGTTATGGAAAACCTTCGACTTAAACAATATAAAGACTTATGAATGGCTTGTTAGCTGTGATTTTAAAATTTATCACTATTTTAGTGGGACTACAGCAGGGCTATACAAAATGCTGTTGTTATCTCTGTGAATGGGACAATCATAACATAAAATCATTACTAGAAGGACTGATCTCACATCTTACACCAGGCTAGAAGAATATAGTCTATCAGCAGCTTATCATTCTGGATGAATTCACCTTTCCATCCCAACATATTAAATTAAGACCCATGAAACAGATTGTAAAAGCTCTTAATAGGAATGGTGATTATTTCTGAAAATGCACAGAAAATCAAAGGAAGAATATGTATTGGTTTTCAGAACAGACTACTTCAAAAGGAAAAGAAATGTTTGAGTCAGGAAGGACAGCTAAAGAGAAGCATGAAAGGCTTTCACATTTGTGCAAATAGTTAGGAAATGTCAGAACTGAAAATTTCCATCAACTTGTGGATGATCTTGTAATAGCTTATGAGAAAATAGGCTGCAGAATATCCCTGAAACTGCATATTGTCTATTTTCATTTAGATGTATTTTCATTGTGATGCACTCAGTGATGAATATAGTGTGTTTTCATCAAGATATTACAGACATTGAAGGCATTACAAAAGTAAAAAAATGGTAACCTACAATTTGGTAGATTTCTGCTCATTGATCAGAAAATACACCCCAAAATGGAATACAAGAAACAAACAAAAATACAACATATTTAAAGATTGTATCTGCATTTTCTTTCTAATAAAAGAAAAATCTCATATAGGATTCTTTACTTTTCTCCTCTGTAACTTCCAAACAAGAAAGTCTTGCATTTTCAATTTGATTTTTGTGTTCAGCATTCAAAAATTACATAAGATTATTTAACTGTTATCAAATTTTGCTTATTTTCTTAGCTATGTGATTCTATAAGTAGAGTTAACTCATTTCTCAAAAAAAAAAAAAATTATTTCACAATTTAATTAATCTTTTCTTGAGAAGTTAATTAACGCTATTTATAGAAAAAGATTACTTATTCATGTTTCTATTGCAAAGTCTGTGTTGAACAATGTTATTCTGCTTTTTAATGCTATTGTTATTCTCAGTATATTTTACTTTTTAACCTTTATTGTTTAATCTGTACTTGCATACCTAAAATAAAGTCATTATCAATAATTATAGAAATAATCTGTTTTAGATTAATTTTATTTTCTGACCAATTATATCTATATTCTCATTCAAAGAAACCAAATACATTTTTGGTACATTTGTAATTGCAAATTAATTAAGAAAAATATTTCTATGATGTTTAATATTCTTTCATTTTTATGCATTGCTTGTCTATTATATATATAAATTTGAAAATTTGTTTGTTTCTTAATAATTCAACAATTATTGGATCAATGTTTATGAATCTTGTATGATTTTCTTTATTTATTGGAGAATTACATAGGGTGTGGATTTTTTCTCGATGGCAGTTAATTATTCCCGAAAAAATTGGGAAATTTACTTCTACTGTGAAAAAAGCTGCAAATGCTAGCAGTCATTTCTAGGGAATTTTTTGTTATCTAAAAATAATATTTTCAATTACTGGAAAAAATATTGTATGTACTAAGAGATTGAGGTAATATTTGTGAAGTTATTCAATAAAAAACAAACATTCAATTTTATATATACAAAGCTAATATATCTATATGCACTGACAGACAAGCTCAAATGAGAATTATAATACTAAGATGGCTTAGCGCTTTAGAGGAAATCTTATATTCTCATAATCATAGCCAAAAAGTTATCTGGGAAAAGGTGAAATATATAAGCAAAAGATATTCAAAAATATGCAAATTAAAGAGTACATTTCTTAGAGAGAGGGAAGAATGATTTCTTTCATTTTATAGTATGGATGTTATTAGCTATATGCCAGGCCTCCTTGAGCATACACTTGGCGTTATGTTGTTCTATACATGCAATAGTAGTAGAGAACTGAAAGAAATCATGCTTCCCTCTCTCCATGAAATGGACTTTTTAATTTATAATTTGTAAAATTTTGAATATCTTTTGCTTACACTCCACCTTTCACAGATAACTCTTTGACTATGATTATGAAAATATAGAAATTCCTCGAAAGTGCTAAGCCACCAAAGTATTATAAATTCTCATGTTAGCTTTATCTTTAACTGCGTGTTAGCACATATAAATATATTACTGTTTGTTTAAAGAAAACTTATATAATCTGTTAATATACAAAGCTAATAAAAATGTATTTGAAGGATCATTTAATATTGTAGTGGTCTGATTATTGATTTAAAAGTAATTTTTAAAAAAAGAAACGTAATGGATTGATCATTGCGTATTAGTGAGCGTCAGCAATAGGCGTTACAGTATAATTCAGATATTTCAATAAGTATTATAAGATTTCCCAACTAGGATAAATACCAGAGCTCTAAAATAAATATTTCAGGAACATTTAAATTGAAACATCTGTTGTATGTAACTTATGAGTAATCATTTATCCTTTATCTTTTTCTTTATCCTTATATATACAAATTTGAAAAGTTTGTTTTCTAAGCTATGGATTTTTGCTTTACAGTACTTAATTGTTTTCAAAAAAATGATAATTTTCTACTAATGTAAGAGAAACTTTAAGGACTGCTAGTAATTAAATAAATATTTAAGAACTTTATTTTCTATCATGCACTTTTTACAAAATTGTTTGATAGTTTCATCTATAGAGCAATCCTATTCATAGCTGTAAAATACAATTCTGTTATATAATTTCTTGTTTATTTAAGTAAACATACATGCATACACATACACGGATGTAGTATATATATTTCTGCATATATTGTGTATTATAATTTATTACTTTTTTTTTTGATTCGAAATGCAAAACTTATAGTTTGTTAATTATCATTAAACTTGCATAAAATTAATTATAAATTAATAATTGAAAATTCTAAAATATTTTTTAAAAAAAAATCCAATAGAGGGAGTAATAGAGAAGGATTTAAAAAAAAATTCATTAGAAACAAAACATTATTTAAATAAGGGAAGACGAGGAAAAACAAATATCTGCTTTAATAGTAATTATTTGTTAATAGAAAATAATATTGATATTATAGAAGTTTATTTGATAACATTTTAATTGAAATGGCATATTTTAAAATTGATTTAATTTTTTTTATTTAATTTGAGTTTGCTGTTAATTGAAAGAACTTTGATAATGTCCACTTCATATTTTTTGTCATTGCCATAAATGAACATGAATGGGTTACTCATCAACATTCATCTGATAGCCAGTTTATAATGAATCTACTAGCTTTTTATCTGAGAAATATCATGAGATTTCCTTCAGTTGCTGATAGTTCTTAATTGATATATCAATTACATTTTATTAAAGGCAGAATGAATGGTGTGTGTGAATAATCTTTTTTTTTTATTAATAAATATTTATAATCATGACTGAAAAAACTAAATTATGGTTTTTATTCCCATAAAGCTTTCAAGTCGCCAGCAAAAATAACAGTAAGCAGTTAAAGTTGGAAGGCACTAAGAGTCCATTGATTGTGTAACAGACTGCAATCTGATGACAAACTTTTATTTAAATATATAACTGACTACTTTCAAATGAAGTAAAATTGCATGAATTTAAAAAAAAAAAATCGTTTGATATTAAATGGAACATAAAGTTAGAAGAAAGGTGAAGAAATAGTTGATTTTAAAAACTACACTTGATCATTCTATAAAAGGATAATATTACAATATAAATAAAAAATTGGTAGAACAACATTATAGAGATTGATGCTATATCAGATAGAGTGAGAAGATTAGTTATTCAAATTAATGAAAAATACCAAATGCAAAAAAATTCAGGTTTATATCCCAACAAATTCTCGCTGTGATCAAATATAAGATTTTTATATAGTTGTACAGAATGCTTTTGGTCAAACTAAACTTAAAATTATCATGAGAGACCTTCATACTAGAATTGGTAAATGATTGTAAGATGAAAGTGCAGTTAGCAAATTTGTTTATGGTGATAGAAATAGGAGAGGGTATAGACTTTATGGAATTCACAAAAAAAGAAAATATACAGGGAGCCATAACATATTCTATATTTTGTTCCCAGTTCCCCTCATATCCAATGTATATAGCTCACATTTTGTTGACAAACAATGAGAATAGAAATAGGTATTGTTCATTCAATTACAAGTGCATCATATTTTTAACACGCATCTATAACACAGACATTTATAAATTAAGATTAAAGTATAATTTTTTGTTTTAAAGTAATAATAATATAGTTAGTTAATAATAAATTTAGGGAATACATTACTTATATTTTACTGTATGTTTACTCTTGCACTTAATGAAGCAATAAGAATAAGAAAAATAAAATTAACTACAGTATTTTTATTTTTAAAATAAAATAAATAGTGATTGAAGATGAACTCATATAAAGTCTAATCCAGCTAAAACAATAAAAATAGAGGCAAGATTAAGAATAAACACAGAGAATAAGCACAGAATAGGAAATAAAACATATTAGTGATTTTACTATTTGGGAAATTGAATAACTGATGATGGAAGAAACAATAGAAAAATGAGAATGAAAATTGATATGGCTTATCAAGTTTTTAATAATAGAACATTATTCTCTGGACCATTGAAATTAGATTTAAAAAAAAAAATTGTTAATTTTTTTTTTTTTCGAAGTATGGTTTATATGAAGCAGAAATATGAACAACTAGTTAAAATATGGAGAAAAATTGAGATTGGCAGATTTGGAATAAACTATAAACGCTAAGGTGGAAAAATGAAATTACAAATGTAGAAGTATAGAAAAAGTAAATTTTTTTTTTCTTCTTGTTTTTGAGGAAATTATTAAGAGAAAAACAATTGGATTGAGGATTGAGTTGGAGGTTAAGAAAACTATAGAATGGGGTTGTGAAATCTCTGGCCTGTAGGTCAAGTCCAGCCCCAAACACTTTTAATCCAGCCCTCAGACATTTTCCAAATGTATATAAAATGAACATGTAAAACTTCTATTTAAACAGCATTTAATGAAATGCAAATGTATGCGCAAATATCAAATTAAGACTTAAGTAAGATAAAATATTTATTTTCTCAACTACATCTTTTTCTTTCTTGAACCTTCTTAATAATTCTATTTCATTCTATCGGAGATGTAATATTCCAACAAATTATCTATATTGTGTGGTCTGTCTGACTACAGATTAAATCTATGATGCTAAGAGCACTTTGTCTGTTTTTATAGTGATTTTTGCCAATGAACATATGAGTAGCAAAAATAAAACTAGAATTTTACTTCATTTCATTATTATTTTGCTTGTTTTTTTATTAGGACGGCTATACAGAATAAAATAATAAAAATTGACAACCTCAAGCGTTGGTGATCTAGCAGTTAGCATAGCTGCCTTCCAAACAGCAGGCCCAGGTTCGCTTCCCGGTCAACACCTTGACATATTAAAAAAAATTGACATGGAAGATCATGCATTTGAGAAATTATGGACCAACGCTTTTTTTTTTTTTTAGTAGAAAGAATTAGTAAATGAAGAGGCAGAAAAGATTAGATAATGTGATTTTGTTCAGTATGTGAGACTATTATTAAAAAAGTTATTGATGATAATGATATTTTGATATTGGAGTTTAAAATTAATGAAATCATATAAGAAACAAGATGTTCATTATAGTTTTTATTTTTTATAATTAAAAATTCATGTTGTTGAATTTTAACTAAATGTATTATTTATTGGTGATTCATTTGTTTATTACTACTTAAAAAAGTAATTATAATTTATATAAGTGGTAAAATAAATGTTTACTTAATATTCTGCTTCAGCTTTATAGAAAAAGAAAAGCAATTATTTTTTTAATAAATTTATTTTTAATCTTCAGTGACTGAAATGCAATGTAATTTCACAACTAGTATTACAAAAATGTAAACCAATTAATAAATCAAAATATTTAAAAATTTAATGTAATTAAAAAGTCTAAATAATTTTAGATGATTTAATGAGTGAAAGAGAAGATTGTGAAAATAAATCAAAGAATGTATGTAGGAGATTAGATATATAAACTTTTGTATAATTATTTGATCTTTATGAATTTTTTTTTTTTTTAAAAAAAGGTACTTAATTAGTGAAAATGTTTGCTTATGAGAATGAAATCTATTCAAATTTAATTGCTTTTAGTTATTGATGTCATCAAGATTATATTTAGTAAATAATTATCTTTCATTATATACAAGATATTATTTGATATTCTTTGATAATTTTATGAAATTTTTATTTGATGTAAGGATTGTAAAGAAAACTGTTAGTTTTTATATTCCAGTATTTATGAAATAGTATACATCATTAGATAATTCATCTTTACTTCTAAAGTAGATTTAGTAAGTTATGTGAAAGATGATATTAAATTCTAGAAATCTGTATAAAACTGCTTTTTCAGTCTATGACCTTTTACCTGCTACTTCCAATTTTGTTAAGCAAAATTTTGTGTATTTATATTTATAGATTGTAGTATATTAGTACATGTAATAAGAATTATAATTATTTCTTTTTCTAAACTAATAAATTAATTATATTGATATGTCTGTATATTAACAGATTTCTTGCAATGTGTTATTGCTTTGGAAAGCTGTTCTATATTATCTTGATTGTGTATTTACTTCAATTTGTCTGCTTTCTCTAGTATGGGTATACACTGTAATACTTATTGCCAGTTTTTCTTCTGAAGTTTTTATTTTGTCTATTTAAAGTTTTTTTAATGATACCTATTTTATAGTTTTAGCATGAAAACGGCGCCATCCAACGGCATCTTTATCTATAATACAAGCACCCTATTCTATAATGATAGTATAACTGCATTTTTTGTGTTTTTTATCATAATTGGCTGTATATGCTAAAAAAAAGACAGCAGTTTTGATTTTGCCATTGTGAGTATTTTCACAAGAACATTTAATAATGTCTTTTTTTTTTGTGCAAATTTTATTAGAACAAAACCAAAAATTATACATTTTTAGATATTTTTGCAACAAGAATTTCATTTAGGAAAATATTTAGCATTTATATCTAATTATGACAGAAATACGAAAAGGAAGTTTGTTTAAAAGCCAGATAATTAAAAAAAAAAGTTGCATAGAACAAACTTTCATAGAGAATGGTTAACTATCATTTATCATTAAGAAAATCTTAAATATTCAACAGCAAAGAGCTTCAAAAGAAAAATCACTAAGTTCATTAGTATCCTATGCATGTCAAGAATAGCAGACAAACTAAAGCAAATATATAATCTATATAATGTCAGAACAAATTTCCAAAGCTATAACACACTGCACAGAATCTATATCTACAAAACCTAAATTTGAAATATGGAAGGACGTATGTTGGTGAAAGTAACTGCCTCAATGAAAAACAATTGAAAGGATAAAAATTTAATTGTTGGAGAAGAAAAAACAAGTGAGTCTAAAGTGGCAGACCTTGAACGTCGCAATGAATATAAATTCATTTGGGAAAACATAATATTGGATGGAAGGGGAAAAATAAATATTAATAAAAAATTAAGAAGTTGCACACCATGCAATAGAAATTAAATTGCTCTTAAAAAGGTAAAAATTGCAGAATTCTAGAGGATTTTTATAGATAAGTATATAGAATTTTTGCTGACAAAATAGCATAGATGATTTACAGCTTCACTTTAAATTCAATTTCACAAATCTAAAGGATTCCAATTCAATTTTCTTGCTCATACTACTGCTGATCAGATTATTAATAATAACTTTCAAATATTGTTTCCTATATTAATTTTGAGTGTTATCACTAATAATTAAATGTATTTGTGAAAGTATATGTAATGTTTAATTTTTTCTAAAAACATTTAATTGAACTATATAATGGAAATAGTCCAACTTATAATTAAAAGTAATACATCAGCATCATAAAATTTTAGACATACCGATATATATAAATTATGTAACAGAATTGTTTGAGCTTATATGAATTGAACATTTATTTAAAATTCAGATCAGAGGATATTTTTAAAATATTGAGTAATGCTGATCGTAGATTGCTCATATAGTTGCTAGAACAACATTAAGTAGGGTGGTAATCCATAAAATATTTATTTCTGTTCTAAATACTAAGATAAAACAAGCTTAGCTTATAGCTAATAAATAATCAGGTAATTCATAATACCAAAAAAATTAGGTAAGTCCTCAAAGACCAATGAATTAAAAGAGTATAACCATCAACAGAAAAGAGAATGTCTCTTTTGGGTGATCGATCAATCATAAATATTCCACTTGAATAAAATTTAATATACCCATTATTTCACTATGAATTACAAATATAATTAAGGAAAGAGAAGGAAAATGTCTGAGTGGTTAATGATGAAGATGTAATGACGACTCCTTATAATTAGATCGTACACATTCCTCTTGAATGAGATTTGATACAGTCATGAATTAGCAACTTATTTTTTTTCTCAATAAATGAAATCAAATACACTTAATAATCTGATTCAGGTGTCATTAATATTTAATGCTATAATGTAAATAATAATAATTATCAATTTCCCAGATGACAGCAAATAAAATTATGTAACTGATGAGGATTCTAAATCATCCTTTTGTTAACAATTTAAATTCCTGTTACAGTTAATCAGTAAACAAAACAATGAATGCCATGAATTAGTTACCATTTGGATATAAAACTAAATATTTGAATCATGAAAATTCAGAAGCTATTTTATAGCACAAGCACACATTAAAAAGAGAAGCCAGATCATTTTATACGCAAATTTCTTTAATATATATTTAATTCAAATGTTTAAGAAAAATAATAATATAAAAGTGATAAAAATAATTCCAAAACTACAATTTCAGGAATGGAGCTTGCATAACAATGTTACTCAAAATTTACATAACAAGATTATCAATTATTATTGCAATCTTTTAGAAATTATTTTTTTCTAATAAATAATTGACGAAACATATAGCTTGTGCATTTATGTGGATTATTAATATTTTTGTATATTGTACAATAAATATATAGTTTGATTTTGTAGTAAAGTTTATGTGTGCATTGTTATAAAAAAATAATGTAATAGATATAGGAAAATATTTTTTTTATGTATTTATATATATAAAAGAGAAGATTGAGTGCATGAGTTAAATATTAAAATATATATAGAGATTTTAATATTAACTTAATATCTCTTAATTTTTTTCTTGTTGTTGATAGATATTGCTACAGCTTTTGATATCCTTCTTGCTAGTATTTTCTTAAAATTATCCATTAGATTAAAAAATATTAATAGAGGCAGCTCATTTTTTTCATAATTTTATACCATAATTTTGTCATAAGCGCATTTATATTTTTACTACTTCTATTTTTAATGTATTCTAAAGTAAGCTTTCTTGATTTATATCATTTTTATTTTTTTGAAGATTGGAAATAGTTAATTTGGAAATTTTAGTCAAGTATGAAGGGCTGGCAAATTTTTCCTTTTTAAATAAATCTCACAGTGAATTATTTGATTTTTTTACTCCTTTTTAAAAAAAAATTGTAGTAGAACTTAAAATTCTATGTATAAGTTCATTTTTGGTAATTTTTTTAGAGAAGTTCTTGTGCCATATATGGCTATCTTTTGCATGTACTTTTTCTTTTTAAATAAATCAGTAAGTTAACTGACCCCCCCCCCTTTTTTTTTTTTTAAAAAAAAAGCCAACATTGTAATAGAACTCATGTCCTTGTTCCATATATGACCATCTTTTGCAGATACTTTTTTCTGGAATGTCACAAATAATTTCCTTTCGTTTAGAGAATAGTTCTTTTTGAATCTTGTTTTAATTATGACTGCATCTTAATCGTGAAGTGTTATGATTTAATAGATTTTAAAATGAGAGTCTAAAAATTGTTTTATTTTATGATCATCTTTTCCAGATATGTTACTGACATATTAACCAATCATAATTCATTATTTTTTTTAACTAATTAGATATGCAACTACTTTAACTTGATTTTTTTAAAGAAAGAAAGAAAAATTGATTGCTACAAAAATATGAAATATTATTTTTTTTGTATAGTAACTGATTTTATATATAGAGCATGCAAAACAACCTAACTGATTTATATATAGTTGTTAATTACAAAAACATAATGAAATTAATACTATTTTATTTTTCAAGATAGCAACACGATTGAAGATTTACATAAATAACTTTTGTGCACCCATACATAACTCGTTTCCCATACACATACAAAGGGCATTTATACTGTAAAATAAATAACTGAACTCTAGAGTTAAGACAGTAAAGGAAATAATTAACAGAGTAATAGTAGACATAATAAAATGCATGCTTAATGATTGTCATCAATATATTCTTTTTTTTTCTTCTTTAATTAAAAATATATGTATATCAACTTCATAGAGCTATATGATGTTCTAATATATGTACTTGTTTTTTTATGAGATTATTCAACAAATATTTTTTTTTAATTTAAGTTATAAGAATACATATTTTAATCAGAATAAAGAGAGCTATATTTATAAAATTTGATATTGTCATTGATATATCAGTTTACCTGCTATGAAAAATTTATTTATTGAATAATTCTCACATATGTGTGTATATTATGTGGATGTTTAAAAAACAAATGTCTTTAAATTTTATTTTATTTTATTTTTTAGATTGTATCGGGACTTTATATTCGGAGCACTTCAATTGTGATATTTGGATTTTCCATTTTCTAAAATATTCTAATTTTATACATTTATTTTTTTTAAGTAAAATTATTTGATAATAAATAATTATTTTTATACCAAGATGTATATATGTCATGTAGTAATTTTTTAGGTACTAAAAAGTGTGTAATGGTGTATGACATTTTAATTAAAACTAATTTTAATATTAATTAGTGCTTATAAGATAATTTATTATAGTTAATATTGAGGAGAGATTGTGGAAATGACTTTTTTATAGCAGTGATAATTCAAAATGTTTTGATTTTTGTTAATGAAACTAAAATATTTTGTTTTTCATTAAAAAAATCAGATTATAATTTACATTGATTTAACGAATAGTAGTAAAAAAGTGTATATATCATATTATTTTTTAAGCTTTTCTACAAAAATGTGATACATTCAATTAGAAATCAAATACTGTTATCACAACATTAAAAATAATCATATTTAAAATTCTGCCTTTTTAACTTTTTATATTTGGTTTTTGCTTTTAGGTATAGTTCAGTTTATTGCTAAATATATTTTTAAAATGCTTTTTAAAAAAGTGTTTTCAGTGTCAGATTTTTGGAGAGACGTGTACATATTTCAGCTGATATATTAGCAGCAGCATCTGTTTGATGCAACTTCCAGTTGATTAAATTATGATGTGGTCACTTTATTAGTGTGTTGCAATTTTTCATGTCAACATTACTTCGGCAATGTTTTACTCTCAATATAATCACAATTCAAACCAAAATAATGTGAAGTGTCTCATTTTCTGCCTATGCTAAGAATCATGTTTTACCCTTCAAATCTTTTCTGTTCTAGTGTTTATTTTGATAAAATTTAGTGGAAATAGGCATATATAGCATTTCAAGAAATATGAATGTAGAAAACTTGAAAGTGTTTGAGAATATTTGTATTATTCATTCACAATATTTAGGTCCTTAAGTCATAAAAATTAAACTGCACCCAAGTTATACAAGATGTGCCGTTCACTTTTTGACAAAGATGCAATAATGTTATTGTCTATCCATCAGGGTAGTTTAAATCATTCAAATGTTGACCTTTTGAATTAAAGTGGCTTTTCATTTATTTATTTGATTTAAATGGAAAAATAAAGAAAATAGGGTATACAAAACTTAATCGATACATATGCTCACAGTATCTGAACTTAACACTTTGTTAAAAGAAAATAGAAAAAGGAACATTTGGTCTATTTTGAGAAATGACTTTACAACTTAACAAGTATAAAAGTTGTGAATGGCTCTGGACCATGCATGAAATAGATTAAAGAGGTTAATATATGTTCATTATTTAAATGTGAAAATCATTAATTGGTTGCTTCATTTGATGTTCCCTAATATGAAAACTATTAAAGACATTTATAACAATACTAATATAGTGAATTGTCTTTTTTAGTTCCAAATATTAACTTAGAAATACTCTCATTCAGAGCCACTTACATAATTTATTAAAATATTATTTACATACTTTACTGCTTGTTATGTATTCTAAAAACTGCTACGTTGTAAATCATAGTATTTCGCGTTGTGTGTTTATGATTTAGACTGCGAGTTATTTGTGAAGAGATTTAAAGCTTCAAACTTTCAGATCTAAATACTTATGACTGGCTTAGATAAATAGAAAGAAAAGTTGAGATAAGGGTGGCTGTTTTTTTCTCGTAAAATCTTTGTTGGGTGTTGGATTTGATTGTTGTTTAGATGGCTGTCATGACATTCTGATTGGCTGTCGTATACATATTTTAACGAGTGCAGTGAGATTTAGCAGGATCTCAATTTATTTCAATTTTCAACTATCTGCGCTTCGCAAATTAAAATATAATTTATTAATGTAATTTCAAAATGATATAACCCATCAACTAAATTATGATAAAATTATTGCTAAATTTGTTATATCAAAATCTCAAAAGTTCTATTATAAAAAATATGTTTTTATATATTTATAATTTTTTATTATTATTATTGTATTTTTTCACTGATATTAAAAATATAAATAAACATTAGTTTATTGTACACATTTGTTTCAATACATATTATTCCAAAACCAGTTTAATGAGATGGTCTCTGAGGCTCAGGATTTATTGATCATGAATCTGCCGCTATTTTCCACTACTTACTGTTCACTTGCTTTTTTTTTTTCATTACCCTTCCAAAAAACCAATACTCAAAAAAAAAATCTATATATAAAAAGGAAATACTAGATTGGTTAAAAAATTTTATGATGACCAAAACTTTTGTTTTATTTAGAGTCGGAGTCATCTCTCATTGACAAAATCTACCACTGACTCATTGCTTGTGAAAATTATAAGGAAACTAATTGAAATTAAATTCTAATTGTTGAGAAGAGTATAGAAAAGTCTCATGGAAATAATTGATTATCATTTTATTCATTAATATTACACATATTTAATTTGAAACTGTTTAGGGATGAGGGACTGTATTTATTAAAAGACAATAACACTATTGCTTTTCTCTGTTCTGTGAGTTTTAATTTAGCTGGGGTTATTATTATAACTGTGATCTAGAATTCAAAGAATGAAACAATTATTTTGTAATAAACAAGATATTAGAAACAAATTGTGGATTGTTTATATATTAGAATTATTTTTTAATCCATGTGATAAACTGGCTGATTTGCAATTTGTTAAAAGACTGTATCATGTAAACATTTGCAACATAATATTATTTATATAAGAAATTAAAGTTGTAAATATTAATTTATTAAGCGCATGGTCCGCACGTAAGTACATATATTTAAGGCTATAACCTTAATACTATGCGCCTTGAATGTTCAATTTGCCACTAGAAGGACCTCTACAAATCTTAATGCAAGATTACGACTTTATAAAGATAAGGGCAGCCACTCTTATCTTCATCCTACTTTCTAATTATATAAGTGAATGTAAAGCACTGTGATTTGAGAGTATGAAGCTGTTAAATTCTTCATTAATTAAGTCCACAAATTTCTATTAAATCTTCCAAAATACAAGTTAATGTTTGAGATCTTGTAGTTAGAAATATTTGAAACAATGTAAAGTTGTAAATATTAATTTATTAAGTGCATGGTCAGCACATAAGTACATTTATATTTAAGGCTATAACCTTAATACTATGCACCTTGAGTGTTCAATTTGCCATGAGAGGGACTTCTGCAAATCTTCACATAAGAATACAACTTTGTAAAGATAAGTGCGGCCACTCTTCAACCTATTTTCTAATTATATAGGCCAATCTAAAGCATTTTGATTTGAGAGTGTGAAGCTGTTAAACTCTTCACTAATTAAGTCCACAATTTCTATTAAACACTAACGTTTGCGAAATCTTCCGAAATACGAGTTAATGTTTGGGACCCTTATATAATTAGAAAATAGGTTGAAGATAAGAGTGGCCGTTTTTATCTTTATAAAGTCATAATCTTGTGTGAAGATTTGCAGAGGTCCCTCTAGAGGCAAATTAAACACTCAAGGCATATAGTACTAAGGTTATAGCCTCAAATATATATATATAAGAAATTAAAATAAGTGAAAAAACCTTATTTTTTATATTTTATTTAATTATATTCATCAGTAATCTAGATTCAGAATGCAGGAAATTCATTTATGCTGATGATATTTGTTTGACTTCTCAAAATAATTTTTTTCCAAAAATAGAAAAGTTTTTCAATAATAATTTGAGAAGATTGGAAATTTTTTTCAAAGATTGGGATCTTATTGCCAATCCAATGACAGCAGAATTTTTACTTTTTCATCTACAAAAATCATTTCATAATCTGAATAATACATTGAAACACAATCTTACTCCATGTTATTTAAGAATAACTTTTGACTGTATACTCGCTTATTTTCCTGATTTATTTAAGATTAAATCAAAATTAATTTCTAGGAATAATCTTCCTGAAAACTGGTTGAGCACTATTTGGGGTTGTGGTGCAAGGACTTTATGGATAGCTTCCTTAGCACTAGCATATTCTGCTAGTAAATACTGCACTAGTGTTTGAAGAAAAAGTTTCCATACTAAATTTCTGATTATCCAATTAAATATTACCTTGAGAAATATAAAGGACAAGCTGAAATCCATTTCTTTGCAATGGCTGTCTTTTCTCTTACATATTTTTTCATTAGATGTCAAAAGAAGAGATATCTCACAGATATATAAACAATTGCTATGCAGATCAGATTTACTAATAACTCAAAATATATTTTCATTAAGATTCAAGATAAATCAAGAACCTTTTTAGATTTTAATCTAAGTGAAAAATTATGGTGTAAGCAACAAAATTCTTATGATGTTCCAAATATTTTTTTTTTCAGATCCAACAATAAAGCCATCTGGATTTGTTCTTCATAGGCACAACTGAAATCTCATGAACAGAATCAGGTCAACTCATGATAATTGCACTCTTTTGAATTGTAAATGAAATTTATTAACAACTGGTTTTTTTTATTTTATTTATTAACAACTGATCTACATAAATGTGGAGAAACTGAACCATGGACAATATAATTAGGGTGTCCATATTTCCACAGGGTCTAACCAGGACACATGATAAAAAAAAAAAAAATGTCATTGCAGATTACCATATATTTCAGGATAAATTTAAAAAAAATCCAAAACATATAATCACATTTACACTACTAACAATATACTCATTTTGTAATATAAACAAAGCATTGTTTGTATACATATGTTATCAATCAAAACAAAATCACAAATTGAAATCACATATTAGTAACGTACCAAAATTATGGGCAGCGACCTTCATTTTGGGAAAATTACTGTTAAACCAATAAAAAATTAATTATAAAATATTAAATGAATAAATATTAATTTAAAATAAATATAAAAAAAATAAAAATTAAATATAAAGTTAAAAAATAAAAATGAGTGGTTAAGAAAATCTGGACAAGACAAAACTGATGTACGGACACCCTAAATATAATTAATGATTGTGTAATTTGTAGTTATTATAATGATAATATTGAAAGATTTAATAAAACCATTAGCAAATCTATCTCTTTGTTGGAGTCTCTACAGGATTTCTTGTAAAAAAAAAAAAGTATATGCTAAATAAAAATAATATGTAAAAAAGTATTCTCCCATTTTGTTATCACTTTTCCATTTTTGGTAAATACATTATTTAAAATAAAATTTTCATTATTATAATATTTTTGTTTATTAATTACTAAAATAATATTTTTTTTCTCATGTGTCATAGCATCAGCCGGAAAGCGAACCTGCAACCCAGGAGAACTGCTTTAAAGCAGCTGTCGCTGACCTCAATGCTTGACAAAAATAATTTAATTGATTATAAAATCTCTGTTTTTTTTTTTTATTAATATAAATCGTTTAAAGATAATAATCAGTGTGGTTTTTACAGATTTGAAATGTAGAAATTTAATAGTAGAATAGATTAATTTATGTAATAACTTCAACAACATAATTTTTCCAATACAACATCTAGATTATAGCTTTTTTGTGTATGCTTTGTGTGGTAAATTTAGTGTAGTGGATTAAGGGTTTTGGAACTGCAGCAATAAATCTTATTTATTTTATTTGTCAATAAATGAATTCTCTAAAAACATTATGTTATCCCTATAGTAACGTATTCTATAATTCAATAATATTTGATCAGACAATACATTTATATTTATTTAAAAGAAAACATTTTTTTGTTTGGTTTTGTTTCACCATCCAAAGTAAAATAAACATTTAAGATATTTTATTAATTATTTATTTTGTCATTTAAGATATTTATTTTATCATTGATCATTCGATTTTAATTTAAATTATTTTTTAAAAAAATAGACTTCAACTTTTGGAAAGAGCACTAATTATTTTTACAATTGATAACCCCACTAGCACATGGAGCACATTGTCACACACAACCTTCTAACGTTTAAAAAAAGTAACTTATTTTTGTAACCATGAGATAAATAAATGAAATTAGAAATATTTAAGATTTTAATGACAAATAATATACTTTCATTAATTTTAACAGAAGAAAATTATTTGTATTTTTAATAATTTTTAAATTTAAGAACTTGTTTACTTATCTAATTTTCTTTTTATTAAAAGAAATATCTTCACCTAGCTTTCAAATAATGTTTTGTTTTTTTGCCATTAATAAAAATCCAAATAATGACACCTATTAATTTTAAATATTTTGATCAGTAAAAGGTGATTAGTTTTCAATCAGGTTATTATTGTATAATGTAAAAAAAGATAACCAATCACTCTACCGGACTTGCATTTCAAGCAAAACTTTATTTTTTATTATTCAATGATCATGATTGATACAGTAGATGTTCTAATTGGCGCTAATATTTAAAGTTAATACATATCACATATATATTTATTAAAACTTTTTAAAAGGTATGCTTATATAATACTCTATAAATTTTACAAGAGCAGTGTTTAAATTGTAACTATATAGAAGTTAATCAAACCTTCACATTAGTACTGTTAAACTAGATTTATAATTGCAAGGATACTCTCATCCCAGCCACAAAATAAAGCCTTTAAGATAATAGGAGTGGCCAAATTATTTCTGAACTTAACTGATAATTTATGAGCCAATCTTAGGTGTCTAGAAGTGAGAGCATTTAACGGTGCTGGTGTGGAAATTTGATTGTCTTCTATATAGTTAAAATATGTTTTTGGAAAACTATATATATACATCTGTCACTACATTAGTCACTGGTCTGACTACTGATGGAATTCACAAATAAGTTAATGAAATAACCGTTATGAAAGCTGTGAATAACCAATAAGATGTGACTGATAAAAAATATCTTGTTGCTTTACGCTAGATACTATTTCTGTTACAAAAAATCTTACAAGTTTCTATGCTTTGTCCATTATTCTACTTTAATCTTTGAATTACTATAGAGTTTAGTTGTTAAGAAACCTTAATGCTGAACATCTGTACTATTTGTCATGATATAATTGTGTAAATACATTTTCATTCTTTAATTGCATGCAGGAATTCTGAGTTCTTTTTGTACACAATTATGAATGTGTATATAATGATATTGCATTTAAGCTATGATGGGAACAGGTTTATCATTCTAAGAAATCTTAGTTATAATCATATATGCAATAGTACAATTAATGATAAGTTATTTTGAAATCAGATTTTGGACAGGAGCTTTACTCAAAAAAATGATTTCTGTTTATGAAATTGAGTTTAGAGTTTTCTCTCTTCCATAAATATTGTTTGCTGAAATTATAGAAATGATTATAATATTAAAATGGTAGCAAAATAGAGGATAAAAATGTTAATAAAAGCATTTTTTTTTTCTTTTCTAAGTATACTTTCATATCTTTTTATAATTTATTTATGTTACATAACTCATTGGAAGATACAGTTTTTTTTATTTCAGTTACATATAGATGTTATAGTTACTTATTATTACATTTTTTAAAACTGAGTTATCAATTTATATTTGGAGATTTTTAAAGCTAAGCTCCTGAATATTTAAATGTAATTGTCTATTATTTTATTTATTATATAACTAATAGTTCAAATTCGCTCATTTAAAATTAGGTAAGTAAACTGAATAAATACTAAATGGTCACATGCTCATTCTTTTTGTGTATACAAGCTGTTTATATAGAAGCTAAATTCTCCATACAATAGTGCCACTCAGTGCAAGTTAGAGTAATCAATCAATGGATGCAAGAAGATTTGTGCATAAATTCCTATCTAGTTGTTTAATACCAATCCTGCCCAATAAAATCGATTATGGTGACTATAGTTATTAAAGAACCTAAGACACCAAAAAATATGGATCCTGAACTAAGTTCAGATCTATATGAATATATAAGCTAATGAGCTTAAATTGAAAGCATTATAGTGTTTTCATTTTGGGCTAAGCTAATAAGATAAAAGGTGGCTGGCTGCATTATATCCTAAGATCTAGGTGCAGTGTTCTCAGATCCAAGGCTTCTCACTGAAGGAAGCTACAAACTAGAAACTAATCTGGGGATATTGGATGAATAGGCACTAGATAGGGATTTTATACCCAAACCTTGTATCCATTGATTACTCTATCTTGCACTTGGTATACTGTATGGAGAGTTTAATTTCTGTGTAAATAGTAATGAACAGATATCAGTCTTTTAATAGTTTATTTACTCATTGGAAGGTAGTTACTTTCATTTCAGTTATATGTATATATATATATGTAAACTAGGATTAATAAAGTAAACATAGTATATGTTAATATTTTTATATAATAAAACATAATAGTCAAAAAGTAACAATATTTTTACTAAGGAAACAATAATGGTTTTGAAAAATAAAATATGATATTAAGCAAATTTGTTTAATTATAAATTTTAGTTTCCTATTAATTAACAGATGTAATGATCATAAAAAATATTCTTTAAATAATAGTTCTATTATCATACCATTTAATCAAAAAAACATTATTGATCAGATAACTATTTTAAACAAATTTGCTTAGTACATTATTTCTTTTTTAAATTTACCATTTCTTTTCGTTTTCTATGAATTTTAAATTACATAGAAAACTCATTTTTGTAGGCGGGAAAATAATTAAAGTTTGTTTTTCAAAATTTGTAAAGAATTATATTGCCTAACATCTGTTTATTTGTGTTTAAATAAACAGTTTTTCGTTTACATTTTACATTCAAAAATAAAAATATATATATATATATTTTATATTTTATTACTTTTTAAATTCATTTTAAAGTATATCATTATTACTCAGAATATTTTAATATTTCTTATGAATAAATAAAATTGAATTATATGACACTATATCCTGGAATTCCATAAAATTTCTGTCACAAACATTTTTTATTATTATTTAAAAGTATGTGTATAGTATTACACCACACATTCAATATATAACAGTGCATTGAAATATTAATTATATACAATAACTAAGATAATATAGGGCATGGATTTGGATGCAAAAATACCCCCCCCCCCATAAGAATTTTTGCATTTAAAGGCACCAGTGACATTGAAAGAATTGAGAGATTAAAATCGAACTGAATTTGAGATGTCTATATAAACAAAGACTTGAATTGGATCTAAGAATTTAACATATGGCTTGAATAAATAGCAATATTTGGGAAATAACTAGATTTTAGATATTCTGTAAAAGACCATATATGAGAGGACTGGATGACGTAATACAATTCGCTGGAGTGATATACAAAGTAGAAGCTACAGATCAGAAGACGAATTAAGTCATCCTACAATGAATTTATAATGGTTAAATAATATAATTTGTATAATTATATATACATTATGGATAATTCTTGCAAAAAAAAAACCCAAACAAATACAATTGATTTCTCACTAAAGCTATAAGAGGTTCTAATTGGGTTGATTTTAAATATCCATATTTTATCATCTATTATTAGCATATAGTAAGTAAACATTTTAATGGGCTGCAAGCATGATGAGCTTAGTGACTTTCACCTTTAAGTTTAGAATTAAGAAGCACTATACTTTTTTCAAAAATCTGATAGCATGAATTGGAAAAGAACTATCTTACATTAAATTGTAAATTTCCAAACATTGAAAAATTGGATTGTCCATTTCATCTATTTTGTGTTGTTATCAAAAAGAGGAAAGACTAGTCAACTTCTAAAAAGAGACTAGAACGGCTAAATGCTACAAAATAAACTTTTAATCATATTTTGGTTAACTTTTGCAAATATATATGTACACACAAGCATATTTGGTTTAAATAATTTTTTTTTGGTAAAGTAGTGAAAATATATTTTTCTCTCTCAAAAAAAAAGAAATCTATTAAAGTATATTTTAAAGAAGAATTTGGTTTTTTAGTCAAATAAAAAAAAGATTTATTTTAGAGAGTATAATTAAAAGATTTATTTTATGTAATGTTAATTAATGGATTAATTAAGATAATGCAATTATAGTCTAAATTTCTATTGTATCAGATTTAGATTATTAAATGAAAACTAATGAATTTTGAGATGCTTACAATTATTATGGGAGTCAGTTTTATTTTGATGTGAAGATTATTTCTTTATTATGAACAATTCAAGTAGTCCTAAAATTGAAATTTGTTATCATGACAGTAATTTAAAAATTCCATGAGATAATGATTTTGTGTAAATAGTCTCTAAAAAATTAAATTCGTTTCTTGCTTTCTTATTTCTTCAGCTTTGTACTGGTCATCATTGGTATCAAATTGATTTCCTGGAAGCCTTTTTTTGGCAAACTTAACCTACCCCAAATGTTTTCTGGATAGATAATCTCATCAGGAATGATTTGGGATTAAAACATTTAAATCATGTAAATAGTATAAATAAAATATCTAATTATTTTTATCAGTACTTATTACACCTGCTATGGCTTTTCGTATTCAAGTTGTTCTGCCAATAAATTTCTAATCTTGCGATTCCATCAATAAACCCTGCGAACTTATGACAAACTGAAGTGACCAATTTGTACACAAAAATAACACATGATACTAAATAAAAATATTTGAAAGCTTTTGTTTCATTATAGCAGTTGAGGATAGAACAGTGGCAACTCTGATGGAAGTGATCAAACAAATTGTGGAAGAGGACTCAACAAAGATGGTGCTTTTGTTTGCATTTTGGATATTAAAATCAATCATTCCACCTCATTCATTCCATGTTAATAAAAGTTTACTTTTTGTTTTACATTTTGATAAAGATTTACTTTTTTTTTTTTTTTTAACAAAATAAATGTAATTAGACACATTTCTCAATCAACATCCCATGCAGTCATTATATTGAATAAAGACATGCTTCAGATCTCTTTTGTAAAATTCTGAGCCAGATGTAGGTTTTTTTTATCTGTCTATTTTGTACTTTTCTGACATAGTTAATAGATGTATTTTTTTTCTTTGCTTTACTGTCTTTTTTTTTTAGTTAATATACTTATTTGTAAGTATCGTAATTAATATTTGACAATTTTCTACCCACTACTGAAGCAGTCAATCTTAGCTTAAGATTGAGCTTCATAGTTCCATCTACTAACCTGTATTCAAACCCTATATCCCATCCCACTCCTTTAGTCGTGTATATATATTTTATGTATATATTTGAGATGCGCACCTAAAAGTTATAAATTTTAACTTTCAATAACATTTTATTATTAATTTTGATTATTCTTTTTTATTAAAATACATAGGTGCAGCTCATATATATTATAGGAGCAAAAATACTAACAAAATATTGATTTTTTAAAACATTTTATTGTACATCAATTTTTTAAACTTTTTCTTTTTAAATTGCTTGTTTTTCCTATTAAACTATATTTTATAAAATTCAAGACGGAAGATGCAATCGTTAATTGTCCAAAAATAATTAAAAGGTTGAAAACACTATTTTAATCTGGAAGAAGGAATTTTTAATGAAAGTTTTTTTTAAAAATAAAATGGGGATTAAGATTAACGATTGTACTTTTGTTATAAACATTTGTCAAATCTATTTCCAATCTGGAAGTAGATTTGAATATATTTTTGGAATGTTATCTAACAGTTGCATCTTTCAAAAACAATGGACAAAGAAATGTAAAATTTCTGTTAGGTTAAAGATTACGTTTGAGCTAGAGATAAGAAATGGAAAGCATTCTTCAAATACCTGGGCAGGAGTCTAAAATGGCAGGATTTTAAGTCACCAACAGTTTAGCTACTATTGAAAGAACTGTACAGTGAACATAACCCATGCTGGTATGAAAGTTTTAAAAAATAATGATCGAGTAGTAAGCCCATCCCATGAAGATCATCTTCCGCTGCCATAATATTCTGCTGCCCTGAAATGAAGAAAAGCCTAAAAAAAGAACTTTGGAATGCTGATCAGAAGCTCGCTGTCACAAAGAAGAATTCACATGAATCCATTAAATGCCGTACTTTGAAAAATGGACTCTTAAAATGGTGCAAAGTAAATTATTTCAAACTGCCAGCCATTGAAACTAAATCTATCTTGTCTAACTAGTCTCAAACTCTATTATCAAGACTTCTAATGTATTATTTAACTTTATTTCTAATATATAATATGTAAATTGCTCTTAAATAATTTCTATAAATTTAATCCTATCTCGTATGCTCTAACTTTTTTAATTTTGGTGCAGTCATTTATTTATAGTTATTTATTACTTCATTTTATATGTCTGTTTTAGCTATTAATATGCCAATCTCAAGCAATCTGATGAGTTGAATTTTGTAAAATCTTTTTAAGTAAGTATTTATGAATTAAAGTTATTAACATCCCCTTAAAACATAATGCATTACTAATTAATACACTCGGCAGATTGTTTTTACAAGTCAGCATTTTGTTTATGTTTTAGTGTAAAAATTTGTTATTTATTTAACTGGATTTTCTACCTGGGGTGAATCCAGAACTTAGGCTAATTAACGCTCTGAAACTTATTTATTTTATAATTATTTATTCAATTCTGAAAGGGTGACTTTCTATATAACTGCTAGTTTTTTTTATACTCTTAAAATATCAAATACGGTACATAAATATTCCAGTTATTGTAAAATCAATGAAATGTGGGATTGATTTATTTTAAATAGCAGAAAATGAGGGGGTCAAATCTTAACGTATATTTTATTAAATGAAATCTAAATCTCTCTATATATATTCTAGTGGCATAGCATATTATTTATAATAAATTATGGCATTCAAAGAAGGGTCATCTATTTTAAAGCAGTAAATGATATTTCATGTCGTTAATGACATTCATCCATACTGTGTTACTGACATTTGGCTCATCTTCATGAATTATATATATATTATGTGCTTCTAATCTAATCTGGGGTTGCGACAAGATCGAACCCATAGATTTCTCATTATGACCTGTCCCATGGGGACTTATTCCATATAAAAAGGCCTCTGGCAGTGATTCCAGTAAAGTCCTGGGACATGCTATGCATATCCACTCATTTCATAGAAAAAGGCCTCATGCATCAGTTATACCAGTAAAAGTCTGGACCATGCCATGCCTATCCACTTTACTCTAAATGCTGCCCTAAGAAAAGGGAGCTTAGACTTCTTCGCCGATGTCAGCACTGCAAACTTCTTCGTATTATTATTTCTTTTGCTTCATGACCTACTTTTAATTCTCTAATATTAAACTTGTGCTCTGCTCAAAATATATATAAATGCCAACTACTTTTAGTTTTATTAATTAAATTTATTTCAGTCTTATACAATCCCGCCATCGTAATTTAGTATTTCTGTGTTTAAGAGTATCTGCCTTGGGGAAAATCAAGTGTTCTGTCTTTTAAATGTTTTTTTTTTCAATAAATATTTTGTCGTAACATTAAATGTAATTTTCAAATTTGTTTTATTTATTTTCATGACCGTAATGGCATGAAAATAGTCTGTATTATATCTGTAATGAATCTCAGAATGCTCCCCGTAATAATGTTAGTCACCACGTTTCAGAACCACAACCCAAAGCGTTAATAAGCAATTTTATATAAATTCTTCCTAATAATTGATTGGCATCTTAATATTGGTGTGTTTATTTATAATATACTTATAGCTAATAAAAGAGCATATGAGAAATAATAGCGTGAATGACAATATATAATTATCTATCATTTGGTAGACCGCTTGCTCTTTCACGCACATACTAATGTATGCAATTAATTTATAAATGTATGTAAATAATTTGTCATTATATTAAAGTAATTTTTATTGTCTAACTTGTTTGAGTAGTTTGAATTCCTTTTTCTCCACTTCCAAACATACAGCCATGTATATACATATATTAGTTAAGTCATAGTTAATAGATGTCCTCCGCTTTGCTAGTGGACCGGATTTAAAATTATTCTCGTGTGCTGTCATTGTTATGTTATCCATTAGGTATTTGATCTGGGGCTTATGGAGTGGGTTCGAATTCAGGTTGGTCCCTGATCTAAATCTCAGGCTTGGCTGGGTTTGAAGTACATTTTACTATTTCAGATTTATGTACTGTTTGGTACTATTAGTATTATGGATCAGAGCTGCTGTGATATTTCACATACATATCAGTCTAACAATAACTTTCTAAACTTGTAAAAATGTCATATAAATAATGTACATTTGGGTCTGTGTTTACAAATTATTACTTAAGTTTGTCAGAAGTCATGGGGTACACATTATTTGAAAGATTGCAAGATTTGAAAGTTATTGGTGGACTGATACATATGTGAAAAGATGTTGCAGATCTAATACATAAGTATCCTTTATCTTCACCTAATCTCTAAACCTTTAAGTCCTAACATAATATAAATAAAATGGCTAATTAAGTTTGGAATTAAGATTATTACATGTTACATAGCTGATCAACTAAGTTTTCTATGGTTTAAAATCCTAGGGTTTCTAAAATTTCAAGTTATATGGGATGATATAAATAAAATTAGGAGCCTGTAATAAATTTCATCTATTATATTTCCATCTATATCAATAATCTAATCAAGCTGTTTATAATTTTCTAATTTTTAATTCATGATTATTAATCTTTTCTTCTTCTGTGAAAAGTCATTCCACAGTATTTTAATATTTTTGATAATTTATTTTAAATACTTTCTTACTTTCACATAATAACTGTTGTGATATTTTCTGAAGCTCTAAAATATTATTTGTGAAAATAATCATCATTTGTAAAATGTAAGGAGTTAAATAATGCCTATGTATTTTTATTTCCTTAATTTTTAATCCATAAAATATTTTTTATAAAATTGTTGTAAAAGAATTTTGGGATATTGAAACACCCTGTCTATACCCTTCTCAATGTTAATCATTTTTGTATCACTTAAAATATAAACATAGCTATTGCATTTTGCTAAATATTCTTCAAAATAAGACAATATCCTGGATTTACATCTTGATGATTCAAAAAACCAAAGCCCTTTAATCTCTATAAAATGTTTATAGAATCAAATGCCTTTTCATACTATATATATATATTATAACATTTTTGCACGTTTTGATGATTCTGGTAGGCCTTTACTCAATGTAAATTTAGTAAAAGTTAATCAAGCTATGAATACAGAAAATATAAATATTTCATTCATATTTCTAGAAAACATAGCTATATTTCCTGATTAGCTAGCCTACTAATGACCTACGCTGCCTGCGGAATCAGCTATTTATTTTAATAAGGGCGCCAGATTCATACAAGAATCTGAAATCTGTCGCATCACACATCATAAATTAAAAAATAAGTTAAATGTTTGGGATTTTGGTTTCCCATAATTTAGTTAATTTTTCAGAGAATAATACACCCGAGGCTTAATTACTAAATATTGGCAAAGGTAAATTATACATTCAAATTCTAATAAACTAACCTTACTAAATTTAATAATAAACATTAATAATGTACAATGAAAAAGTTGATAAAAGCAAAATATTTTATTCTAACAAATTAAAATATTTTTAAGATAAAGTAGTTAAATAAAATAGGAGCACACGTGCTAATCCAGATAATTAGATAAAGTAATTAAAACAATTTAACAATGTTCACTTCTTAAGTTTCTTCTAGAAAGTACTTTAAATGAAAGTCTCTTTAAGAAAAAAAAAATGTCTCCATCAGGATTATATTATAAGCTTAATTTAGTCACAATTGGGATATGCATAATCTTAGCTTACCAATAACTTCACATAGGTTGATGATCACAATAGATCAATATTGATCCTGAAATTGAAATTGATTATATAGTTCATTTATATTGAAAATATAAAGATTTTAAAAACAAGATTGAGGTTTATATTTTGTATGAATTATTATTTGTTGTAAGGATCTTATTTTTAGATATGGAGATAAATTTTATAAACAGAAAAATGGATTAAGTATGGGAAATAGTTTACGTGATTTTTTAGCAAATGTATATATGTGTAATTTTGAAAAGGAATTTTTTAATAATGGTAAAAATAAGCCACTTTTTTATAATAGATATGTAGATTATTATTTTTTGATTTTTAATGGAAATGTTAGAAAAGCAAATAATTTTTTAGGGTATATAAATACAAAAAATGATAAAACAAGATTTACGATGGAAAAAGAAAATAATATTATTGATTATATGGATGTAAAAAAAATTTAAAAATTTGGAAGTGATTGAAAAATGTAAAATTAATATTGTTAAAAATAAAATTATTAGGGCTATTAAGGTATGTTCAAATGAAAGTTTTTTTTATAAAATAAATAAATAATATTAGGGAGGAATGTATTAAAAATGATTATCCTGAAGGCATTGTAAAAAGATTAATATCTAGTTATAATATTGAAAAGATAAAAAGGAAAATTAATATGAATAAAAATGGAGAAAATAAAATAATTTATGTAAGATTTAATGTATCAAAGTATTTATTTTTTAAAATTAAAAAGATTTTTAAGTATTTTAATAGGAAGTATAAAACATTAATTTGCCCGGTTTACAAAAGGAAACAATGTTTGAGTGACTTAATAAATTATGATAAGATTGATGTTTTGGAATGCATGAATTCGGTTTATATAATAAAATGTATGGATTGTTATAAAGGTAATATAAATATGACTTATATAGGAACAAGTAAGAATAAATTAAGGACTAGATTAAGGCAGCATTTATATGATAAAAAATCTGCTATACATATTTATAAAAAGGAATTTAAACATGAAAATTTTCATATAAAGCCATTGGAATGTATTAAAAAATTTAAAAAGAGAATAATAAAAGAGGAAACATATATAAATCAATATAAACCAGTATTAAATAGAAAGTTAATAAATAAAGATAAAAAAATAAGATAATATGGGAATGAAAGGTCTTGAAAGGAATGTTAATGGGTAGATTTAGAGAATAGATAATAAAATTAGATGGAAGGGATATTAAATTATATAGGTAGTTTAAAAGAAATAGTTAAATATGAGGAAGAGGTAAATAATTACACCTGGGTCTCGTTTTACGTGATAGATAGGTTCCTCAGAAAACACGCGCAAATGAAATCGTGCAAAAATAGATGTAACTTACCTTGAAAAAGGGGGGATACGGACTGATTTTTCAAAACTCGCGTAAAAGCAAAGCACCAACGTAAAATTTACTTTAAATTTCGTGCAAAAAAAAAATAAGGAAATAAAATATGACTAATAAAAAATTTCAAATTTGAAAAAAATTGATACAAGACAAACTTTTTTTAACTATAATATTTAATTTTATTCAAAACATATTTTTATGCATAATTTACAGTAATTTATATTTTTTATACACATTTTAATTATCGCTATTTGCCCGTAAACAGGTTCGTTTGCAAACTGATAAAAAAACCAGATTCTTCACAAGATGAAATACAACTAGCGCCAACATCACTCTCATGTTGTGTTAATTAATGGTTTTCTGGTGACAATGTAATTAGTAATTAATCTAACAACTAAAAATTAAATTCTTATTTTTGTCTTTAATTTTCAATTTTAATTGTGCCCACTGCTATTACTCACCTTTTAAAAATAAACTTGCGGACACTAAATGATTAATAATTGATTACTGTACGTTCTTTTTTAAAAAGCAAAAACAGAATGTGATTTAAAATGCAAAATTAACACGCACAATGTTTGAACAAATTTACATTATAATCTTGTAAAATTTAATGTGTGTATACATAAAATGTGGAAATCATGATTTTAATTTCATTATTGCATAAAATCTTACTATTATAAAGCACTGAAAATATTGAAATTACTAACATGAAAGTCGAATTCCAATAGTAATGTGCTATTACAGTACTTTCAATATAACATTAAGTGCGTGAAATTTATTATTTAAAGTAATAGCGTATTATCGGAGTTCAACTTTCGGTGAAACCTGATTCGCGTAACTTCAAAATCGTGTTAAATACGTCCGCATAAAAAGAGACCCAGCTGTATATTTGCAAATGTAATAATATTGTGATTTTATTTGAATATTATATATATTTATGATGTATTAGTAATTTATTATTTTGTTGTTATTTTTATCTTTATTTTGTTTTATTTTATTTTGTTTAAGGAAACTTGATAATGACTATAGAATGTAGTTGAAACGTTGTTATGATGGAAAAAATAAAATTATAGTAAAATATTGAATAAACAAGTTTTGAAAAAAAAAAGGAAGAATGTATATATATATTTATTATGTTGGTGCTATAATTTAAAAAGAACAAGAAGAAATGAGAAGTTGTATATATAATTTTGTTTATATGAATGTGTATTAGATATTTAAAATTAATAATTTATTTAAATAGAAAAGCTTAAACTACATAATGAAAGTTTGTCAATTTTTTTAAAAACATTTATTTAAGTAGATCAAATAAATCAATAATATTTTAAAACTACTTTTATTAATAATAAATTGAGAGATAGGCATGCATATCAAAGGCTAATTACTAGACATCCATAAGATGTATTATTTAGAACTGTTGATATAATAAATTAAACATTGTTTTGGTCCTTACTTCATTATGAGTAATTAATTTAATAGATCATTCTTAAAAAAAGTAGTTTAATTATACTGTAGTTTACTTTTAATACTTTATTTATAGGTTATATCTTTAATAAAGGAATGAAAGCTTTACAATAAAGATGTTATAAGGAAATAATAAACAAAAAGAGTAAGTCACTCCCCCCTCCCGCTATCAATTAAACAAAATCTAAATGCTGAGCAAAGGCTCAAGAATATGATTCTTTTCTTGATTCTTTGTTCAGCATTTAGTTTCCTCTTCATATATAGCCTGAGAGAGGAATGATTTTACTCTCTTCGTTACACATGTAGATGATAATAATGAACCCTTAAGCTATCAACAATCTTAACCAGTAATCAAGGCATAATAGTGGTCGCCTTGACTACAGGTTAAGATTGTTGATAGCTTAAGAGTTGATTGATATCATCAACATTTATAAACCTATTAAAGCTTTGAGAAATTGGTTTTATTGTTTTAAATTAAAACAAAGAGTGTGATAATAGTCTTGCGTTGGTGGTCGAGAGGTCATCACGACTGCCTTGCACTTGCAGGCAGTTGCCCAAGTTGCGGGTTCATGTCCTGGCCGATGCTATGACACTTTAAAAAAAAAAAGAGCATGATAATAGATCTAACAAGCTGAGGATAATTTCTAGATAAAGATTTTAAATCCTTTCTCTTGTGGCATTTATTGATAAAGCTTGTTAGAATTATTAGCACATTCTTTATTTTAGTTTGTAATTACTAGTTTATTAATTTATGTCATGTGATGTATGACTTTATTTTATTTACTTTTCTGTCTTAATAAATATATCTTTATTTTCTTATACATTGAGCAATGTCAGCACATAATACTTATATAAAGCTAAAGCTTTAGTACATGCACCTTGAGTGCTTAATTTTTAGCAAGAGAGACCTCTACAAATTATAACATGAGATTCGACTTTATAAAGATAAGAGGGACCCCCTCTTATCTCTAATCTATTTTTCTTAATTATATACGCAAATCTAAAACATTTTGATTTGGGAGCATGAAGCTAATAAATTCTTCACTGATTAAGTCCACTATTTCTATTAAACATTAACATATTAGCTTCATGCTCCCAAATCAAAATGCTTTAGATTTGCCTATATAATTAAGAAAAATAGGTTAGAGATAAGAGGGGGTCCCTCTTATCTTTATAAAGTCGAATCTCGTGTTATGATCTGTTGAGGTCTCTCTTGCTAAAAATTAAGCACTCAAGGTGCATGTACTAAAGCTTTAGCTTTATATAAGTATAATAAATCTTAAGGAAATAATAAGTAATTAAGTAGGATATAATATAGTAAAGTTGTGGTGGCTTTTATAAGGTTGGAATTAACATAAATTAAATATTGCATGTTGATAACCAATTTTTTTTTTTAATATATATTTTAGCTTAGTTATATGTATTTTCAGAAATTAATGTGAATAGTAATTTGAAATCATTATAACTTTCTAAAGTAAATGATATTGATTTTAAATCATGATAGATAACAATGCCAACAATATTCCAAATTTTAAATATGCAATTGGTTGAAATAATCGTGCAGTATTCAAAAAAATATCTTGTACCATAAAGATCAGGATATCAAGTGAACAGACTCTACTTGTATAATTTACCAAGGAAAAAATAGATGGATAACTATGGATCAGAATAGAGAACTCATTAGATCATGTGACATTTTGTTTGCTATTTAATTGCTCTGAGATTAGTTGAATTCAATGTATGCCAACTACAACTATTATTAGATAGAGGCAAAACTTTCCATACCGTAGTGCCACTCAGTGCAAGCCAGAGTAATCAATAGATGCAGGAATGTCTGTGAGTAAACTCCCTATCTAGTGCACAAACCTCCCAGCATCCATTGATTCCTCTGGATTGCACTGAGTGGTGCTGCTGTGTAAGCAAGAATGATGATAAAGTGATGTTTATTAATTTACAACCATTATTCAGATTTACTGGTAAATAATATTATATTTTTAATAATTATAATGTGATATGTTAGTTATATTATTTGTATTTACTCTTCATATATTTATTCTATAAAGGAAATTAAAAGTACAAATGCACTATCTAAATTATATGTGTCACAGTTGGCTAACAACAATGTGTAATAATTATGCAAAAAAATAGTTAAAGATAATATAGAAATTTACTCTTGTGCTATTACTATAATGGTTGTAATCTGATTAATATTTGCAAGGGCTAAGAATAACTTTTTTTTAAAATATCAGAATATTAATTAGAATCCAAAATCAAGTAAATCATTTATTTTTGGAATTTTATTTTCAAGATAATTTTAGGTGCCAGTTATGAATTATATATTTTTTTCTTGATCAAGTAATATACTTACCGAATGATTTGAAAAGAGATCTTTAGTTCAGTTACTATTGTTAGTAGTATGTTATTTATCTGTATAGATTTTGATTTATTGTTGCCTTTATTTGCTAAATTTTCTTCTTTTGTCAAATTAAAGGAGGCTAAGATATGATAAACCAAATACTCCTTTATCATAATTTTGTAATCGAGCAGAATAATTTACTTAGTATTGTTTATTCCCAATAATTATAAAAATGGCATTACTTTTAGGACTTAAACCTGCTTCCAATAATTTGCTTGACAATTATTTCCTGACCAATCTTATATATTCAGATGAAAATTGATCTTGCAATTTTTAACTTTTTAAAACTTTATTATTATTTTGTAATAGTTGTACACCTTGGCACTATCAAGGGCTTTGAACGTTCCATCATCAGATTTTCAATGAAATGGAAGGCTAAAGAGTTGTGAGTTGGAATAGTTTGAAGCCTCTCCATTAAAGTATAAATATTGGCTATCTTAATATAAAGCTGAGTACTGATTATATATTGTAACGGGCACATACGACGTTACATTGTTTTTTTATTATTAAACATGAAAAAAATAAAAGTTCGCAAATAAAAGCTTTTTTAAGAATTAAAAATTGGAAATTAAAAAAATCATCTTAAACTCGTATATATATAAAATCGCACAGATAAAAAAAAATAATTAAAATAAAACTTTATTAAAAATAGAAAAACCAAATCTTTCAACAAAAAGATTTAGAGATAAAAATATATCTTTAAGTTTGGAAAACACATTAATTAATCAGAAAATGGAAATGATTGTTTTAATTAGTTAAATGTAAACTAGCCTTGGGCATTTAAATGTATAAGCAATGGTCATATAGGAAAACAATAGAAACTAATGGCCAATGAAAGAAATCCATCAGGAAATCGGACCTCAATGGAAGGATTATCATCATCAATGATGTAATGTCCATTGGATCCTAAAGTTACATATAAAAGAAAGGTTTGGAAACAAATTTTTAGTGAGTAAAGAAAATTTAAGAGAAGACGGAGATGTATTAAGTTGGAGAGTTGGAGGTGAAGGGATTGAAAAATGCACTTTCAATTCCTTCAGTTGTTATAGAAAAAAAAATGAAACATCGCTTGTCTTATATTGAGGACCATAGGATCATCGGGGGATTTAATGCTGGATTTCAAATGGCAAGCAACTGTAAAGGATGAACATTTCTAAAACCGTAAGCACGTTATGAACTTAAATGAATATTAATTCGAAAACACTAAGAACTTTAAAAATATAAACTTTCCTAGTATTTAAAAAAAAATAGAAATAGATTCCTATCTGACCAAACTAAATTATTTATTAATTAGTTATAATTTTAATTGGATGTATTTCTTCTGTAAAATCATTTCCATTATTTTTTTTCTTTTAAGTTTTTATTATGATTTCTGTTTTTCGTTAAATTAAATTATATAAATGTTAAACTTAAGTCGGGCATGAATGGTTGTATAGATTTGTAAAGTTTTATTAGGGGAGGGTAATCTTAGGTTATTCATTTCATAGTTGAATTAGGTCAATGGATTGGATATATTGGTGTAATTAGTAGATGTAGTACAAGATTCGCTATGGGCAGAATCGCTTTATACACCGCACACTCTCGTTTTGCCTACGGAGGGAATTATAAGATGGAGACTGCAGTTCCTTCCTATGGAGTTTTTTTTTATTGCTCTTATCATCAGATAGATGTAGTATTCCTATGTGATGAGAGGCAATTTCTTCTCTTAACCTACTGGTGCTGTCGTATTCGTATTACATTGAACACATCAATATATCAGGTGGATTTATGTTGGTTTAACTGCAAACTTTTGGCCTAAGATTAAATAAGGGATAAAATATTTCTTTTCAAATGCAATCTATGTAGTCTATTCATACTCAACACTCTAAATAAAAATGCATTAAATTTAAGTTGGGTATAGACGCCTAAATGGGTTCGTTATCGGTTAATTATGTTTTTTGGTTTTCATATTTGATCAAAATATATAGGCATTCAGTAAATACTGATACCTTATGGTGAGTATCTAAGATGTATTATTTCGGATGTCTTTTAAGTTATTGGTGTCTATGAGGCATCTTATGATGAATGCTATTGGGTTTCTTATAAATTTCCCTCTGCATTTCCACCAATGACTCTATATTTTGATCGTTTATGTTTACTTTGAAATGTTTTTGACCGTGTAATCTATGTAACCGATCTATACTCAACATTTATAAAACAAACTTTTATAAATCCATCTGTGCGAACTTATAAAATAAAAATGTAAATTAAAATGTAAAATAAAAGTTAAGTTAAATTTTAAAATGCTAAAGTAAACATACTAAAATAATAATGTTAAATTTTATATATATGTGCATAAATAAATGTTTGTGTGTTAATTACTGGCAGTGGCTTATTTTATTCTTTCTTTAAAAAATTATTCTTAGATAAGAATTTATTGTAAAAATATAAATCTCTGCTGTTCCATTGAGCTAGTGACAATGGGCTAACGACCGGAATCAACCAATATAATTTTTTTTAACTTACGTATCTGCCTACTATATAAATTTTTCTAGGTTCAAATGCCTAGATGGCGCCCTTGTAGTGCAGATTACGTTAGGGCCTTCATCCAGATCATTATAACTGTGGTCCTTCACCTCCAACTCTCCGACTTAATACATCTCCGTCTTCTCTTAAATTTTCTTTACTCACTAAAAATTTGTTTCCAAACTTTTTTCTTTTATATGTAACTTTAGGATCCAATGGACATTACATCATCGATGATGATAATCCTTCCATTGAGGTCCGATTTCCCGATGGATTTCTTTCATTGGCCATTAGTTTCTATTGTTTTCCTATCTGACCATTGCTTATACATTTAAATGCCCAAGGCTAGTTTACATTTAACTAATTAAAACAATCATTTCCATTTTCTGATTAATTAATGTGTTTTCCAAACTTAAAGATATATTTTTAACTCTAAATCTTTTTGTTGAAAGATTTAGTTTTTGTATTTTTAATAAAGTTTTATTTTAATAATTTTTTTTATCTGTGCGATTTTATATATATACGAGTTTAAGATGATTTTTTTAATTTCCAATTTTTAATTCTTAAAAAAGAAGCTTTTATTTGCAAACTTTTATTTTTTTCAAGTTTAATAATAAAAAAACAATGTAACGTCATATGTGCCCATTACAATATATGTGTGAGGATAGTAATCTAGACCAACTGATGATTGCTGGTTTAGCATGAAATACGTATATTGGTGATTATTTATCTTTTCAATATGTGTGTGATCAGGTGGGTCAACAATATGAGATGGCCCTGAGAGTGGTGGGTCGTGTGAAAGTCGTGAGTTCGAACCCTGCACATATTACATATATAAATGCAGGTTTAAGCCTGTACAATATATTAATTAAAATATCAAAGGAGAATTAAATAATAATACAGTAGTTACATATTAAACCTGCTGCTCATATTTGCAACAATGTATCTTTCTCCAGTGAGGGGGCACAGAAGGGTGTTGTAATAGCAAAATCCCAGTTATGACTTTTAATATGACAGAATGCTATTACAAATACCCTTTTCCACCACACATGAGAAAAATGTACAAAATTTTGCCATCATCACAAATGCTGGCATCAGGTTTAACATGTAAGCACTGTAACAGTCAAATTTGAACATTCTTGCAACAAAATCAAGAGTTTTGACAAATTATACTAATGTTGATCTAGATGAGGGGTTGAGACCTCAAATCAGATCGCACCTCAACTCCTTCACCAACACCCCATGACTTACTACCATATGAAATGATATTTATGAGGCTACACTTGGAATTTTTTAGTTCACGTGCCGGCAGTAGCAAAAGGTGGAGCAAGATACTCAGGGAATATTAATTAAATTACTAATAACCTAGTAAACACACACACCTATGGCTGACTAGATAATGCATATATTAATAATTAATACTAGAGTAGATTTTGATTAGATTTGGTAATGAATTATGAATAACACACTAAACATGTATAAGTTTTAAATATTTAATTATAAAATATATAATAAACAATACAAATATAAGAGTGCATTGGTTTTACACACTGGTATCTTATAATGATGAGAGCATTTCAATACAAGTTAGAAAACAGAATCTAATCTATTATACACTTTAAAAGAGTTTATTATAATTTAATGTTCATTACAGTTTTATTCTATGGTCTATTCATGCCTTAACTATGGTATGCCATTCCTACAAGGTTGGCCAATAGTTAAATCATACAAGAATGATAACTAATATTACTAATACCTTATTATTACTTGATGAGCAATGAATGTGCTCTTTATGCAGATTGCATAATATAAACCAGGTCGGAGGTTCAGATCAATACTGAACAAACAATATTATGGAGGGTGAACTGGTGATCTGTAGCATAACTTCCAAGACTATGGCGCTACATACAATAAGTAAGTGATGCACTGAATGTGCAGTTACTCATGGGGTTCAGTACCAAATACTCAGTTCCTGTGGACTGTACAACTTGCTATCTTAACATAAGTGAACATTTAGTTTGGGTAATTGAAGCAACTTATATAACAATCTGGACCTCATGTTCTAGTTCTAAAATAAGGTAATGGTGTGCCCTTAAAACCAAATCCATTTTTCAAAGAGAGCTGTCCAAATTAAGAATAATGGAGTGGCCCTTAAATCCAAAGCCCATTTTAATAAAAATATAATAGCAAGGCATATACTGCAGCTATGTGCTTTATAAAGACATTTGTAATGTTTTCTAAAATATAAACCTTAAAATTAATCAAGCGCGTGAAATCTTTAGTTTTATTCTGTGAAACTACTATACGCCTGTTCATAAATTAGCATACTTAAATCATACTAAAAGAGATAATTACGAGTGACCTAGTTTATTCAATAATCCATATAGTTTGTGAGAATAACTAGGGGGGGGGGGTGAAGCATATTTGGGACTTCAAATTAACTAATTACTTATGATATGCTTTGAAATATTCTCTCATACTTAACTAAACAGACATTTTAATAAGCAAACATAAATTAAACAATAAGCTAAAACATAGTAGCTTTAATGTATATGTAAGACTAGGTTTTCAGACTGGAGATTTATATGGTGTGCTAATCAGAAACATAATTAGCTACATGAGAGTGTTAATCAACTCTCCAAAATTATTATTTTCAATCTCCATTCTGAATGGCATAATATAAATAGATAGATTACAAATATATAAATTAGAAAATAGGCATGACTGCAGATTAGAAAGAAACAGATAAATAATAATAATAATACCTGATTACAGTTATTATCTTAAGAAAATTATAAATTATTATCATTTATTAAGCAGGCATGATTCTTATAAAGATTATTATTAAAATAAAGTTACATAATTTACTTTTAAAAGAGTTTACAGATTAATAAATTTGAACATTCATCATTTAGCTAGCTTCAGGAATTAATTTAAAAGTTTAATTTAATATTTTTATAGAGCTCTGTGGAAGAAATTTATCAATCTTCTAGATGAGTCATTTGATGCCAATGTTCTCCATTAGGCTGTCTTGCGGTGTCTTCTTGGCAGGCTATGGGTCTTGAACTCCATCTCCATTCTGGACCAATCCCAAAAGGGAGGGGCAATGGTTGCTTTACCCAAAGGTTCTCATGGTAGCAAAAGTTAATGAGTGAAGCTTGTTGACTGAATTTTGGGGTGTTTTATCAATTCTTTCTCATCCCCCCCTCACAAGCTGTTAAGATATTTACAAACTTTAGTTTCCAATTATTAAATTTTAAAGGTGCACATTAATTTTAGCAAAGACAAAAGATCCAGCTGTAGTTATTGACCAGAAGGACTGAGTTAATGATTTTGTCTTTGTTTTTAACATTATTTTTAAAACATCTTTTTAAAATTTTGGTTCTCAGATTACCATTTAATGAAAAGTAATTCTGATAAATTTATAACCTTTGATTCTTTTTTTAAAAAGAGATTTAAGCTGTCAACGTTCTAGCATATACATAACACAGACACCTCTGAATTTAAGAATTATATCCGAATACCAATGATTCTGTAAATTAAATAGCTTAAAAATAATTTAGAAAGAATTTAGAAAATCTAATGTTTACTAAATCTATGACATTACAGTTCTCTTCACATATATACATAGGTGTGCTACCACACATACAATGATGTTCACAACTTAAATTAATTTTATTGAATTTAATATTATAAATGCATATACATTATATGCATAGAAACTTTAACATAATTATTAGATGTGTGCGCAGATACAAATACACACATAAATATATGCTTCTACAGATTAAAACAAATTATTGTAAGCTTATATACATAAACTGGGAGAGTTTGAACTGGGGAAAAATATACTATTATGGCACATAGGTGAAACAGGATGATATACAAAGAATACTGTTTCAGCACCAAAAATACTAATATTTAGTTGACTTAGTTTACATTTACTAGTACAGTAATAGGAGTTATTACAAAATATGTATTATTGTTAAATTATTGCAAAAATTAAATGTTTGTCTTTAGTTTATAAATTTATACAATTATTATTATTAATTTTTTATCATTCTATTTTATTTATTTGTATTAGTTATCATGAAAATAGTCAACTAGATCTGGTTGAAGCATTAAAATATAATAATAATAGTAATATTTTTAAATCAAAGGTATAGTTTTTTCTTTACTTAATTTTTTTTAAATATAAATGTAGTCAGACACTTAAAAATGATTTATTAATTAATGTTATTTATCAAGAAAGAAAATTGGTATGGCATTTTAATCTTATGTATGAAAATATTGACCATGTATTAACTTGATAAATAATGGACAATTGAATTATTTTATGTCTGTTAAAAATATTTAATTATGAAGTTAAAATTTTGTTTATCATTGGAAATATTAAAATGAATTTTTAATAAGTGAAAACATCTGCTGGAATGATTTAATGATTATCCAAATCGCCTCTGATGTTTTCTTTTATCTCACTCGCATGTTTTTACTTTTGAAGAATTTTCTTCATTTTTATTGTGGATATAAAATGCATATTAATAAATTGAATGATTAAAGAGAAGTAGAAACATATTATGAAGAACATTATTGTCATATTTTAATTTAAGCTTTGGTGTTGTTTATAATAAAGTGTAATTCAAGTTGTAGTTAAATAACTGAAGTAAGTTAATTACTGCAGTAATTGTCCATTAAACCATAAAATTCATCTTGGATAGATAAATTTAATTTTGTTTAGGAGGTCAGTTTCCTGGATGAAGGAAGAGAGCATATTTTGGATTTCCTGTAGGAATTAAATATTTTTGGAATTCAGATGTGTCAGCAAAAACATAATTAAATATTGGTTAGCACAATAGGATCTGCACCATTTACATCATCGGGGCTTATGCACCAATGTTACATTTACAAAATTCTGATTTTGTTAATTTTTTTTGTCAGATCATGTTACTGAACCAATATCAATAAATTATCAAAATTTTCTTTTGGAGATTTTAATGCATTTGCTTCAAAAACAATAAGCAATGATCCAAAATTATTGAACTAATGGACACAAGGATATAAACTCTAGCTATCTATTTGTTCTGATTTTTTTGCCTATTCCGCTGATTATCTACATCTAATAATTTGTTTAGATAAAAAAAATGTTTTAAAGAAACTGAAAAGAATTTAGACTCAAAATAATTGAATTATATAAATTATGTTTTTTATAAGAGCCATAATTAGTAGAAAAAAAGACAATATTATATGAAAATTCATTTTTACAGATTATGAGACAATATGAAATAAGTTGCTTTAAAAATACATATTTGAATCATAATGACAAAATTTAATGCTTGTTATAAAATCTTATAATCTCTAAAAGTAAATGTTAGTAATCTTGAGTTTCAACAAGTGTTAAGCACTAAAACCATTGTTTTTCTTTTTTAAACATGATTTGTTATAGAAAACTGTCACTTTCATCAGTGAGGAGTCTTGGATCTAAATGCACTGCACCTAGATCTTAGGATACAATACAACTATCCAGTAGGTACTATATAGGGATTATATGCATAAATATATTGATTACTAAGTCTTGAAGTGGGTGGTACTACTGTATGTAGAGTTTGCTATTGTTTTAATAGTTTGTTTAAGCATAGGAAATGGTGATCACATATTAATACAGTAGGAAAGAGCCTATTTTTGAATTTCTAAGAAAAAAAACAATAATTCTAATATAGTTTTGTATCAATGAATATATAGTTATAATAATTTGATCAAAAGAAAATGTAGAATTCTACAATTAGCTTAATGTTAAAGTGAATGTGATCTTCATAAGCAATTTAGAGCTTTAAAAAATGTTTATTAAGGTGATGTAAAAATAGTGAACAAATTAAGTCAGCAAGAAGTTACCACATTTTTTAAAAATGCCATACTGCTTTCAAATTATGCTATGACATTTTTATGACTGGGGTCTGAACAGATGAAACAAGCATTTTGATTACCTTTTAAATGCTGATACAAAAATTTGGATGACTGCATTAATTATACACACAAAGTTTATATATATATGTAATGAAAGGAAAGTATGGTATTATTTCCATGTAATAAGTTAGAGATATGTTTAGTGTGACATTGCTAAAGAAACAATCGACCTTTACTGATAAATTCATGACTAAAGCACTTTTTACTCTAGTATGTAATAATAACTTTTTTGTGTGTTTTGAGTTTAATTAGAAATAAAAGGAAGCCATTTTCTATTTCTAATCCAAGATATATGAATTTAAATTGAGTTATTTTTACAACCCTGATAATGCAAAAGACTCACAATTTCTTTTAACATCCTGTGAATAGTCATTCATCTTTACCAGAGAGTTGTATACATTAGATTAAATATTTGTCATGGATTTATTATGACAAAGGGAAAGTAAAGTTTGAAATTGTTTCCATGTAAATAAGCTTGAAATATGTGAATACAGTGACGTTGCCATGGAAACCATAAATCATTAGTGATAGTCCCAAGGCTAAATTTCTTTTTACCTTAGGATCTACTAATAGATTTTTAACTTTAATTATTATTCAGGAGATGATAGCTTTTAAAAATAGTTGACTGGGTTTAAACCATCTTGTATCTTAAATTAAAAATAAAAGATAAATACTTTTTTATTTTTAATTATACCCAAGATACAATGTTATTATTGGATATTAGAATAAATAAGGGTTGTCAGTAATGTTTTATTGTTTTTCTAAAAATATTACTATCAAATATTTCTAACTTATTTACATGGAAATGAGTCCTACATTTGACTTAGTTTACATCATAATAAATCCTTGAAAATATTTAATCTAACACACACAACAACAATTAGTATTTGTTGAGTGTTATTACTATTGTTATTGAGATATTCTAAGTGTTGACTGATTTTTAATGATCACTTACAAACCCATTCAGCCTTGAGCATTATTACACTTATTATTTAAGTAATATTTTGGGTGCAATTCGAAATTTATAATTGCAGTTTGTAATGTTATAATTGACTATTTATTAGTCTGGAGTCAGAACAGGTTTCATTTACCTATTTAAAGAGATTTATTTAAAATTGTTTGTATCAATAATTTTAATCTCTATGGTCAAGTTGCAATCTTTAATGTCTATATAAGTATAATAGTGGGATTCTACCCTTATTGTTAAAAAGAGGTTGCCTTAACAACAATTAGAAATTATTGATTGTTATTGATATTGGAATTGTCTAAGTGTTGACTGGTTTTTAATGAATATATATATATATAATTATTCGTATTGTGAAGCAGATGATCTGATGCTCAGATCCTGCTTCACAGCCCACATCCAATCTCCTACCATCTAACTGTATTCAAACTCGCCTTTATGCACGTATATACATAGCTAATAATATATATATTTCTTTTGGTTAGTATTATAACATAAATCACATTAACACATATGTATTTTAATTTAAAAATATTTTATTTAATAATATTCTCATGTATATACGGGCGTAAATAATAAATATCTATATATTTCAGTGCAGGAGATTGTGAATATATTAATAAGTTATATTATATATAAGGTATTATATATGAAACTTATTATTTTTTTCATATATAATTTTGTAGCCAGAAATGATGCAATCTTGTTAAAGAGTCTCTCGAAAAACAATTACCCGGAAGACCCCTTAGATTAAAGTAAAAGATTACGAATTGGTAATAATAAAATAAACCCATTAGTGGAAATTGTCCATGCTAGCTTGTTTTAAAATCATAAGATATATTTTAAAACAATCGTTCGAGAAACTGATAACAAACTTGCATTGTTTCAAACATCTTACTAGATAAGCGTATCCGGTCAAACTATTCCAAATGAAACTTAAGTGCTTAAACTGCTCAGGTCCAGCAGTAGTTGCTAAGTTACAGCTTCAAAATAAAAGTTTATATACTGCTGGATTTGAATCCACAAAGGAGGAGACCATTAAATAACTATGTTGCTATACATATTCCACACCAATTTTAATCCTCACTCAATGTGTCATGAGTAGGAAATTTCACCTTGTCCCTCCGTTCTAATATGCTGTTCCCATGAACGAAGCTCTGCATCCCGTACCAATGAACTTTAGATATTTTCCAGTGAAAATGAAATGCTAATTCTCAAACAATAATGCTACTCTAGATCTAGTGAAACAATACTGATGGACTGACTCCTAGTGAAATCGCTCTTCTAAATAAGCAAGGTAAAAGAACTTTGACTGCTTGCAATTCTTAAATCCTGCCTTCTCTGTAATATTTATATTTTAATCACCTATTTTAAATGTTTTCAAAATATGTATTCGTATAACTCTATATAACTAATCTATATTAAGCCCCCTATAAAATGTTTTTTCCTTTTCTTTTAATTCCAAGTGGCAAACAATTTTCATTTACATTTATGTATCTATATTTTAAAAGATGCCAATAGTATTCTAAAATCACAAGCATATAATTCATTTTCGTTTCCCCACCCATCATTTACCGGGTGAATAATTTATAATTTGATCAAAATAAGTCTTATTCGACTTGCCCAGGTGCTCGCGATTTTAGATAAATAAACTAATTATAATTTTATGTTTACTATAGAAAAACAGATTGACATCTGTTTTTTTTTTTCATATTTTCCTTCCTAAATAATGCACTATCCTTTATTCTTAAATTATATTATATACGTAAAACCCATCTTAGCTATTACCACCTCCCACTTATTTTGTAATAATTGATATATTTTCACAAGGGCATTGATTAACCAAAATTGAGATTTATTAAATGTATGGGAAGTAATGAATAATATTAAGTAACATAATGTAAGGGAGGGGGGGGGATCTTAAGAGCTTAGTTTTATATTTAAGTATAATTATTATCCATGTTTGCTTAATGAAGCCATATCATTACACCGAATATTTCATAATTTGTGGGCAATAAATATGTTAGATAATCTTTAACCTTTAGAGTTTTGTTTATATTATATTATTAAGCATTACGTGCATAAAGGCCATTTCGTATATATATATATTTGTGCTTCGTTCTCACATGGAGGCATCCGTGAAGTCGGGCCCCATTGTCGTTCTCTATGTCCTTAAACCAGGCTGTAAAACCACCCTGGGGACATCCTTGGTCTTATGTGCATGCTTTATATGGGGATCGCTCTGGAAAATCCAGCCCGATAAAGACATAGCCGACCGTCTCTCATTCGTCAAACCGACCCTGCCTATGTTTGCAGAGGAAATCGGTCCACTTCGTTATAAAAAAATTCATGAAGCACACTCCAGGATCCATAATTGGACCAACTCAATCAGCTGCCATGCACGCACCGCCTTTCAGTGTCTTATTAGTTGCCCAGAAATAGTCATAAGCCATAATGAGATGATTTCTTTAAACAGACATATTTCCATTAGCTTAATATACGTATTAATGCGATAGATTTAGTATCGTTTATATAAATATTCATTATCCACCCCGTGCATTAATTATCTATAACTCCAATTAATGATAATGTTGAATGTAACCAAATATCTGCTTATAAAATTATTATCGTTTTAAATTAAGTAAATGCTCTTTTCGTCTCTGGGGGTGTAATAGGATTCTAGTAATGTATTCCAATAGTGCTAATTTATTAAATCACATATATATATTATTGGCATAGCCACAAACCTTATGTTATCATTAAATATGAATAAAACACATATATATAATACTTGCGAGGCTCATGTCAGGTAAATAACCCGACATAATTTTGTTATTAATAAATCTTAAATATATATATCAAACTCGAACTATTGCTTTCTTTTAGTTAAGTTAAAATATTAAGTTATTACTTATGCTAAATATGACTAGATGATCTCCGCTCAATACACAATTAATATGCTAGGTCACGAGCCTTCATTGCTCATAAAATATAGCTAGTTATTAAGTTATTCTATCATATAAAGTTAGCCTAGAGTCTTTTTGTGTCTCTGATGACCGATGCCGGCGGTGAGAAGTAAATTAAATCAATGTCATTGGGATTGTCGCTCATAATGTTATAGATCTGGGAAATAGGCAAATAGGGCAGAGTTCATGAGTGTTCCTGACCTGTGTATCTTGCACACGATTGGATTTGAGATACTTTTGCCTAGATGCTAGATCTTGTTACGTGAACATACAAAGCCGACTGGCACAATTGTGACACAAGATATCAAGTTTGATGATGCTAAATCTATAAAATAAAAATCACAATTCTGATGCAATAACTGTTATATGTTTTAAAATATTTTTTTCTTAAAACAATTGGTAATTTTTAAATGATAAAAACCCATGAAAAAGGCACTTTGTGATTTTAAAAATACTTTTATTGGACCAAATTACAAAAATAAAAGGATAAAAAGTGTGCAGTAATTAAGGTGGAATATAATAGTTATTCATTTTTTAGAAGCAGTGTGGTTTGAAATAACATTAGCCACATTTTTTTTCTATTGACAAAAAAGTGCATGAAATGTGTTGAAAGTAAAAATATGTTTTATTTATTACCTTTTATCAGTTTGGAGATGCATTTGACTTAGTTAATTAAGAAGTGTAACAATGCTAAAACTAGCTGTCATCCCTAAAGGTTTATTCATGTTACACATTTGCTATGTGATAATATGAAAGAAAGGATATTTCTGGTGCTAAAAAATGAAGCATTTGAAAGTATAATGTTGTTTTTTATTTTATTTTATGACAAGAGACTTTGATATTCTCTGATAATGTTGAGTTCTAGATTTACAGCAAGAAGTGGATTGCACTATTCTTGTTCATAAAATCCATGGAAGTGCAATGATTTTGATTTATTAATTAATATTATAAAGAATTAGGTAATGATAGGAAAAGCTTTAGAAACATTTAACTTATCTGATTATCATTTTAAAAAGTTGGAACATTAAGAGCATCTGGATAACAGCTTACATAGAAAGACATTATTGAGTGTTCAGATATTGTTGCTTTATTTTATAAGTTTAATAGAATATTTAATTCTATCTAGGGTTGTTATTCTTTCAGACCTAATATATGTAATCATGAAATATAACATGATCACCATCCCTGCATCCATTGATTACTCTGGAGGTCTTGAGTGGCACTTCTGTATGGAGTGTTTTGCCTCTGTGTACTTAATATATTTATGTGATAGCATGTATTCTCTGTTGATAAAAAATTATTACAGACTTTTATTTAAATATATTCTGTGTTATTCTAAAAACATACTGAGATTATAAGTTTAATAACAATTAAGCATCATTTTTAAATGCAAGAGCATATCTTTTTGGATTGAGCATATGAAATGGATGAGAGCCTACAGTGCTCTAAAATTGGATTATAACCAGAGATCGTTTTTTGGGGGACAAACTCTTTTTATAGTATAATAATTACATCGATTGCTTTTACTTGAAGGATACGACTAAATATAAATTATAATGGGGAACTGTCAAAGTTTTAATTTTAATTCAAGATTTAAAAAAAATGCAAAAGCACACAGTTTAGCCATTTTAGGTGATAATGCTGTTTTAAATTTTCTATGAAAGTAAGAGCAGTAATGATCTGTTCCTGATTAAAACAGATCAGAGAATCACTTTCCTTAATATAAAATGTTTAAAATGTAGTAAAAAAAGCTATTAACTGTTAAGTTTTTAATTACGAAACTTTATCAGACCAGAAATCAAGAAACTGTTTGCATTTTCACTCTCTACTGAAAAATTTTGTGAACCTTTTTTTTTTTACTGCTTTAAAATGCATGAATTTTTTTGTAATATTTTAATTTCAAAAAAAATCACCAGAAGTCAGGATAAATGAATAAGCAGGTCATAAGGAGAAATCTCTGGGTAATATGATCTTATTTAAAATATAATTTATTTGACTCTTCAGATTTATTCAATATTGAATAAAATCCTAGTTAATAAAATAAATAGTTCATACACTTCCCATAACCTAATATCATATTACAATTATAATTATAACAATATTATTGCTAACTTAAATAAAATAAAACATGATCTCTTAATTTTAGAATAAGATAATGAATCATCTAGGATTGCACTCAGATATTAAGAATGGGTATGTGATTCAATAGTCATTCTAAATATATCACATGATCACCATTCTTTAGGCTTACACAATCTGTTTTTCACAGAGGCATAACTTTCCATACAATAGCACCATTCACTGCAAACCAGAGTAATCAATGGATGAGAAAGTTTGTACATAAAAGGTGGCTGCTGGAGGTTTGTATTAGATCCTAAGTTCTAGGTGCAGTGCTCTCAGATCCAAGGCTCCTCACTGAAGAAAGCCCCAAGCTAGAAACTAGTTTGGGGATACTCAATTGAGTAAGCACTAGATAGGGATTTTATGCACAAGGCTTCCTGCATCCACTGATTACACTGGTTTGCACTGAGTGGCGCTACTGTATGGAGAGTTTTGTCTCATTCTAAGTACCTTAAACTTTTTACAAATAGAAACTGTTCTTGTAAAATTAAATTTTATAATAGAGTAATAAATATGATCTTCAAATACGAAAATAATTTTTAAAATAAGCAAAATGAATTAGTAAATGTGATCCAAAGTGATAAATCAAATTATAATTCTTTATTAATAACATTAACTTTTTATACAATATACATCACATGATCACCATTGCCTGTTTAACTTTTTATACACTTGTATACAGATTGCAATAAATGTAATAAGTGTGCTTATACTCAACTATAAAGAATCTGGTTATTTCAGTAAATTAAATACAACTTAGCACATTTGAGAACTCACACCATTCTCACATTCATAGGAATATAAGAATGCCACGAGTTCTTGAAAATGCTAAGTTGTATTTAATTTATTGAAATAACAAACTTCTCCATAGCTGCATTTGAGTGCACATATTACAATTCTTTATTAAGCAAAAATATAACTTTCTTAAATGTTAATGTAATATTTAAATAATTCAATAAACTGATTCGAAATATTTTAAATGTTCGTGTACTCTTTTAGCAAATACACTAAAATAATTTATAATATTTATATGCATTTAGATTTCTAGCCAATATGTGGAATGATTTCTGGCTTATAAATTGAATGATGTAACCAAACAACTATGAGAAATTTCTTAAATAACAAAAACAAATATTTATTTTACAGAAAAATATAAAATTATAAATATTCCACAATTGAGTCCATATAGCCAAAAGCTTTCACAACTTTACTTTCTAAGCCTATTTTAACTTTACTTTTTTACAGTTATGACAGCAAAATGTAAAAAAAAATTACATGTTTAATAATAAAATAATAAATTCAATTGGATTAAGCAAAATAATCCAGAAATTTAAAATAAATTTTATGTTGCTTAGTTTTTAAAAAGTTCCCACTTATCAATGCATTCATACAATCATAATAACCTTCATATAAGTAGTCTCCCTTTTATGAATATTTAACATATTCAATAATAATAATAGCTTACCAATTCAGTGATGAAGAAGTGATAAGAAAGCTGTATATTGTATATTTATACCTAAATACACTTGAAAATTTTAAAATTAATTATTTATCATATTTTGTTCTCATTATTAGCAAAGCTCAAATATAGGACACACATTTACAATAAATTGTTCATACTTAAAACTACCAAGAATGTTAAAGAGATAAGATACAATTCCACAATACCTTGATAAAACCATGAAATGCAGATAAAGCCATGGCAAAATATAAACACATGCTTTACTAAAAATACTACCAACTATAAACAAAATCCATCTTCAAATAATTAAATTAGGCAAAGTGAAATGTATGATGGAGTAGCTCATAAAAATGCACCTACTTCTGATGGCTAATAAAGAATCGAGGACTTTCACTAGTCAGAAAAATAATGAAAATGCATAATAGGGATGACAATATTAAATAGGAATTGTCTAAAATAAGAGAGTCTAGGTCAATATCTCCAAAAATGTATGCTATGATCATACAATAATAATAATAATAATAATAATAATAATAATAATAATAATAATAATAATAATAATAATAATAATAATAATAATAATAATAATAATAATAATAATAATAATAATAATAATAATAATAATAATAATAAGAAGAAGAAGAAGAAGAAGAAGAAGAAGAAGAAGAAGAAGAAGAAAAAGAAGAAGAGAGGGGGTAAAATGCTACCATCTCTTAAAAATATATAACCAGCAAGACAATAAGAAAGAGATTAATGTTGTCATTTCTTGTAAATATAAACTAACATGATAAGAGAGATGCCAATGCCACTATCTCTAAACATACTCATATAAAGAAGCATTTCTAAATAGAGAGAATAAATCTATCTGCAAAAAATACTATATTTAACAAATGTGAAATATGATAAATAATAAGTAATGCCAAATATAACTCCATTAATATTAGGCAATAATAAGCATAAAATAAATAATAGAAACATACATCTACTTATTCAGCTTACAGCATAACAGTATACCTTTATAAATAAATAATTCATATGTAAAAAGACAAACACATTATTTTACAATGTGCAAATGTGATAAACTACTATTCTGAGAACTTAACTTCAAACATTTCAAAATATAGCATATAATATGAAATAATATGCACTTGAAATAAAGCATGGTATGCATACATCATAAATACAAATAAAATTCAAATTTTTTACCATCAAATTAATAATAAAATAAAATGTAGTTCTTTTATTTTCTTTTGTTTTCTTTAATCATTCTACATTGCTGGAACATATCCATCATATAATATAATTGTAATATTAAAATCTAGAAGTTAACTATAAACTATTGAGATGGTATTTTCTACCACTTCATTGGTAAATATATACTTAATTTTGTGTTAGGGTTAAAGTAGTTTTATTAAAAATCTCTGACATTATTTTAATTTTTTAAATCTGCTTTAGAAGTTTTTTTTAATCGTGAAGAAATCAGGATTTCTTCATTTCAATTAATTCTTTACCAGAAAAATTAAGATAAAAATAGATCTTGAGTTCTTGCTAAAGTTTCGCTTTTGTGTTTTAATTAAATTGTAGTTCTTGGAAGAACATAGATTGAAGGGGGGGGGGATAAAATTAGTTTATGCAATTAACTCTATTGTTGAAACTCCAGATACTAAAAATATTTGTAATTAAATATATCACTAGAGTTGATCTATTTTGCTAATAAAATAAGAATTTTTCCACTGATTAAAAAAAAAAGACATTTGGAAGTATAAAATTGTTAACAAAACATATAAATTGTGGAGTTTTCTTTTGTTAAGTCAGTCAGGACCATTTTTCTAAAAAATGTTATAAATCCAGATCTATTGTGGGAAACATTACTGACCAGCACCAAGAAAATGTTCTCCTGCTAGAGAACACCTATGAAACTTTCCTCTTGGGAAATACATCTCCCTGCCACCTATAGAGCCACACAAGCAATCATCAACCATGGATAGGAAGAAGTTTAACCACCTAGCCAAGGATGTCAAGAAAAGCCAATGGACAATACACAGGATTCACACCATGATATAAGAACATTGATCACCTGGAGAAACTTGAATCAGTGATAAATCAGAGTAAATGAACTGTTTCTGAGTGAACTTTTATTCCAACTTGCATAATAGAAATATAGACTCTATTAATTGTGTTAAATGTTTCAACAATAGAATGCAGGATTACAAATGAGGAATTTATTATCCTATTTTAATTTAACTGAAACAGGATGTATGGTGATAGTTTACTTAAATGTGTTTATCTATTTATGTATATTTTTAGGCATTTTTTGTTGTATTCAAATGTAAGAATGAGATTAGATTCCTTAAAATGTTTACTGCTTGATCTTGGAGGACAAATGGGGGATTAGGGGGGTTTAGTTCAGTTATAGGTTCTGATAATAAGCAAACACAGGACCCTTATGTCAGAACCTGGTGTATATAAAAAGGATGCCCCAATGGCTGTAAGCAAACAATAGACACTTATGCTCTCCATTAAGATTAGAATTCAATTAATTAATGTAGATGGTAAAGGGTTTAAGTTGGTGCTTAATAAAGTCCCCCTATTAACTGTAAGTTAACTAAAGCACATTTATTTGGATAGATCACCAGAATAAACCTGGATCATGTCATTCATAGGAGTTATGCATTGTGTGTTATTTTGGGAAATTTATAAAATGTAAATAATGAGTAGAAATAAAATGAAAATGAATGGAATTAAAATTAAGCTTGTATTTTGTTTTAAAATAGATTGAGTCAGGCATGCGTGCTTTGAAAAAGGGACTTTGAAAAGTGTTTAGGTTAGAAAATGAATATAATAAAAGTTTACAACCATATTTGAGTGTCTCTGCCTTTAGTTTCATTATAATTTAGTTCTGTAGCATTCATTTGGTTCAAATAAAGTCTGTGAAAGATTATGTCTTAAAATATATTTGGTGATTGCGGTAAATAAATAAATAATCACTGTGATTGCTGAATGTTTTTTGCAATCTGGTTCTAGGCTCTATGCCTAGTGGCTCTCTCATCCAGCCACTGTATTTTTATAATCTTCATAATATTGTGAACAGTGTTAAAATGTAATGGTACATAGGGTAGAGAAAGGTAAAAGTTAGGAAATGGCATCCCAATGTATAGGGTCTGTTAATGTAGTAAATAGCCAGAGGTGAGGGTCAAGATGTGTTTAATTAAGGGAGGTTCAGGTATGAGCAGGTGGGCAAAATAGAATCCAAGGGAAAGAAGAGATTACTGGGGATAGTTGGGGTGTTTTTTTTTCATTTTTTTTGTTTATTTGGAGAGAAATAATGAGGTGGTATTTTCTGCTCCCTCATCAGCAAATATATATTTAATTTTAGTTATGTTTAAAATAGATTTATTTAAAATATATAATGTTATTTTAATCTTCTAAATCTGTTTTTAAATTTTTTTTTCTTATCATGAAGAAACTGTGAGTTCTTTGTTTTAATTAATTTTTCACCTGAAAATTCAAGATAAAAATAGATTTTGAGTTTTTACTAAAGTTTCTCTTTTGTGTTTTAATTAAATTGTAATTCATGGAAGACCATGGGCTGAGGGGGGGGGATAAAAATTAGTTTGTGAAATTAATTCTATTGTTGAAACTTCAGATACTAAAATATTTGTAATTAAATATATCAATAGAGTTGATCTATCATGATAATTAAACAAGAATTTTTCCACTGATTAAAAAAAACATAAATGATCAAAAAAGGACAAAATTTGGAAGTGTAACAATGCATCTAAAAATAAACAATAAGGGTGAATCTTATTGTTAACAAAATGTACAAATTGCAGTTTTTTTTTTTGTTAAGTCAATCAGGACTATTTTTCTAAAAAATGTTATAAATCCAGAACTGTTGTGGTAAAATGTTATTGACCAGTGCTGCAAAAATGTTTTTCAGCTAGAGAACATCTAGGAAACTTTCCTTTCAGGAAATACATCTCCCACACCTGGAGCTACGTGAGTGATTGTCAACCATGGACAGGAGGGAGTTTACCCAGCTAGCCAAGGATGTCAAAAAAATCCAATGAGTAACACACAGGATTCACACCAATGATATAAGAACTTTGATCACCTGGAGAAACTTGAATCACTGATAAATCAGAATAACTATGAACTGTTTCTGAGTGAATTTTTATTCCAACTTGCATAGTAGATATATAGATTCCATTAATTATGTTAAATGTTTCAGCAGTAGAATGCAAGATTATAAATGGGAGTTTTATTGTGCTATTTGAATTTAATTGAAATGGGGAGAATGGTGATAGATTACTTAAATGTGTTAATCTATTTATGTATATTTTTATGCATTTTTGTTATATTCAAATGTAAGAATGAGATTAGATTCCTTAAAATGTTTGCTGCTTGATCTTGGAGGACAAATAGGGGGTTAGAAGTGTTTAATTTGGTTATAGGTTCTGATGATAAGAAAGCAGAGGACCTTTATGTCAGAACCTGTTGCATGTAAAAAGGATTCCCTGATGGCTATAAGCAAAGAATGAACACTTATGCCATCCATTAAGATTAGAAATTCAATTAATTAACATAGAAGGTAGAGGATTTTTTTATGTTGGTGCTTAATAAAGTCCCATTATTATATTAAGTTGACTATGGCACACCTATTTGGACAGGTCACCAAAATAAACCTGGGTACTATCATTTATAGGAGTTGTGCACTGCATGTTACCTCAGGAAAGCTATAAAATGTTAATAATGAGTAGAAATGAAAATGAAAATGAATAGAATTAAATTTAAGGCGTATTTTGTTTTAAACCTGAGATCAAATCTGTCATGAATGCTTTCAAAAAGGGAATTTGAAAACTATTTAGATTCAAAAATGAATATAATAAAAGTTTATATCCATATTTGGGTGTCTACGCCTTTAGTTTCATTATAGTTTAGTACCTGTAATATCCATTTGGTTCAAATAAAGTCCATAGAAGATTATATCTTAAAATATATTTGGTGATGGCCATACCTAAATAAATAATCACAATTGCTTAACTTTTTTTGCAATCTGGTTCTAGGCTATATGCCTAGTGGTGCTGTCAACCAGTCACCATATTTTTGTAATCTTCATAAAATTACAGACAGTGTCAAAATGCAGTGGTACAATATATGTGTTTTTTAAATATCCTTAATACAATTTCAAATAATTATGTTAGCTGGTGATAAAATTAATTTATGGCCATTCATTAATACATGCACGGATTTAAATTATGATAAATTTTCATTAATTTATAATAAACATCTCCTTAACATTTAAATTCAGGTTTTCCAAAAATTAATCCATCCAAAACAAACAATTTTAATTTGTTGTAATAAATAAATTATTTTACAGGAGAAATCATATTTATCAAAAATCACAAAAAACTTATTTTAAATGTTATATTTATAACCATTGTGGTCTTCATAATAATTTTTGGGCATAACAAAATAGCTCACAGGATTTAAACCATTATTGAAGACATTATAAAATAATTAAAATGCAGAAAGATCATTTAAATTCAGGAAAACAATATCTTTTGCAGATATATTTTATATTTCAGTGTTAGGGAGTGAAAAAAGTATAAATCTTCATAATATTTATTAAGCAGTTTAATGCAAGTTGATGTTTTTATTACTCTGCCTTAAGAGTTATTTCTTTCTTCCAAGGGAAGAAAATAGTCATAATAAGTATATTCTTTAGTTTCATTTTTTTCAGATAATAATATAAGGTCATATTAGAATAACAGTATAAATAAATTTTATTGAAGAATAAAACTATTATTAATTTAATATTATTTGTTAGATTTAATCAAATTATTTAAAATGTCTGATAAGATACACTCTTTATATCAAAGTAACATTTTTACTATGAATTAAAAATCTTTTACTAGAAGTAAATAAATTCTGGAAAATATTTAATATGAAGCGAGTGTTTTAGATAAAATATCAGAAAATTATTAACACTTGAAGTGTTATTATTACCACTAAATCATTTAAATATATATTCACAAATTTAAATTTAAAGCAGATGTTTTTCCATGCCTTAAAATTGATTATAGTCTTGCATTATTATAATGGCAATAATGATAACTTTTGAAGTTTTCATACACAGAAAATTTAAAACATAATATTCTAAACATTGTAATAATTAAATGGGATTACCATTAAAACTGGAATATATGAAGATTTCAGTTACTTTCATGTTTCAGTTTAAATAATTGTGACAAGATAGTTTTTAAATTACCCTATCATACTTAAGCTATAAAAAACATAATGTTTAAATAAAATTACCCTTTTCAAATATTACTGGAGTTTTTAAAATTCAACTGCTATAAATAAAAATAAAATTAAAGCTGATGAAGGACCTTGAACAGGTGACAATATCACATATTGATACTATTAGTCATGTGATAACTGTACCAGACTTGTGATTACCCCTTTAATTTTTGCACCCTTCTCCGATTAGTTTGAATCCTGATCTAATGTAACCAGGAAAAGTTGTTAAATAAAATTTATGTAATGAATATTCTTTTTTTTTTTTTTAAAAAAAATTAATCTTTGTCTAGAAAATTAGAAAAAAAAATTAAAAACACTTCCTTGTTGCAGATAAAATAATTACTAAAAATTACAGACACTAAGACTATGAAAATATTATACAAGTGAAATTTACCTTATTTAAATGAAACAAATTTTACAAATAATATTCAATACATTTATTTATTATTGTTTTAATCTAGACAAATTGCCTTTAAAATTAGACATTGCATAATATTTACAATAAATAATTGTAAAATTTAAATCTTTTATTTGTTCATTTATTCAGACATTCAAATATCTATTATTATTTTAAAAATCCTATTTTTAATCTTTAGTTTTATTAAACCTTTGTAATTTAAAGTTGTAATTATAAATTTATTAAACGCACATTGATTATGTAAATAATATTTACTGAGGCTATAACCTCGATAATATGCATATAAAATGTGATAGTAGGGACCTCTACAGGTGTTTTAACCACAAGCTTATGCTATGGAAGAAAAGAGGGGAACCCTTCTTTACTTCAATCTACTTTCTATTTAAATAGGTGAAGCTGAAGCACAGATCTAACCACTTCACCTTCACCTATTTAAATAGAAAGTAAGTTGAGGTAAAGAAGGGTTCCCCTCTTTTCTTCCATAGCATAAGCTTGTGGTTAAAGCACCTGCAGAAGTCCCTACTATCGCATTTTATATGCATATTATCGAGGTTATAGCCTCAGTAAATATTATTTACATAATCAATGTGCATTTAATAAATTTATAATTACAACTTTAAATTACTGTAATAGATTTCTAAATATAAAATCTTTCCATTGACTCATTGTAAATCGAAAGATTTCGTGAGTATTAATGTGTAATAAGAAATGTGGACTTAATCAGTGAAGTATTGAATAGCTTCACACTCGCAGATCTAACCACTTCAGCTTCACCTATTTAAATAGAAAGTAGGTTGAAGTAAAGAAGAGTTCCCCTCTTTTCTTCCATAGCGTAAGCTTGTGGTTAAAACACCTGTAGAGGTCCCTACTATCACATTTTATACGCATATTATCGAGGTTATAGCCTCAGTAAATATTATTAAACTTTTGTAAGTAAATGGATTTAAAATATGTAACTATAATATCATGTTAAAATTAAAATGAACTAAAATATTATAGATTAAATTTGTATACCAGAAAACCAAAATATAAGGTTTGAACCTGGGTTCTCAATCTTAAAATTAATACAAACTTTTTAAAACATTTTAAATGATTAAATCATAATTAAATTAGCTTAATTAACTTAAAATAAATTATCATCTACATTCCCAGTTATTCAAAAATTTAAAGACTTTAGCATGTTAAAAACTTATTCAAGTTTAAGAGGATTATAATCTAAGCTGTGTAAAATTATTTTACAGCTGTACAATCTATAAAATACTGGTATAATAACTTTTCTATGCAAAAGTTATATTACAAAGCACTAATAAATATTTATTCACATTAGAGTTGAACCATATACATCTATAATTTAAACCACTAAACATCACATGATCACTATCTCATACTAGCACATAATTGTTATTAAACAAGGCAAAACTCTCTCCATACAGTAGTTCCACCCTGTGCCAGAGTAATCAATGGATGCCAGAAGGCTTGTGCATAAAATCCCTACCTAGTGCCTACTCATTCAATATCCCCAGACTAGTTTCTGGCTTGTGGCCATCATCAGTGAGGAGCCTTGGATCTGAGAGCACTGTGCCTAGATCTTAGGATAGGGATTTTATGCACAAGCCTTCTGGCATCCATTGATTACTCTGATTGGCACAGGGTGGCACTACTGTATGGAGAGAGTTTTGCCTTGTTCATCTATAATTTAAATGTCTTGGCACAAAACGTGTTTAACAAGGTTGCAATATAGATATAATTTTAAAAAAAAAAGTATTTTAAAGGCTATATGTTATTATAATTCTTGCATTTACCCACTATGTTATAAGTTAGTTTAACTCCGGCCATATAAATCTGAACATTTTTTCAGATCATAAGCAATATTATATTTTTTATTTCAAGTAGTCATTTAATAACCATTTCAGTATTGATCAGTGAATGGTTATTTAGCATTGACTAGATGGAAGGTAAATTCCATTTTAATCTGTATTGGACTGATGAATGTCAATATTTTGACTGTAAAAGCAAAATGGTAATTGTAATTATAATGTGATCTTTCATGACCAGTACAAAATGTGAGATTCTTCCATAAGCACTCAACATAAGTGCTTATTTTATAAATTTAGATATAACACATAAATAATGATACGTTATAATTAAAAAACCCATAATGATAATAATAATTATATTTTTCAATAATAAAAAACAAAAAAATATAATATTTTAATGATTGAAAAAGTTTATATCTATAAATATACTTTTTTAAAAAAATGATTTATTAAAACAGAATTTAAACAGTAGACGGTTTTCAATTTCATTTAAAGTAAATAGCAACTTTCAGTATGCTTAATATAACATATGTTTAATTCAGAATGAGTTTTAAGTATTAATTATATAGCTTAGCTTAGTAGTGAAAATATCGCAGTTAATTTGCTGTCATATAAATTTATTGTAAGGATTGGTTAGTGTATAAAATATTTCCTAAAATAATATCAATAGTCTTTCTTCCTACATTATTTATTTAGAAAATAACTAAATTCAAACTAATAACTAAAAAAAAAACTAAATCAAAACTAGCAATGTAAATTAGCTAAATTCATTATATGCAAACACACACACATGTATATATAGATATACACATTATCATCATTATCAACTGCAGGATGAAGTTGTGGTCAGTCCATTTTTGATCTCTAGCCTCTCTTTTCCACATCACCCCAGAACACTTCCTTATTTCTTTCATCCATCTCACATGTGGTCTTTTTCTAGGTCTTTAACAATCTCTTGGAATCCAGTTTAAAATTTCAACTGTCCATCTATTACCAACTCTTCTAGTAATATGTTCAGCCCAAATCAATTTCAGACTACTAATTCTTTCAATGATGTCAATAATACCTGCTTGTTCTCTCATCCATGTTTTTCGATTTCTTCTTATTGCACACACACATACCAAATGTAAAACGCATCAAATATTCACCCGCCTTCAGATTTTAAATACATACAAGCGCCCACAGTCACTTCTTAGCTGGATTGGAATAGGTAAAACATGATGACTGTTCATTTCGATAAGTTAAAAATTTCATAGGAAACTACATTTTTCTGATCTCTAATTATTATTTTTTTCAACTTTGTATTTACTAAAATAGCTTAAAATAAATAAATATTATTTGAAATTTTTCTATTTTTATATAGACTTTCAATTATAAAAATTATACACAATTTCCCATTAAAAATGGGTCTAGTCTTGCATTGGTGGTCGAGAGGTCAGCGCGACTGCCTTGCACTTGCAGGCAGTTGCCGGGTTGCGGGTTCGCATCCCGGCCGATGCTATGACACTTAAAAATAAATGGGTGTTTCCTCAAGTCAGTTGTGCTACTGAACACTAATGATTCCCCCTCAAGTATTTATATGTGATTTTTCTCTTTAGGTTACTTGAAATCAAAACCATATAAGTATATGTTTAACATGCAAGGGTGCGGATTTAAACTGTTGAGTGCTCTCTATGTGGCATATTCTCTTACTTTTTATTCTATGACTAAATACCTACTGCTAAATTAAAGATAAATGTAATAGGCTTCTGCTTTTAATTCATTTTATCATGAACTGTTTAATATCTGCTGCAATTAAAATAAAATTAATAAAGATAATAAGCAATACAGTAATGAGTGAGCAAAATAATGACTTTTTTTAAAACTCTAAAAAAAAATTTCAAGAGATTTTATAACTCATTCACATAATGAAAGGCTAACTATTATTAAAAAATATGATTTGATAAATTGATTGATAGACTTTATTTTATAAACTATTTAAAGCTCACTATTGATAAATTAGTGGAAAAGGAAGAGACCTTTTTGTATCCAATTACATACATAATTAAGCTTTGAGCTAGTTAATAGTTGTCTGTTTAAATTAATTTTCATGTAAAAAAAAAAGAAAAAGGAATTAAAACTTGTAATTTAATAACTGTAAGCTATAATCATTTTGTCTGCATTACTTTGTGATTAAAATGTTGATTAAATCTCTTATAAACTTTCTCACTGCAATTATTTAATAATTTTATGGTATGGGAGGGAACGTAATTCAAATGCCCTTATGCCAATTGTCCACATCATGAAACTGCAAAATCAAGTCTACCAATCATTGACATCATCATAAACTTTATTATAAACATTGTTTGTTTGTTGCTTTGTTCTTTCTGATATAGATATTTGCATGAAGAAGATGGATTGAACTTGGAAAGACCTTAATCGTGCAGTGGATTGATATTGGTTGAAAATAATGATATATATTTTGATCATACAAAAAAAAAACCGCAGAAAAAGAAACAGTTATCAAAAAGGAAATAAACCATTAAACATCACATGATCACCATTTTTTATGCTTGCTCATAACTGTTATTAAAACAGGCAAAACTCTACATATGGTAGTGTCCCTCATCCAAGACCTACTCATCCAATATTCCCAGACTAGTTTCTAGCTTGTGTCTTTCCTCAGTGAGCAGTCTTGGATCTGGGAGCACTGCACTTATATATTAGGATCTAATGCAACCCTCCAGCATCCACCTTTTATCTCTACTTAATTACAAAACTATGAGTACTCTCAGATCCAAGGGTTCTCACTGAACTTAGGATCTAATGCAACCCTCCAGCATCCACCTTTTATCTCTACTTAACTACAAAACTATGAGTGCTCTCAGATCCAAGGCTCCTCACTGATGAAAGCGACAAACTAGAAACTAGTCTGGAATATTGGATGAGTAGGCACTAGGTAGTGATTTTATGCACAAACCTTCTGGCATCCATTGATTACTCAGGCTTCCACTGTATGGAAAGTTTTGCCTGTTTTATAAAAGGTAATGGACTTTTTTGGGAGGGGGGGGGGGGGGGGCCCCCCCTTTATTTAATAAGGGAACCTGTGTATTTCAGCTATAAAGGTAATGGGAAAATTGATAATGTTTTGACATCTTTGATATTTAATATTTTATATTTTGTGCTGCTAAGTAAAAAAATAAATAAAAGCTTTTCAAATCTGTTTATGTACGTGTTTAAATGTAATAAAACTCATAGCAAATTTACTATTAAAGAAAATAGTTTATTTTATGAATATTGTTATTATAATTATCAATAAAATATTTGATGCTAGTATGATTTATGAAAGTTAGTCATTTTTATATTAATATTTGATTAGATACAAATATAATTTATATACTTGGAGTTTTGGATGTATTATATAAAGCATTTGAACACAGACTTTCAAACTTCCTTTAGGTATTAGCTCTATTTCATACAACCGACATTCATATCCTTTTCAGATGTGTGTGGCCATGTGTATCGGTGTATGGTATAGAGCGAAGGGCTGAAGGGAACTTGAAAATCTGTGTTCAAATCTCTTATATAATTCTGACTTTATATTACACCTATACATCTTAATGGTCAAAACTTTAGATAATGTGAATTCAATTATTGGGTCATGAATTTTTATTTTTGCTTATTTTGTTTGTTCTACTGTAAAAAAAATAATATAACAGTGTTTACTTTAGGAGAAAATACCTCTGAATATTATTTATTGAGCATAATGTTTTTACTGAGGAAAAACTATACCCTCAAGCATATATTACATATACGATCATAAGAGGATAGAATTCACAGTGCTGTTACTGACTATAAGTTGAAATGTTTTAAAATAAAATATTTATTTCTATGGCCGCGTTGAGTATTTACTATTTCAGTTTTTTGACAGTTGAGGTTTTAGATATATAATTTATTTCTATATTTACTTTAATTTTAATTTTTTATTAATGATTTTGTGTATAATGATATTTCTAACTTTCAACTTCGGATTTATTTTCCTACTTGATAATGCGGCCATCCCTAAGATGTTGTTTATATGTAGATGCTGCGACACGCCCTGAAAAATTTAAATATCGTTTTAATTTTTTTTTGAAACAATTTATTAAGACAGTATTGTCAAAGAAATTCACGTTATTAATACTGAAGCTGCAAAAAATAGAAACATAAGAAGCCATTCGTTTTTTTTTTTTACTCTCTAGAAGCAATAAATCAAACGTTTAAATTCCTGGACATTTTAGTCATTTTATTACAAAAAATGGAAATAAAATAGAGAACTATATTTAAATTATTTATTTCAAACCAGATGCAGATATTCTTGGAAAATTAATGAAAATTAACAATATTCAAAAATCTAGATATGTATTATTCTGTCAATTTAAATATTATTGTAATGCTAATTTATCTGCTCTGAGAACTTCAAGTTAAAGTGAATAATTTATCGGCTTACTATAGATAGGTTAACATGGTTGAATGAGATGGGTTTCAATGTCTGATAAGAAAAATAGAAAAGAAAATGATTGTAATATAATAAGGCTATTATTATTGGTGAGGAAGATAGGACTAATCGATCTATCCATCTTCAATATTAATTAAACCTCTAAACATAACATGATCACCGTTCTTTATGCTTACAGAAGCTGTTATATTCAATTACAAGATTACCTATATTAATTTGAAAAACTACAGACATTGAATTCTAATATTATTACGTATATAATGTGCGTGTGTGTTGGTGCACTTCATAAAGAATAAATAAAGTGTTTGAACGATAAGTAGAACAACACTTTAAAATTGTCAAGAGAGAACTTATATAAAGTTTGATAAATATGAATTAAAAAAACAGAAATACTACGAAATATAAACTTGAGAAATTTTCGGAACAATAGGAATTGTATATTATGAATTATTTTAGAAAATTTCAGGCATAGAAAAATCTAAATCGCTTAATAAAGTATAAACATGTCAAGCATTGGTCGTCGAGAGGTCAGCGACAGCAGCTTTACGCTTTACAAGCAGTTGTCCCGGTATAGCGGGTTCGATTCCCGGCTGGTGCTATGACACATGAGAAAAAAAAAAGTATAAACATCTACAAAACAAAAGTTAATAGGAGACAATATTGAAATTTGACTTGCTTGATATTATAAGACCTCAAATTTAGACAAATACTCATTTTTAAAAACATTTTTATTAAAGTGAGAAATAAATCTAAACTTTAAATATAATAATACAAAGAAAATCGAGGATCGTCTACTAAAACTGTTATGTAGTAAAGCTATAGACTAGAGTAAAAGTCCTAACCGTGTAAAAAACATTTTGAAGTTGGGAAAAAATTATTTCAATAAAAAAAAAATATATAATTATTCAGAAAATTAACACCTTCAGAAATTATGTAGGAAGTATTATAAGGAACTAATAACATAATAGAAACAAAAGGCTATATGAATGAAAAAAATGTAATAATTCACATTGAATATTATGGCAGACAATAAAAAAGATACAATAAATTATTGATCTGTAATTTTTGATTGTACTATATAAAATATTTACTAGAATTATTCCAAATTCTCAGCAGATCATTTTGGAGTCCAGACTAAAAGTAGATGTAACTAGTTTATAGTATATTATATTATATGCTACTTTATGAAATATTATAAAAAATAATGAATTACAAAGATTAGATTTAATTATAAGGGATTTGAACTCAGACTTCCCATATCTATCCAATTTATCTTATACAACTGATATAAATGTCCATAACATACATGTGAAAAAGATTAATGATCTCCAATATACATATGTTGTGCTCAGCTAGCATTCAACAGTTAGTCCAGATGACCATCTCCCACACATATATACAATTAATGTTCAGGTTTATATTAAGATAGCAAATATTCAAACTGGTTAGTGCTGGTTCAGCATGAAATACATATATTGGAGATCATTGATCCATTCCACACACACACACACACATATATATATATATATAAGATAGATTGGATAGTTGTGGAGAGTTTGAAAGTCTAAGTTTAAGTCCTTTGTAATAACATTAAGCTTACTATAGACAATATACATGTATTTAAATATTACATATTGAGCTTGTATTTCAACCATTCCTCTTATGTATAATTAATTGGACATATTAAAATCCTATGTGTGAGAGTTCAGATTGATTTAAGGTCAACTTGGGTATGATAATAACATTGGTATCAATAAGGGGTTTTGAGGATTTCATCCTCAGATATTCAATGATATGGCTGGCTGAATACTTGGAGAATGTAGAAGATTGAAGCTTGTCCACTAAAGTTTGAAGATTTGCTATCTTAATATAAACTGAGTGCTGATTGCATATATGTGTAAGATATGGTGATCTGGACCTACTGATGAGTGCTGGTTCAGCACAAAATGCATACATTGAAGTTCATTTATCTTTTTACATATATGTGGTCATATATATCACTTGTATAAAATGGATTGAATAGCTGTGGGGAGTTTGAAAGAATTTCAAGTCCCTTATAATTAGATTAAGTTTAGTATAGATAATATACATGTATTTAAATATTAAGGATTAGATTTGTAGATTATGAAAAGGTATTTGCCTCTATAATCATTACTTCTATAATTAAAGATTTGAAACTTTTTAATTTAAATACGAGTTTCATTAACTTCTGCATAATTTTTGACAAAATACAAGTAAGAGTATTTTAATATTCATCATTATCATCATCATCAACCATTATCAATCCACTACAGGATGAAGGTCTCTCCAAGTTTAATCCATCTTCTCCGATCTTTAGCTTCTCTTCTCCACATCACCCCTACACATTTTCTTATTTCATCCATCCATCTTACATGTGGTCTCCTTCTGGGTCTTTTACAATCTCTTGGAATCCAGTTTAAAATTTCAATTGTCCATCTATTATCATCTCTTCTAGCAATATGTCCAGCCCAACTCCATTTCAATCTTTTAATTTTTTCAATAAGGTCAGTAACACCTGTTTGTTGTCTTACCCATACATTGCGTTTTCGATCTATTCTTGTTACTCCCAACATACATCTCTCCATACTCCTTTGAGTGGTCTGAAGTCTCTGTATTGCTCTTCTATTAAGTGTCCAAGTCTCAGATCCATAAGTAAGAACTGGTAAAACACATTTGTTAAAAACCATCCTTTTCAAACACATAGGCATATTTCCTTTTAGTATCAAGTTATTTCTACCAAAAGCACTCCAACCAAGTTTAATTCTATGATTAATTTCCTCCATTATGTTTCCATCTGTATTAATAATCTGACCAAGGTATTTGTAACTGTTAACTTCTTCTAATTCTTCATAATCAATCTTTATTTTCATATTTTGAGCAAATCGATTAAACATTACTTTAGTCTTTTTAACATTTATCTTTAGTCCTACTTTTCTACTTTCATCTGATAACTCCTGCAACATTTCCTGAAGCTCTGAAGCATTATTTGCAAAAATAACTACATCATCTGCGAAATCTAAATGACTTAAATACTCTCCATTTACTTTCACTCCTTTAGTTTCCCATTTTAATCCACAAAATACTTCGTGCAGCACTGCTGTAAAGAGTTTTGGAGATATGGAGTCACCTTGTCTTACACCTTTCTCAATGTTGATTTTTCCAGTATCATTATGTAATCTAATTGTTGCTGTTGCATTTTTATAAATATTCTTTAAAATATGACAATATCCTGGATCTATACCTTGATGATCCAATGCTTTAATCACTGAAGAAATGTGTATAGAATCGAATGCCTTTTCATAATCTACAAATCCAAAACATAATGACAACTCATATTCATTTGTCCTTTCTATGACTTCTCTCAATACCTGGATATGATCTATTGTACTAAAACCACTTTTAAATCCAGCTTGTTCTCTTGGTTGGTGGAAATCCAAAGTTCTCTGTAGACGAGTTGTAATTATCTTGGTAAAAATTTTATATAAAACTGATAAAAGGCTGATAGGTCTGTAATTTCTAATATCTTCTTTATCACCTTTTTTAAATATTAATATTATTACTGCATTCTTCCAATCTTCCGGTACATCTTTATCATTTAGACATTTGGTATATAACTTTGCTATAATTGTTTCTAATTCTTCACCTGCTTCTTTTACTATATCAATTATAATTCCATCATTTCCTGATACCTTTCCTTTTTTCATACACTTAATTGCATGTCTCACTTCTTCATTTAAAATTCTGGGCAATTCGGAAGATGTAATAGATATAGGAGGTACTTGTTCTTTATTACTATATAATTCTTGATAAAAATCTTCTACCAATTTCATGATGTCATCTCTCTTTTTAGTAATAATTCCATCTTTTTTTCTTATTGCAGATAGAAATTTCCTACCAATACCAAAATTTTGTTTAACATTTTTGAGACTTTTATTTTCTTCTACAGCTTTCCTTGCTATTTCACAGTTATACTTTTCCATACCATTTTACAAAATTTGAGATATTCAATTCTTTTTAATACATCATTTTTGTATATCTTCATATTCCTTCTTTTCTTCATAAATTCTCTAGTCTCAGTAGAAATTTTATTAGTCAATTGCTGCTTTTTTCTACCAGCTATGTTTGTTGCAGTTTTTAAAAGTGTGTCAGTTATTTTCATATTAATTTCATTCAAATCTGAATCATGTTCAAAATCTCCTAACACTTGAAACCTATTTGTAAGTTCTAATTTAAATTCATTAGAATGTTTCTGAAGATTAGGAATATCAACTGTAAATATTATTTTTCTTAATAATTTTTGTCTCTCTAGTTTTACATTAACACGTAACTTACACCTTACTAATCGATGATCACTTCCTGTGTTAAATTTATTAAGAACATTACAATCTTGAAATATATATTTTCTGTTAGTCAAAATATAATCCAATTCTGCTGTACCTTCATTTGGATGCTTCCATGTCCATTTCCTTTTAACATTTTTCTCAAAAAATGAATTCATAATATAAAGTTTTTATTTTTCTGCAAACTCCACAAGTCTATGTCCTCTCTCATTTCTATTACCATAACCAAAATTACCTACAGCAATTTCATCTTTCATTTGTCTACCAATTCTAGCATTAAAGTCTCCCATAACAATTTTAAAATGTTGTTTACTCTGATCAAAAGCCTTTTGTACATCCATATAAAAATCTTCTACTACTTCATCACTATGAGAACTTGTTGGGGCATAAACCTGAATTATCTGCATTTGGTATCTGCTATTAAGTTGTATAACTAATCTTGCCACTCTGTCCGATACCCCATCAATCTCCACAATATTGTTCTTCCACTTTTTATTTATAATGAATCCTACTCCACTTGTATTTCCAATATGTGTGCCTTTATAATAGAGTATATGTCCACTTTTTAAATCAATTGTTTCTTCTCCTTTTCTTCTAACTTCACAAAGTCCAATAATGTCCCATTTAATATAAGACAGTTCTTCTCCTAATTCTTGCAATCTTCCTCCACTTGAATGTGATCTGCAGTTGTAAGTACCTAAATAAAAAGTCATCATCAAATGGCAGCCTGGGTTCGCAATCAGGGGATTCTTAGCACCCTCCGCCTTCGGCCACCAACCGCTGCCTTGGTTAGTAACTTTACAGCCTCCTGGGAATACGAGCCATGCTTTATTTTTGTCTGTCATAATTGTTTATATGTATTGGAAAAATATTTATCATTTACACAAATATTTCTTCTGCCTTATCAGGCACTGAGAAGAAAGACCATGGTGTTTCTTGATTGTAAACTCAGAGGTAAAAAGCCAATAAACTCACCACGCTGGCTAATGCGTGTTGGTGAGCAGCCCATCCATGTTCGTATACTATATGAATAATCACATAGTAATAACAGCTGCAACGACAAGAACGTATGGAGTGGACATTAGGAATTTGCCCTGCTCGGTTCCTTTAAGGCCTCTAAGAGGAATCAAAGGGTCTCCTTTCAGTTAATAGCAAACTTCTTTCTGCATGATATTATTATCATGATATTATTATTAAAATTAACAATAATAATACGTATTAATTTAAGCACGTTCCAATATTTTTTTTTCAATTGCTTTAAGATAAGTATTTCCGTATTGAAATTAAAATTTATAGAAATAATAACAAATACACCATATGTCATTTATGTAGATTTTATAGATGAGGTGGTTATTAAGCTAATAATACGTTAGAAATTCTGAAAATGTTACACTGAATTATCAGAAGAAAAACAAATTCAGTTTCATACAAATCTCAAACAATAAACAAATACAGATATTAGATTTTAACTAAATTAATTTATAAAGCTGTGATTATGATACCGGAAGTATAGAAAGCACTAAGCTAGAATAAAAATATTTAAACTAATGTAAGTCTTTTCTGTTTTTATATATTCAAGCATTTATTAATTTATTACAATTACTAATTTTAATACACTGTACAGGCTTACACACACCTGCGTATATAATGTAATATATAAGGGATTCAAACTCAGACCTTTACATGATCCTCGACTCTCCATGCCATCTCATATTGCTGACCCACCTGATCACACATATGTTGAAAAGATAGATAATCACCAGTATACATATTTCATGCTAATCCAGCAATCATCAGTTGGTCCAGATTACTATCCCCACACACATATATACAATCAGTGCTCAGCTTTATATTAAGATAGCCAATCTTCATACTTTAAAGGACAGGCTTCAAACTACTTCAACCCACAACTCTTCAACCTTCCATTTCATTGACAATCTGCTGATGGAACATTCAAAGCTGATGTTAGTGCCAAGATTGTCATCCTACCCATGTTGGCATTAGCCATTCTAACCCCTCAAGTACTGGAGAATAATCCATTTATATACATATCTGCATGATCAGGTAAGTCAGCAATATATGATGGCATGGAGAGTCAAGAGTCATGTGAAAGTCTGAGTTTGAATCCCTTATAAATTAATAATTTTGTAAATATTTTTACAGTTTTGTTGAGCAATTCACATGGAAGAATGGCATAGAAGATTTTGTGAGAATGAATATTTTATAAAGGTCACTTGTTTGAGATCATTTCACAATCATGATGGAAAGATAGTCCTTAATAAGAAAGTCCAAATATATATATCAATTGTTGAAGTAAAAAACATTTTCCAAATATAAGTACAAAACTGTATATTTCTTGTCATAATGCTTTTAGCATGATCACAATTAAAAGAAGTTATGATAGTTAAATCTGTTTATATCATTATTTTACAACAACCCTGTATAATTTAGTACCGTTATAGCCTATCAAGCACTAAAATATAAGATCCTCAAATCGATTCCAGTTCTGGTATTTTAATTGCTCAAACTTCTTATAAATTTTGAAATAATAAAACCATTTCCATTATCTTATATATAAAATTTATATTTTCTCTGTTGTCCAATTGGTGAATGTAAGAATGTTTCTCTGTCACATGACACATTTGACTACTGCTGTCACATGTTAAATTCACACCGATTTTAAAAAGTATTATGTTTAACTACATAGGTATAATATTTAAATCACAAAGAAAATATGAATATAGCATGTAAATTCATGTTTGAAATGTGATATTTAGTGAGAGGAAAAAAGTTGATATTATAGTACCATATTTATATTTAGCTTTGGTTAGCTTATAATTAAACTTGAAATGACAAGCTTTCAGACCGATGTACAATTCTCACATTTATATACTATTAAAATCTTTTGCTTCATTTACATTAAATCTTAAAAAAATTTGTTAAACAACTAACTAACTAAAAATGCTGCCTTTGGTTTACTTAATATTTTTTAACAGTGACATTTTTTTGGCTAAAAAAAGATTGGAATCAAATAAAATTAAGATATAGAATATTAGCATATTATTCAATTGTTACTATTAGAAAAATAATTAAAACATGCAAAACTCTCTATACATATTGCCACTCAATGCAAACCAGAGTAATCAATGGATGCCAGAAGGCTTGTGCATAAAATCCCCATCTAGTGCCTACTCATCCAATATCCTCAGACTAGTTTTTGGCTTGTGGCCTTTGTCAGTGAAAGGCCTTGGATCTGACAGCACTGCACCTGCCCCTCACTGATGAAGGCCACAAGGCAGAAACTAGTCTGGTGATATTGGATGAGTAGGCACTAGATGGAGATTATATGCACAAGCCTTCTGGCATCCATTGATTACTCTGGCTTGCACTGAGTGGCAATATGTATAAAGAGTTTTGCATGTTTTAATAACAGTTATAAACAAGCATAAGAAATGATGATCATGTGATGTTTTTTAGAAAAATAATTACTGGTATAAAAAAATACCAAATAGATCACATATTAATTTAAATAAATGAAGATGTTAAAGTGCAAATGTAAATAAAGATAAATTAATAGAAAGCTCACCAAAAAGACTATACCAAAAACAGTCACTTAACTTTTTCACAGCTAACACTTTATTATACAAAGCAGCAAGAGAAGATCTTTGCCAAACTCTCATTATTTGTTATTCATAATTAGATTTTCTATATGAATATTACATTGGCTACCACTTGTGAATCTTGATAAGAGTTCGGACTTTAGCATTTAACTGTTTCTGATAACATAAAAAAGCATTACATTGAAATGGTAAGAAAGGTAAGAGTAGAAAAGATATGTAAGCAAATAGTGGCTCAAAAATATAAACCTCATTGGGAAAATGTTCATTCTGTAATAAAAATGGCACCATTTGCAAAGCAGGACTAGTATGAAGTACATAATAAACTTTTATAAAATACTATATACTTATAAAAACATTTTGCGTTTACAATTATTATGTCTTTTTAAATGTCAAATATTTAAAAGAACAAGTGAAACATGTGATCAGATGTATAATACTTATTATAGAAAAACTGGTGTCTAAACTATGTAATAATAATATTAAATGCATGGAAAAAAATTCCAGAGTGATATTTAAAAAACATGGAAAATAAGAAAGAACATATTTATATTCTATTAGTTTTGTATTAGAAGTTTACTGGAGTACTAAAGGCTTATTACTGAAGAATTTATAAAAAAATTTGAGTTCCAGAGCTGCTAGCACTGGAATCGAACCTGGAATCTCCTGATCCTCAGCTCGGATGCTCTACTAACTGCCCATACAAGGACAGAATTTTTTTAAAACTATTCCAAATAATTTACAGAAAAAATTATACTTATGACAACATAAAACAACTAAACTTAAAAGTAATTTTAGCAGAATAGATCTTATTCTATTATTATAAAAAGTAATAAAAACGTTGTATGTCAGTTGCCATTTTACATTCAATTTACGAATTATAAAAAGACATCTGATATATAAAATTTTTATGATGATTAAAGTTTTAGGACTTCAAGACTAGAATACTCAGTGTATTGCCAAATTCTGAATATTTATTAAAATGCAACAGCAACAACAACACTATTAAGATTAGTATTGATGAAGATATACAATATAGTTAATCCATATTTTCCCAACATTTTTACATCATTTTTATGAGAAGCATTTTATAGTTTATATGTGAAAGCTCTAGGAAATAAATATATTTGGAGATTATTTAAACCATTCAGATCTTGTAGATAAATAAGTGATTGTTTTTATGAATATTCAATTGGAGTTTCAAAAATGACAAATATAACATGAAAGCAAAGAAGGAGAATTAAGAAGAAATGTTAATTACCCTAAATTAATATTTAGTCGTTTCTCAAAAAAATGAGAGAGAATTAAAGCTATAGTAAGAAAATTAATAACTATAAATATATTGAAGATATTATTAATACAAATAGAAACACAAAGTGTGACAGTATGAAAAGAAGCTTGAAAAAATTGATTTTAATAAAAATATTAAAGTCAGGGCTGGTACAGACTATTTTGTGCTCTAGAAAACGCCAGTTACTTGTAATTCATCCCCATCAAAAAAAGGTATTGTATAGAAAAATAAAAAACTTAAAATTAATTATCTTTTTCAAAAACAATTATTGTGTACAAAATAGTGACCATTAAAGAAGTCAGTAATGTGATTTTCATTGAGCTCAGCATTCGAGATAATCGTCTAGTTTGCTTGATAGCAGTCGTATTTCTGTTAAAAACAAAATATTTATATGTAATGAAAAAAAATCATTTAAATGCATGCATGGGCTTACTAATAAAAGTGATATTTTTTTAATTAAGAGAACAATATGAAGACTAATGGCTATTAATAGGAAAGATTAGAACTATACACATAAAAATAGACAAGTATAAATCACACTGAAAGTAAATAATCTGATGAGTAATGCTTGGCAGGATCTTAACCTAGAAATGATGATGACTTGATAACTGAAGTCTTAAAATGGATTTTAAAAAGTCCAAAAAGAAATGACAACTTACACAGAAAAAGTAAAAAATTACGGTGAAATAATTAAGCAAAAGAAAGATTATAGGTCTAAGAAACTGGATTAAACCCACAGAGATCTTGATTGTTATTATGGAATGATAATAATTAATTGGTATGATGATTTAATCAATATTAATGTTTACTAGTATTTATGAACAAATAAGCATTTGACTTACCTACTAATAGTGATAAACTAAGTGCTAAAATAAAAATTTTTTTTTTATATAAATAAATAGTTTTATCAATAGTTAAATAACTAAACCAGGAAAAACTCTCCATACAGTTATGAGCAAGCATAAGAAATGGTGATCATGTGATATTAATTAAATAATTAAAGCATATTACAAAAACAAAGTTAACAATTCTTAAATGATCTATTTCTCTGTGTGTATCTGCTTATCTGTCTATCCATATATCAATATATGTAGTTATCAATTTATCCTTACATCTATATATTGTAACAGTCAAAACAGCACAGCTAACATGACAATTGTCCAATCATAATTTGCATGCGACATCTACATTTCTATGTCGCATGATTAAATGCGTTTTTCATAGCCTGCTAAGATCTGTTAGATATAAGAGAGACTACCATATTTTAATTAAACAACCTCATTGATTGCAATAATGACAAATGCTAAAAATAGTGAGAAATTACAGTTTATTTACATATGCACATCATAACAAGGCAAACAATAACCTCATTGAATACCATATTATTTTATTTAACTGCCTTATCTAGTTTGAAGTCATTAACTCTTTTATTACTACTATGCACAGAGAATATATGACATATGCATCTTAATTATCTCTGGACAAATACAAATTTGCTGTGCAGACTAATGGCCAATACGAATTATATGTATACTTGATCACAACACAGTTCTAATACTTATTAAAGTTATATCTTCAGTATATCCTAAAATCATTTATAAACTATGCCATTAGAAAAACTAGATTAAGGTCAATCATTTCAGGATGTAGTGCAGATACATAACGAATGCAATAACTAAGTGTAGGGGGTAGGAAATGGCATCTGTTTTTACACCCATGTGTGAACAAAGAATATGTATAAACAACTCATATGCTGCATAATAGGAATGTGCTTCTACCACATACTACTGTTCAAAGTAAGTCGCTGAGTGTAAATGACCACATAACACAAAAGTATATACTCATCTATGAACAAAGCAAAAATATATAAATGAAGTATATGATATAGGGTAGGAATGTACATCTGCTGCATACTACTGTTCAAAGTAAGTTTTTGGGTGTCCGGACAATATGACAGTATCACACTCATTATGAACAAAGAAAATATATATATACAAAGCAGACAGAAGTACAAGTACATTAGCTCAAGTAAATTTAATACACTCAATTATCCTTTCCCATGCCTGATTATTCTTCCAACCTGTAGGGTATTTCGATTAAACCTATAAACCTATTAAAAAGACAATTTCACTTAATTTATTTAATCTGTCTGTAAACCTCTTTTTATTATATCCAGAGATAATTAATTTACATTATTCAAGTTAATGATTAAATGATTATTTTTACAATTTCTATATCTAAGGCTAATGGAAAAGACCTTTATTAATTTTGATTTAAAATACTAAATATTTGAAATACAGGCACTCTTCATATACCTGGAGCCTAATTGTAAATATAGGGGATTTGAACTCAGACTTTCAAGCACCCTTCAACTATCCATACTATCTCATATCACTGATACACATGATCACATACATGTAAAAAAGATAAATAATCATCTATATTCATATTTTGTGCTAAACCAGCACTCATCAATTGGTCCAGATTATTATCTCCCCCCATATATATATAATCAGTGCTCAGTTTATATTAAGATAGTAAATATTAATACTTTAATGGATAGGCTTCAATCCATTCCAACCTCCAACTTTTCAGCCATCTATACCATTGAAAATCTGATGATAGAAAGCCCAAATGTCATGTTGATGCCAATATTACTGCCATGCCCACGTTGACCTCATATCATTATAACCCCTCATGTGTAGGACCTTATCCATTTAAATACATAGAAGAGGGTTAGGCAGGATGAAGTCTTAATGTGTAAATATTTGAAATATGGGCACTCTTCACATACCTGCAGCTTAATTGTAAATATAAAAATAAAATACTAAATAATTTTTTCAGAGAATGGTGAGGGTTTGCAATAATAAGCTTATTGTTTTATGTAAAATTTTTTTTTTTTTTTTAGGTTTATACTGAATGAACTGTGGCATGACTAATAAAAGTAGCAATCCAATGTCATTATAATTTCTCTGCCATTATAATTTTTAAACAGATATATGTTACACAAAATCAATCATAATAATTTATAGACTAAATGTAGGAGATAAAATATTTAATATTAATAATTTATAATCAAAGTTTATACACATTGCCCTTTTCATTATTAATAGGTCCAGCTTTGAATTCAGGTATTGTTAGACTTTTTGCGGAATTAGTCTGTACAAACATAGCTTCATCTGGAGATCTTCTATGAAGCTTTCATTATATTGCTCTTGATAGCTCCTGATGTTTTTATTAATGCTCATTCATTTTCTTATTTAATGGGCAGCATCTGACACTGCTTTACCCATTGAATGATGACTGGTTTCTTCCCAAAGCAAGAAACTTTCAAAGTTAGACAGCATATAGTTTGCATATATGCAGGACATAACATTTCTTGAACTGGTTTTACATAATTTTATGACTTCTTCTTGGCAAGTTATGATGTATTTGGGTTGCACTCATCTGTTTTGGCAATAATGGAACAGATGATGGGCTTTTCTATTCTTTCATGATATTCTATCCAAGGCAAATAAGCAGCATAACTATAGCATAAAACAACCAAAGCATAATCATTTTCAATCTTCTGACAAAACCCTATTTATAGTTCACTACGTTGCCTTATCAGAAAGATCAGTTTTCATCGTTTGTTATTTCCATATATCCATCTATTGGTTGTAGAAAGCTACCAAGTTCATTTTGGACTGTGGCTTATTTGTTTAATTATAGCATTTATAAAATATTAGCTTTGAAAAAATGGATTATACCAAAATAAAAGACAATGTTTTGATTAAACCACATCAGATATTTATTTTATTAACTAGCTGATCTGTTTATCAATAATTTAATTACTTTTACATAATAGTAATAATGCCATTTTCATCCATCTAATTAGAAAATACGTTTACAATTGTTAATCAAATAAAATATTTTGTTTTAAGTTACTTTAAAATAAACTTAGAATTAATCACCTAGAATACATTTATCTGAGCACATATTTATATAACTTTTACTTAGTAAAATTGCTGAAAAACTTTAATTTAAAAAATACCTATCGAATTTTCAAATTCTACATATAAAGTGCAGATATATATGACGTCAATATATAACTTTTTTTTTCATGTGTCAAAGCATCGGCCGGGAAGCGAACCCACAAACCTGGGACAACTGCTTATAAGGCAGCTGTGTTGACCACTTTTATTTGATATGCTATAAATTTTGCAGAGTGTCTTAAAAATACAGATTATGTTTTCCTTAAAATATTATATTCCACATTTTTTAGAACAATAAAAATTCCACATTCATTATATGTTGTTTTAAGAATCTATATTATGTAACACAAACAACAAATAATAGCTCACACATTGTTTATTTACAAATATACTATATTTAATGTTTTCACGCAAAAATAATAATTTAAATATATATATCTCAGCATATACATATAGTAATAGTAAATTTACAGAGATGACACTTGGATATCCAGGCCAATGGTGCTAATTGCTATTAATGGATGTTTATTGAGGCCCCACAATTGCAAGGATAAACTCGATAAAAAATAAAGAGTTAGATTCTGTATTGATGGTTATACAATGATGATGATGATGATGGTGTCTGGAAATGAATACAAGCAAACATGGACATTGATTGACATGGCAAGGAGGCAAAGGGAAATATTACTGCATCTAAAGTGTATTTAATCTGATTATATTTTAATATTTACAATTTATCGGTTCAGTTTGAGTCTAGTCCAAAATAATACCAATTAAAATTATGTCAATAAGCCTAAGAAATGTTTGTTGCAATTTAAATAAACATTTAATGATAGCATATCAAACTTCTATATCTTATCTAAGGGTATATTAATTAAGATATATGTGTAGTGCAAGGGGTGTTTTGTTTGATACTATTGTGAAATTATTATACTGGGCAACTTTTTTTTTCATTTTATGTTGCATGAAGTTTTAGAACTTTTTCTATATATTTCTGCATCACTGATTCCAAATCTGAAATCCGTTTTTTTTTTTGGTGCATGCACTAGTTTTTATTCAACATTAATTTCTTTTGTTATAATTAATGGTATGCATTGGTTTTCAAATTAGAATTAAAAGGCAATGACACTTAGATTGATATAACCACAAGGCAATTAATGTTTTACAAACATTACTTTTACATAATTGTAGTTGCCTTTAAATGTAAAAAAAAATATTATCTGATAAAAAACACCCTCTTATTTTGTTTTTAGATTGACTCATGGTTTCTTCGAGTAGGCAAAGATGTAAAAATAGCCCTGATATCTTCTGTTATATATGTGGCTGTTACACACTTCAACATCAAAGGCACAAATATGTCATCATTTGTGACATGTACATATATTGCCTATTTTCAAGTTCCCCTTGGTGATCAAGATAAGAATTGGGCTCTTCATATTGTGTGTCATAATTGTGAGGAAATGCTTCATGACTGGACAAAAGGAAAATGTAAAGGAATACATTTTTGGTATTCTCATGGTTTTGACATGATCCTAAGGACACAACCGTGACTAATATTTTTGTCTGATCCATACAAAGGGCATTGGCAAGAAAAAATGGCATATGATCACATATCCTAATATTCCTTCAGCAATATGACCTATCCCACATTCTGAGACACTTCAGGTTCCAGATTTCAATGGTTTTATTTCTTCTAAGGACAAAGAAAGTGAACATGGTGATCAAGTGTATTTTGATAAGATGCATGAGGAAATGCTTAAAGAATCTGAATGGTCCTCTTCTGATGCCAAGCAATCATTAACCCCTCAGCAGTTTAGCCAACCTGAATTGAATGACTTAGTAAGAGATTTGGCCATATCAAAGAAATTAGTAGAGTTTTTAGCCTCCAGGCTTTAAGAAAAAATGTACTTCACTGGTCAGTTAAAGTATCCTATTTCAGGAAGCATGAACAAGTTTTTGTGGAGTTTTTTTCTGAAGACAAACACTTGTTACTGTCATGATATCAGTAGTCTTCTCAGCCAGTTTGGTGTTACCTCTTTCAGTCCAACAGAATGGTGACTATTTCTTGACAGCTGTAAGTGGAGTCTGAAATATGTTCTCCTACACAAATGGTAATGTTTATGAAGTGGTTTCAATTGGTCATACAACTCATCTGCGAAAAGATTGTAATGACATAAAAATTGTCCTCGACTTACTGAAGTATGAGGACCATAACTGGATCATTTGTGTGGATCTTAAATTGGTAAATTTCCTGCTAGAACAACAGAAAGGTTTCATGAAGTATCCTTGCTTTCTGTGCTTGTGGGAGAGCCAAGTTTGGGAAAAACACTGAACACAAAAGGAATGGCCGAATGTAAAGTTCTGGAAATAGGGATGCAAAATATTGTGAAAGAACTTGTATTTAATCAAGACAGGATTATTTACCCCCCACTTCACATCAAACTTGGCTTAATGAAGCAGTTTGTTCAGGCTTTGAATAGAGAAAATGAATGCTTTTAACATATTATTTCTGCTTTTCCTGCCTTATCTTTTGAGAATATAAAAGCAGGTGTATTCAATGGACCTCAAATTAGAACCCTCATATATGAAGAATTTGCCAGGAAGAAGAATAAGGAAGAGAAATCAGCATGGCAGTCTTTTGTGGCAGTTACAAAGAACTTCATTGGCAACAAAAAGCAAAAAAAAACTATGAACTTCTGTTTCAAAGGATGCTGTTGGCTTTCCACAACATTGGATGTAACAGGAGCATTAAGATTCACTTCCTGAACAGTCACCTTGGCAAATTTCCCAAAAATCTTGGAGCTGTTAATGAGGATCAGGGAGAATGCTTTCATCAAGATTTGAAGATGATGGAAGAGTGTTTTCAGGGGCGATGGGACAGAAATATGATGGCAGACTACTGCTGGAACATCAAATAAGATTGTCCTCAACAAGTATCCAAACATAAGAGCTACAAACACAAGTTTTTGCCAGAATAGAATTTAAATAAGTTTTGCACAAATTTTATGATTAAAATAAGTGTTTTAATGTGTTTTATTTCAAAATTGTTGACAAATTCTAATGCAATCATATCCTTTACTATATTAGTATATTTACTGCATTATATAAATTATTATATTTTCACAAAGATGATGCCCAAGAAGACATTCTACTTCATTATGTTAAACTAAATGTTGAAAATTTTACAATATGATGAAAACCTAAAATCTTGAATTACAAAAAAACTGTAGCTTAGAGAGAACAACTAATGTTAGATTTGAGATCAGCACACTTGAATTAAGTAAGAACAAATGTTTTGGTGGATGCAACAAAAATTTTGTTCCTCAGTGTGAGCACCTAGGCTAAATTAGATACTTTGCAATAGAAAATGTTATACCCTATTGAATTAATTCCACAATAAAGCAATATTTCAGTGATATAATATATAGGAGGTAAAACCATTCATTTTCTGATTTCCACACATGGATAAGTTTTACAATCTTAACCAAAAATAAAAATGTTAAGTCAGATTTACAAGATCAATGCAAATAGAACATATTTTATAATTCACGTAGAATAATAATAAAGCTTTCTGGTCAATTATAATTTAATTTATGCATATATTTAGGAATAGCTGCAAGTGGATTATCCCTAAATTGATAATATTTTATATTCAAAGTTTACAAAAGGAAGTTACATTTGCATAGGCTTTATTTTCAGTTCTCTGAAAGATACCAAAGTCCAACAGCAAATGTATATGTGTGACTTAAACTACTATATCAAAATTATGTGTATGTTTGTTGTGAATAATTAAATAATAAAACCAAATTATTATTAAAATAGGCTAAACTCTCCATACAGTATTGGCACTCAGTGCGAGCTAGAGTAATCAGTGGATGCCAGAAGGCTTGTGCATAAAATACTATCTAGTGTCTACTCATCCAATATCCCCAGACTAGTTTCTAGCTTGTGGATTTCATCAGTGAAGAGCCTTAAATCGAGATCACTGCACCTAGATCTTAGGATCATGTGATATTTAGTGGTTTAAAACCAGGTTGTCTTAAGTACATTAAATTTGTTTAAATTTGGTGGATGAATCTATTATTTATCTTTACCTTCACTTATATAAATAAATCAGCATGCCTGTTTGAGAAATTTAAGGAAGGATAACTAGTTATTGGTTTTCAAAACCTAAGTTAAAATATTAGCACATTTAAAAAATATAAATCTTGAGATTTATATAAACACATGGATGCTGTGTTGGTTACAGAAAAACTCTCAAAACTCAAATTAGAGACTTTATAATATAAGAGTGGCCATCTTAACTTTAACTAAAATTCTTTATTTAATGTCTATTGTCTGACTTCACCATCAAAATATATATAAAGAGACCATCTGCCTCATTATTAGGATCAGCTGAAAAAAATTCATGCATTCAAGTAAATATAAGAATGGACAATTATTTCTCACATAGTAAGCATATCTCAGAATATTCTCCTTCAAATACATTATTTCATGTAATAGTAAAAGTTATTCATGTGCTGTTGAAATTTGTAATACAATAAATAAAATACCCTATGAATTAAAAAAAAACATATCTTTTTAAATATATAGGGTATATGAGCACAAGCTTTCACATGACCCACCACTCTTCACTCTATCACATAACACTAATACACTTGAACATGTATATGTTGAAAAGATAAATGATCACCAATATACGTATTTCATGCTAAACCAGCAATCATCGGTTGATCCAGATTATCATCTCTACACATATATGCAATAAGTGCTCATATATATTAAGATAGCCAATATTCAAACTTTAATGGACTGGCTTCAATCCACTCCACTCCAACTGTTCAACCATCCATCCAATTGAAAATCTGATGATGGAACACTCAAAGGCCACCCTGAGGCCGAGATTCTCATTACATTCATGTTGACTTATAGTAAATCTGACCCCTCATCTACAGGATATAATCCATTTAATACATATACAAAGGATGGGTAGACATCTCTATTATGTAATAGCTGAAATACAGGTTTATTATATACCTGTATCAATATATGTAACATATAGGGTATATGAGCACAGATTTTCACATGAACCACCACCATTCTCCACTCTAGCTCATAACACTAATACACTTGAACACATTTATGTTGAAAATACAAATAGTCATCAATATAGGTATTTAATGCTAAACCAGCAATCATCAGTTGGTCCAGATTACTATCTCTACACATATATGCTTTAAGTGCTCGGATATATGTTAAGATAGCTAATCTTCATACTTTAATGAACAGGTTTCAATCTACTCCACATCCAACTCTTCAACCAACAAGAATATCGGCCTCAGTGTGGCCCTTGAACATTCCATCATCAGATTTTCAATTGGATGGACGGTTGAGTTGGAGTGTGGAATATATTGAAGCATGTTCATTAAAGTATGAAGATTGGCTATCTTAATATATATCTGAGCACTTATAGCATATATGTGTAGAGATGGTAATCTGGACCAACTGATGATTTCTGGTTTAGCATGAAATACATACATTGGTGATTATTTATCTTTTCAACATATATGTGTTCAAATGTATCAGTATTATGATTTAGAATGGAGGGTGTGGATCGTGTGAAAGACTGCGCTCATATACCCTATATATTACATATATTGATACAGGTATATAATAAGCCTGTATTTCAGTTGCATCTTTTTAAAATAAATATAAACAACTGTTACTTAAAAGTTAGCAAAATATAATAATAACGGCCTAAATATTTTTTAAATTGAAAAATAATGGGATGTTTTAAATTCTACTATGCGAATATATATGATCGTACAATCATACACACACATATACTTTAACTTCAACTTAAAAGAATACCTTTGCTTTATCTGGATATTATTGACTTCATTTCAAACTTTGAAAAGTAATATTTTTTTCCAAAGAAAAAAAAAAGTGAGATCCATTCTCATAGCCCATGATATATTAAACTAATTTAAATTATTTTGCCTTACAAAAATAATTAAGATTGACATATATATTATAAATTACATACAAAGCAAATAAACAAAGAGCTTTGCTAATTGATCAACCAGCCTTGTGATAAATGCTTAGCCAAAGAAATAACTTAAAAATATCACCCCCCCTCCAAACCCCTGACCAATGGTTTCATGATTTGGCACTCCTCAGAGAACCTCTAGGATAATTTCAGACACTAGATCTAAAAATACCAACCCAAAGCCAGCATTTATCTAAGAGTTAACTATTGAGTAGAAAATCTGAAATTTTTAGATATTTAAATAACTTAAAATACTAGACTGAAATATATATATATATATTTATTTTCTTAAGCGTAAAAAAAGGGAAGAGTTTATGTATTTATTTATTATTTTTTATTCAAGATAAATGTAATTTTTTTTTTTAATTCTTTAATTATAATTTTTGATTTTAAAAATACACGTAATATATTTTTTGTAATGTTATTTCCAAATCACATTTATTTGGTTAAATGAAAAACATTTAATTATTGCTTTTAGAAAAAAAAAGTACTTTATTAAATATAAGGGCTAATTATGTTAACCAAATGTTTGGGTGCATAAATCAAAGACTGACATCTTTTTTTTTTATTAACAAGTCCAATTATGTTATTTTTTTATTGCTAAAATTAATGATTATTAACTAAAGCCTTCTTCCTACTGACAATGTTAAAAGACAAGACCGATTAAACTCATTTTAAAAATAATTTTGCTTTTAGATAATATTTAATTAAGTAAATACTTACTTAAATCCCACATAAATATTCAATTAAATTATTACTTAAGTAATATTTGAACCGTAACGTCAAAATGAATTTTGAAATGATGTTTAAGTAGAAATTGTGTTGTTTTATTTGATGGGATCTTCTCTCTTCCATTCTGCTAATAATTTTGGTTTTGACAAAAACTTATGTCTAAAATTTTTCTTTGACAAAGATTATAAATTTCTGTAGATGGCTCATACAATTTGAAAAATAAATTGTTCACTGAATCAGCTCATCAAATAGTTTGCAAATTCTTTTGCATCCAAGCCAATTGCCTAGATGTTTATTATGGTAAATCAAAAGCCAATCTATCTACATGATTCGTCCAGCACGACTATCTCTACAATTGAACTAAAACAAGTAATGAATATTCCTCCATTTATGTAGAACACAAACAATACCCTGACCATAAATTCGATTTACCGAAAATAAACATTGTTTGTATTGTGATACAAAAAGTAAAAAATAAAGGCTTGGATCATGGAGAAAGGTCAATTCACAATAAACAAAAAAAATACCAACAACCCTATCTCCATGAAGTGGTTTCTCTAAAAAGATTTCAAATAGAATTTACATAACTATACAACGAATTAAAATGAATTTGAATATAAGCAAGTATACATAAATACCACCAATAATAGCTATATAATATAGCTATGATAATGGTATGCATTGCACTGAAAACATGCTCAGTAGGAATAAAGCCAATTATTAAAATATATCTACTTTTTCTTTATAAATGTCTGAACATTTACATGTTTCAAATTAAAAGTATATATATATATATTGCGGGTTCATCTGTGTTAAAAAATTTTAATATTAATATACTGACGTTTCGACTTGGTCACACAAGCCATCCACAGAGTTATAAAAGGTAGAAAGACGGTTGTAGAGGCGCTACAATCACTGATTTGAATAAAATATTAAAATTCCACCAATAGCAAAAAATGTTAAATTTAGGAATATTTTTTAAAAAAATCTTTCCAAATAGGAGGAAGTTTGCATGTATCATCTCGCTTATTGATACAATCTGGCCTTTTAAGTATCTCAATGGCTTCTCTAATTTTGCATTGGTAGAGATTATCACATCTGGATATGATCCTGGTACTAGAAAAATCAATTTTATGACCTGAATCTATAGTATGGAGTGAGAGTGCTGATGATGATGAGTGTTGTTTAACTGCATTAGCATGCTCATCTCTCCTAACACTGATGCAATGATTACTCATACCTATGTAAGAAGCTTTACAATTTTTACATGAGATTTGATAGACACCATGAGATTCAAGAGGGATTGAATCCTTAGGCTTGGTTATTATATTGCTGATCTTTTGATGAGCAGAAAATGCTGTATCTATATTACAGCATTTTAATATACGTCCAATACTGTCTGTAGTTTCTTTTACATATGGAACACAAATCCTAATAGCTGATTTATCATCTTTTTGTTTCCTATTTTGTCTATTTTGGGCTTGAAATAAGGCTTTTTTTATAAATTTGTAATTATAACTATTTGCTAATAAAACACCATTAATATGATTTATTTCTTCTTTCAGATGTGTCTCATCTGAAAGGTTAATTGCTCTATTTAAAAGAGTTTTGGCTACAGAAACTATCTGAGTTGGGTGATGATGAGAATGGAAATGCAAATATCTGTCTGTGTGTGTATCCTTTCTGTAAATAAAAAAAGATAAACTATTTGGTGTTCTGGTGACTAGAACATCAAGAAAAGGGAGTTTTCCATCAGACTCTGTCTCCATTGTAAATTTAATATGAGGATGCATATTATTTAAATGTAAGAAAAAATCATCTAATTTATTTTTTCCATGTTGCCATATGACAAAAGTGTCATCTATGTATCTGAGCCAAATGAGAGGTTTTAGATCTGCTTAATGATAAAACTTATAAACTATCAAAAAGAGATCATACTACGTATTTGGAAAAAACAACAAAAGCTATTATTAATAAATCACCTATTGAAACAGAGATAAAAAATAAAATAATCCCTCATGAAAAATCTTGTGTCTGTCCAAAATTTTATGGACTTCCAAAAATTCACAAACCAGATATCTCCCTTCGTCCAATAGTAAGTGCAGTAGGTTCTCCAACTCATATTTTAGCCAGATACTTATCAGATTTCATTAAACCTACAATCCCATCTATTAAATCATATATTAAAAACTCTCTTCATTTTATTTCTGTTTTAAAAAGTTTAAAAATTAATGCTAATGACATTCTGGTCAGTTTTGATGTCGTGTCTTTGTTTACAAACATTCCAATTGATGAAGCTTTAAATATAATCTCACAACGTTGCAATTTACCAGACCATATTATTGCTTTAATTAAACATTGTCTCTTAAATACATATTTTGTATACAATGGACAGCATTACAGACAAGTTTTTGGTACTCCTATGGGCTCACCTATCTCAGGAATAATAGCTGATTTATTCATGGAATATATAGAAACTCGTGCTTTAGAATCATCATCTTTAAAACCTCTCATTTGGCTCAGATACATAGATGACACTTTTGTCATATGGCAACATGGAAAAAATAAATTAGATGATTTTTTCTTACATTTAAATAATATGCATCCTCATATTAAATTTACAATGGAGACAGAGTCTGATGGAAAACTCTCTTTTCTTGATGTTCTAGTCACCAGAACACCAAATAGTTTATCTTTTTCTATTTACAGAAAGGATACACACACAGACAGATATTTGCATTTCCATTCTCATCATCACCCAATTCAGATAGTTTCTGTAGCCAAAACTCTTTTAAATAGAGCAATTAACCTTTCAGATGAGACACATCTGAAAAAAGAAATAAATCATATTAATAGTGTTTTATTAGCAAATAGTTATAATTACAAATTTATAAAAAAAGCCTTATTTCAAGCCCAAAATAGACAAAATAGGAAACAAAAAGATGATAAATCAGCTATTAGGATTTGTGTTCCATATGTAAAAGGAACTACAGACAGTATCGGATGTATATTAAAATGCTATAATATAGATACAGCATTTTCTGCTCATCAAAAGATCAGCAATATAATAACCAAGCCTAAGGATTCAATCCCTCTTGAATCTCATGGTGTCTATCAAATCTCATGTAAAAATTGTAAAGCTTCTTACATAGGTATAAGTAATCATTGCATCAGTGTTAGGAGAGATGAGCATGCTAATGCAGTTAAACAACACTCATCATCAGCAGCACTCTCACTCCATACTATAGATTCAGGTCATAAAATTGATTTTTCTAGTACCAGGATCATATCCAGATGTGATAATCTCTACCAATGCAAAATTAGAGAAGCCATAGAGATACTTAAAAGGCCAGATTGTATCAATAAGCGAGATGATACATGCAAACTTCCTCCTATTTGGAAAGATTTTTTTAAAAAACATTCCTAAATTTAACATTTTTTGCTATTGGTGGAATTTTAACATTTTATTCAAATCAGTGATTGTAGCGCCTCTACAACCATCTTTCTACCTTTTATAACTCTGTGGATGGCTTGTGTGACCAAGTCGAAATGTCAGTATATTAATATTAAAAGTTTTTAACACGGATGAACCCGCAAAATATGCATTTTATATATTTAACTCGTGCAAATCTTCGTTTTAACATATATATATATATTACTAAATGGAGCTTACCAATAGCTCTAATCAAGCTTTATTTTACAAGTGCCAAAAGAGAAAGAATTTAAAATCTCTATCGGAAAGTCCCTATCTCCAGACCAATCAGTTTCGAGCTTATGGCTCACCTCAGTGGAGTTCTGGGACTCTAGAAACTAGATATAAAATACTAACTCAAAAGTCAGCACTTATAAAACATGTTACTATCAATTTGAAAGCCTGAACTTTTCAGACACGTAAATGTCTTCAAATCCAGCCTTACAAAACAGATACAACGAAAACTTTAGTTATATCACCATTAAAATTACATACAAATTTTGGTATTAAATGGAATGTTATGATGATGCTTAAACAAAAATCGTGTTGTTATGTTTTAATAGCTTGTTTTCATCTTGCTGGTGATATCCATTATGGTAAAAACAATTATCCAGCAGGTTGGCTTATTTTTTTATTATCAAAGATTAGCCTCATTAAAAGGGATAATTTCAGTAGACCCTTATTTGAGGTTTTAAAGGAATTGACCAGGATAAATTTTTAATGTCTACTTCATATATTCTTGTCATTACAGCTATTATTTTGTGTTAATATGCATGCTGAACATGGATGGGCTATTTATCAAACTGCATTAAACAATTTAGTGAATAAACTGACAACATTTACATATTAAAAAATAGTACAAAATATTAAGGATGTAACTCCGTATCCACCCCTATTATAGAACATAAATTAATTTATATATATATTTTTGGTGGTTGATTCCTGGTAATGATGATTTCCTTTCTGTGCCCTATGCATATGTAAATGATGTGGATAATGGAAGCACATAAGCTTTCTTTGAAAATTTTTTTAATTTTTAAATGGCTTAATGAAATATTAATAAGCAATATGATTAATTCATGCATAGAAAATAACTTAAATATATCCAACAGTTAATGTCATTAATACTAGAGCTCTATAACTAGTTTTAAATTTCAAGTTGTAAGCAAAATTGAATTCTAAATTTCCTTTCATTTATAAGTTTTTGATAATTGGTTGAGAGGATCTGTTTGTTGTTGGATTAATTCAATAAGGCATAACTATCTAACTTATCTACTAACTTAGCATTTATCATAAATAAAAAAAAAAAGCTTGTTTAGAGCTATTAGCACGCTCTTAACTTTACATATTTGTAAGTGCAAGCTATATATAAGTCATGTGACATCTGACTTGTTACTATTACTACTAACTTATTATTAGTTTTTGTATTTTTATTTCTTCATTTCTATTTTTTTAAAAACAACTATTATATAGGATTAATGTTAATTTTAATAAGTGAGCATTTATTGCTTTATAGAATATCTGATTACGATACTGGTTTAGGCTCAATTATTATTTTGCATTATTTCCCATCTTGTATTACTTTTTATATCACATGCTATATTTTCATGAATTTCAATGGCTGTTTTATCTAGGGAGTCTGGTAAATTACACTAATAGAGCTTAAATTAAAATTGAAAAAATCCACTAGATAGTAAACAAAGTGAATAGCTTTCTAGCATCTACTTATTCCTCGAGCATACACTAGGTGGCACTAAGCTTTCTATCATTTACTTATTCCTAGAGCATACCTAGGTAGCACTAATTTGAAGAAAGATTTTTGCTATTGTTTTAAAACTATTATTTAGTTCTAAAACAATAGCAAAAATCTTTCTTCAAATTAGTGCCACCTAGTGTATGCTCTAGGAAGAAGTAGATGCTAGAAAGCTATTCACTCTGTTTACTATCTAGTGTCTTTCCATTAAATATTTTTCAGATTAGTTTTTAGCTTATGGCTGTCAACAGTGAGAAGCCTTGAATCTGGGAGCAGTGCATCTAGATCTTTAGATGCACCATTCCAGCACCTGTCTTTTATATTTTTGCTTAATGATAAAGTATCAACCCATTTGGAAAACAATAATATTTTCAATCCAAGCTAATATACCTATATAAGAAAAACAGGTGCACTGCTCTCAGATCAAAGGCTCTTCACTAATAAAACCTATCTGAGAGTATTGAAAGAATCTGGATAGGGATTAGAGTGCACAACCTTCTCGCATTAATTGATTACTAAACCTTACACTGGAAGAAACTACAGTGAGGAAAAAAATGGTAATGGATTAACATTTGTAACTTAATAAAGTGGTGATTACATGATTCTTTCTTTAATTGTAGTTGTTTTGAGGTTTGCTTTCAGTTTTTGGCATCGTGGGTTTAGTATTGTGTAATTGGTTTAATTTATTATTATTATCCAGATAATTAATTTGAATAACCAATTTTATATTCTCTGTTTTGAAGATTGCATTTATCTGGATTTTTTTTATTAGGAATATTCATTGCTTTGTGTAACAGTGTTGGTGCCATACTGATGATAGATTTTTATCTAGTTTATAAAATGAGACCTTTGCAGATATATTTGTTTTATTTGTTTATGTTTTAACTTATATTAAGAGACACATTTGATTTTTTATTAAGGATATGTTTGTAATTGTTTGATAATTTTTTGGGTGATATGTCTTGATGTGCATTCAAATTTTAAGAATGCACCTGAAAAATTAGCTTGATTTGCCTTTGTCAGAATTTTAATTCTATCCACAATTTATCTGTTGTTATTTTAAACCACATCACATGATCACCATTTTTTATGCTTACACAAGCTGTTTACACAGAGGCAAAACTTTCTATATAGTAGCATCACTCAGTGCAAACCAGAGTAATCAATTGATGCAGGAAAGTTTATGCATAAAATTTGTATCTAGTGCCTACTCATCCAACAAGCAAAAAACTAGTCTGGGGATTTTGGATAAGTAGGCACTAGAGAGGGATTTTATGCACAAATTTTTCTGCATGCATTGATTACTTGCCCTGAGTGGTGCTAGTGAATGGAGAGTTTAGCTACTGTATAAGCAGCTTAGGTCAGCATAAAGAATGGTGATCATGTGTTGTTTATTGATTTAATACCAGTCCTGCCCTATGGTTATTAAAGTAGCAAAGACACCAAAAAATATGGATGCAGAATTGAGTTCAAATCTATAAGGCTATACAAAATAATGTACTTGAATTGAAAATTTTATTGTGTTTTTATTTTGGACTCAAAATTTTATAGTTAGCTAATATGGTAAAAGGTTGCTGCTGTAGAGTTGCTTTAGATCCCAAGATCTAGTTGCGTGCTCTCAGATCCATGGCTTCTCACTGATGAAATCTAGAAACTAGTCTGTGAATATTAGATGAGTAGGCCCTAAATAGGGATTTTATGCACAAACCTTCCTGCATCCATTGATTATTATGACTTGCACCAAATGGTGCTACTGTATGGAGGGTTTTGGCTCTGTGCAGTTTTTTTTAGAGATTAAAATGAATGGATTTTATTTACAGATTTACAACTTTGTTAGTGTGCATTTAACCTTCTTTATTTTTTCACATTGTTATTTCTTTGTTTTGTAGTTTCTAATTATTGTAACTAAGTTTTATTACATTTTATTTTGTTATAAAGGAAAAATAATAACAGTTCAAATAAAAATGTCAGATATGTGACCTGCTTCCTGAAATAAATAATAAATCTATATGGAGAATACTACATTTCAAGATTCTGCTTCTTTACCATAGGCAAAAGCATCCATGACTACCATGTGGTTTCAATATCTGCACCATCTTCTAAAGGATCATGCAAATGTATTGCCAAATTATTGGTATATGATTGTAGTATAATTTGGCAACAATTAATGGTCACAAACTGGCATCAAAAGATACTCAGAAAGATGAAAATAATCAGAAATTTTATATTGATAAAAATATGAAAGAGTAGAAATGAAATTAATACTAAAGTTTAAATTTGATAAATAATTTAAAGATTTGGTAAATAATTTTTTGAAAATAACTATACATAGATCATTTGAAAATTGTAAAAAATATAAAGAAACTATAATAAACTAATAATCAGCTTTTTAAGCTAATGCACATGCACTTTGTGGATCTTAACAATAAATGAATGGTCTTATTTTCCAATACAAGATAAAGTCTTTGTGAAAGAATAGAATGAATCCACCTTTTCTTTCATTTCCAGTACTTAAGATTTGCCCATACTTAAACATTTAAGATTTGCCCATACTTAAATGTTTGGGTTAAAAGAATAGGTGGATTCATTCTATTCTTTCACAGAGACTTTATCTTGTATTGGAAAATGAGGCTATTCATTTAGTGTTATCCACAAAGCGCATGTGCATTAGCTTAAAAAGCTAATTATTAGTTTAAATTCAAAAACATGGAGCTGTATAAAATAAATATCTCATTTACATATGTTTATATTTCATTTAAGAATGATGTATCATAAATTCTAGTAAATTTCGCAGGCATCATTCATTCAGACATAGTAAAGTAATTTAAAATGAGTGTTTAATATCATCACACTCTCATTTCCAGTACTTAAGATTTTCCCATACTTAAACATTTAAGATTTGCCCATACTTAAGCATTTGGGTAGAAAGAATAGGTGGATTTATTCTATTCTTTCACAAAGACTTTATCTTGTATTGGAAAATGACAGTATTCATTTATTGTTAAGATCCACAAAGAACACGTGCATTAGCTTAAAAATCTGATGATTAGTTTATTACAATTCAAAAGCATCGCACTATATAAAATAAATATCTCATTTATAAAGAAACTATGTAATGAGATATCCCATTTGATTTGTATGTGTGAATAAAAGACTAATTTGGAATCACTTTTATAGATTTTATAGATGATCAAATGCCTAAGAAAGAAACCCAACAATTTCCTTTACTTAGTTCTCAACAACAAATCATTATGAAACAAAATATCAAATGTACACTCATCCAATTCTTGCCGCTATAAATTCCAGCACTTATATATTTATATATATCATTTATAAATCTTATTTATAAGAAATAATATTTGGTATAGTTTTTTTCATTGGTAATTTCTTTTGTTTATATCATGATTTATGGTGACAATAAAATGGAACCACAATATCACATATTTTCTTCCAAGCTCCCATAAGTTATATAGTATATCATATATAATAACTCATGTTTTATCAATAAGCTTTGATTAAAATCGAATACATATTAGTAAACTGCATTGCATGGGTACAGTACTTTTCAACATGCATGTATTTATAGCAGATGCTTTTTATGCACATAATATGCATGTGTAAATTAAAATTATAGTATAAAAATTAAAAAAATAATGTTATTATTAACACTGAGAGAGCACATTTATATATTTATTGTCTATGTGTCTCTTCACTCATATTCGATCCAAAATAAAAACATTTTGTATTGGAATCTTTATTTTTTTATATAAATAAATAGGAAAATGTCATACTTTTACTGCAATTAAATATGTTTTGGGTGATATGTTTTTTAAATATCTTTTTTCCCAATGAAAACATTATAACTATCTCATTATTAATAGTCAATAGTCACTCTGTTTTCATGTTTTTATGTTGGTATTCACTTCAGAATCTATAAAGTCATATTTAATTGCTATTACTAATTCTAAATTCTTAGTTAAATTCTTTAAACTGAGCTTTCTGATGCAATTCAAGAATGCTCTGCTAATATTAATCCAATAGGCTTCATTTTATAACATGCAAAATATTTTATAATTTTTTTTAAATGCAATATTTTTTTTTCTTTTACACTTATACATTTTATTAAATAAAATATTATATCACATCAAAATCTGAAAAAAAAATTGGTGAATCATAAAATATATGTGGTTTTGTCGAATCCCAGTAAATGTTATTAATAAACATGGTCAAAAAATGACTGATCGGCATACAAAATTAATTAAATTTTAATAATTTTATTTTTGGTTTAATCATATGGATTGTAGTGTTTTACCACAATCTATGGTTGATTCTTATAGCTATTATAAAATCAGTGGTAAATATTTTATATGGGACAAGTTTAAATGAAGTCCATTCTCCATGACATTTTCATAGAAATCTCTAGTTTCAAACATCTCAGTATTTCAAAATTATTCTTTAAGGTTTACTTCTTCCTTTCTCCTTTTAATTCAGTTCTGCTTTATTTTCAGTTTCCAATCTAGCTATTTATCAATATATCCATCTGTTTGTTGGTGTATCTATCTATCTATCTATCTATCTATCTATCTATCTATCTATCTATCTATCTATCTATCTATCTATCTATCTATCTATCTATCTATCTATCTATCTATCTATCTATCTATCTATCTATCTATCTATCTATCTATCTATCTATCTATCTATCTATCTATCTATCTATCTATCTATCTATCTATCTATCTATCTATCTATCTATCTATATGTTTGTCTGTCTGTTTGTCTATCTACTTATCTAGTTATCTATTAGTCTGCCTATCTAGCTATCTCTAGCTATCTCTCTGACTCTCTGTCTATCTATCTATCTATCTATCTATCTATCTATCTGTCTATCTATCTATCTATCTATCTATCTATCTGTCTGTCTGTCTGTCTGTCCGTCCGTCCGTCCGTCCATCTATCTATCTATCTATCTATCTATCTATCTATCTATCTATCTATCTATCTATCTATCTATCTATCTATCTAACTATCTAGTTATCTATCAGTCTATCTATCTATCTAACTCTATCTATCTATCTACCCATCTTTCTATCTATCTATTCTATACTATCTATCTAACCATCTATCTGTCTGTCTATCTATCTATATAATAATTTCTTTATTAATTACAAGTTTACTTTTATAACTTCCAAAATTTTAGCTAATAATTTTATAAAAAGCTTCATATTGAGTCACATAATGTAATGAGATAAAAATGTAGTAAGATAGCCTTATATATATATATATATCTTACTATACACTGAAATTTCACAATGTAATGGAATCAAAATATATAAAATGCGCTAACACGCACAAGCACACAAAGCTAAAAAATAAAGAAAATATATATTATTTTTATTTTAATATCTATTCATTAAATGGCTAAGCACTTTCAAGGGTCAAAGCCCTCATAATTATAGCCGTATTATAAACTATAATGAATCGACTCGGATTGATGCAAATTTATGCAAATGAAATGATTACGCATTCCATTTCTTGGATATTTTGTAGCAAGAGCAAGAGTGCTTGTGCGTGTTAGCGCATTTTATATATTTTGATTCATAATTAGCCACAAAGTATAAACTGTTTGCTTATTTCAATGTAATGGAATATAAAATAATTGAATTGACAATAATTAGCCATTGATAATCTTGTTTTTCATTGAGCGATAAAATACATGTGTCACTATAATGTAAATAAAATTAAAGGTGGTAAAGTATGATTAATACCTTTAAACACCAATTATTATAAAAATAACATTAAAATGGTGTGTGCAAGCATATATTTGTAACTTATGCTAAAATATTTAATTACGCACGCATTTCTAAAAAAAATAATTATTTGTTTTCGGGTCACAATCTATTCTCTAAACACTGCAATAGTTCTATAAACATGCAGATATTTCTATATTTATTAAAACCAGATACAGAAATAAACTAGCGGGACACAATACATGTTTCAATTTATGGAAATACAAAACGTATATATCAATTAATCACAGCATATGTAAAAAGAAATATTAAATTGAGAATACAGAGCTAAGACTATATTGTAAGTAAGAAAATATGTGAATAACAACAAGTTGTCCATATAAAACAATACACATTGATTGAATAAATGATGGATAAAATTCAGATATTTTCTCCACACTACTTTCCAAATAACAATTTAAAAGAACTTCAGCCATATCTATATCATTAAGTTAATTACCATTTCATAATTAAACTAAAGCAGTGGTCTTCAACCTTTTCACACCTGCGGACCGCTAAAAGTAAGGATAAGATTTCACAGACCAGCAAAAGTTTACAGATAAAATTTTATTGGGGGGGGGGGGTGAGAAATACGTTGTCAACACTGAGACAAAAGATTGACACCAAAGTTATTTTTTGTTTGTTTTTATTTTTAAAAAAAGGTAACAGAAATTGGTTTTAAAAATAAAAGTTTTAGTATTTTAACGGTATACAAATAAAGCCAAAAAAAAATATTGCCTTATAGGCCAAAAAAAAAAGTGGGCGTATTTTTAAACAAAAAAAAAAAAGAAAACGAAACTTGAAAAAGTCAAAAGTTTTGATTTTACTATATTTTGGGGTGGTGGGGGTGTATTGAGAAATACTTTGCAAAAGTTAGAAACAGAACTTATTTTTTGGTTTTTATTTTTAAAAAAAGGTAATAAAAATTGATTTCCAAAATAAAAAGTTAAAGCCAAAAAAAAAAAAAGCCTTATAGCCAAAAAAACCCCACTAAAAATGAAATATTAAAAGAGAGAGTAGAAAAAATTTAAGAGATCAAAAAACGTCACGTTACATTTTATTGTTTTAACAATGCTGACAAGCAGCCGTGATTGGCTATCAAAAGACAACTGGAGTTTGTGTAATAAAAAACTTTCTACCCCCCCCCCCCATAAACATCTGTGATAAATAGAAAAACAAATTAATTTATGTATGATTGATTAGATTTTGTGGTATTTTTGTTCTGTTTCTTTTTTTTTAATAAATGTGATGAAAAAATAAATAAAAATTGTTCATATTAATTAAAAGTTTAAAATCTTATTATTTTGTTATTATAAGCTTTCTTGCAGTCTAGCTGCGGACCGACAGACAACTTCTTCGGCCCTGTGGTTGAAGACACTGTACTAGAGTATGCAATTGGGGGAAAAAATCTCTTTACTTAATACCAGTTTTAACATATTCTATTTATAAAAAGTATATATAACTAAAATTATCATGAATTATAAATATATTTGATTTGTTATCCAGGTATAAATAAAAATTAAAAAGTAGTTTGAGTAAAACGTACTAAACAATAATATTTTTTTTTCTTATTACAAATATGTTCATGAAATTATAATACAACAATTAATCAACTGTTAAAACAGAGAATCTTTAATAAATAAAATAACTATTGCCAATCGCTTTCAACTTCTAATCCTTATCAAGGCAGTATAAAAAATTCTATTTTGCTTATCGCTTAGGAGAAAAGTAAGATTTTTATAGTGCCTTGACAAGGATTCGTAGGAGTTAAAAGTGCTTGACAATAGTTATTTTTATTTATTAAAGATTCTCTGTTTTAGCAATTGACGAATTGTTATATTGTAATTTATAAGTTGTATTAACAGAAGTATTATATTTATTTTCATGAAAATAATAAATAAGCATATTTTTTAAGATTTTTTTTTTGTTGTTGCATAAAAATTCTCTTGAGATTTAGCTATAACTTATATTTTTACTTTAATAACTTTTTTGTCTTCTAAATAAAGATAACATTTAAGTTTTCCTGAAGGTTTGTTATGATGGTATTTTAGTTGTATTTATATATTGGACTATTTCCATCATCTAATATGAGTATTGAATGTCTGTAGAAAAATTAACTTTATTTAAATATTCCTAATTCATTCAGCTGTTAAAATAGCACAAAGGTAATCTGTGTGCTATTACTAATACCTGAATGTATTTGGAACCTATGTGTTATTACTAACAGATGAATGTATCTGGAATAATTTTTTTAAAGACATGCAATACTTATATTAGATGATGTAAATAGTCCAATACATAAATACAAATACTTAATTTGATTTGTGGTATATATTATAACTATCAAAAATGTACCAGAAAATGATTTTGGTTAATTGTGGGTAGCCTATCATAGAAATTATATATAATATTTAAATACAAGTATATACTGAACTTAATATAATTAGAAGGGATTTGAACTCAGACTTTTCAAGCTTCCTACAGCTATCCACTCCATCTTATACAACTGATACACATGACCACATACATGTGAAAAAAATAAATGATCTCCAATATATGTATTTCATGCTGAACCGGCACTCATCAGTTGGTCCACATCATTATCTCCCATATATATGTGTAATCAGTGCTAAGTTTATGTTAAAATAATAAATCTTAAAATGTTAATGGACAGGCTTCAATCTTCTCCACTCTCCAACTTATTAGCCATCTATATCATTGAAAATCTGATGATGGATACCACTATTATTGTCATACCCATGTTGACTTTAAGTCACTCTGACCCCTCATGTATAAGACCACAATTTATTCAAATATTCAGAAGGGGATTGGGGAGAATACAGTTGTGGGAAAAGCATTCCCAGAAAGAATGTTTAAGATAAAACAAGAAGAGAATAATAACATATAAATAAATTTGTTTATATAGTCTTTGCAGAAACCACCATCATCCTTTCACTTAACATTTTCTTCTTCAAATTTCGCACTTTAGGTCTATTTTTAGATCTATTTTGAACAGTAACAAAGAAAATGTTGCACAAATATTTTCTCCTTTCTTATTTAAAATTCCTTTTTTATCTTTGTGACTGATTTTTAAAATCCTGAATCCTTAATTTACTATGCTGACTCATTCATTACAAAAAAGACCAACAATAAAATTATTTGCTTAAACATGTTCAACAATGGAGTACACTTTATATATATATACCCACCATCACCTTTTACATACCAAAGTATATTTAAAAGAAACTTAAATTAGACTTGATTAATTAATAGTTTAGCGTTATCAATCTACTTTAGTCTGTGTAGATTAAATTAAATAAATGTTATATATAAAAAATTAATACTAAATTTAAATCTAAAATAAAATATCTAAATATTTTATTATAAGAAAAATATCATCTCATTAATATATCATATATTATAACATAGCAAACGTTGGAGTTTTGTATTATATATATATATGTTCAGTATTGATATAAAAAAATAAAGTTTTTGAAAAGAAAACGGAGAAGGATTTTTGATTTGTTGATATCTCATTAATATAGCAGATATAACAATTTTCCATCACTTATTATTATTTTTTAAAAAAAATTAATCAGTAAATTTTATGGTAATTAAGAACAGCATAATTTTTTAATAGCTTTTTTTGATAGATCTTACTTAAAAATTCCACTAATACGTAAAATATAAGTATTACTCTAATCATGTAAATGTAATGCCGATAGTTTTTGTAAACCTTCTTCTATTGCTTTGTCTATGATTAAAGGTATAGATGTGATATATAAAATTTTCATGGTTAGTTTTGTTGATGCATTTTCCATATGTTATAGCATCGGCCGGGAGGCGAACCTGCAAGAACCGTCTGCAACCAACTACTTGCTTGCATGGCAGCTGCTCTGACCTCTCGGCTTTACTGAAAATATCGGCATCAGGGTTTTGTTTACCAACACAATACTGAATCCGAATCTCAAAAAAATTTCCTTGTAACAATGTTTTATTATTTAAATAATTGTTATAGAAAAATTCTAGGCTTTTTTTTTTTCATATGTCAAATGCGTTGACCGGGAAGCGAACCCGGGCCAGCCGCTTGGAAGATAGCTATGCTAACCACTAGGCCACCAACGCACGAATCCAATAAGATTGTTTAATTTTTTGAAAGACCCACATAATAGAATAATGAAGTTCAAATCCTAATAATTATCGATCTAAGAAATACAAAACGTGAAGATGTTCTTAGTCACTTATTTGAAGTAATATACCCCTCTCCTCATCTCGGATTAAAATATTCACTGCTCTTTACACAAAGAATGATTTATTAAAATCGGAGCAAGTTAAAATATTTTTTTAAAAATTGGCTTTAATATTTTAAAATTCTAAATCCTGATTTTTTTTTTGGGATTGTCTTTATTTTTATTTCTTCCATATGTCAAAGCGTCGCCGGGAAGCGAACCCGGGACAGCTGCTTGTAAGACAGCTGTGCTAACCACTCGGCCACCTACGCTATCTTTATTTTACTTCTGATCTTTAATAGCTGGAACAAATAATGTTTGTAAAAACGATAATAAAAATTATAGATTCTAAGAAAAGATTATAATTGCTTCCGGGTATAGAGTATTTTTTTTTTGTATGGGTTGAATTCCTTTCACTCCTACTATGATCATATTTCTTCAGTTGTTGTATGATTGTCTTAAATATCAATTTTAATATTTTTATTTTGAACTTAGGAAAAATTTTAAATGCTGCAAATACCCACTTAGGTCTTTTGAGATTATTAAAACATCATTCATTTATATTACTATTCATAATGTTCTCCGATACAACTTTTTCATGACCTTTAAGTAAACCAACACCGATATTTATTAAACTAGCATTCTTTTAAAAGTGCAGGAATAACTCCCAACTAAAGACGATATTTTTGACTCTTTGAGTGCAGAAAGATTGGGCAAATATTAATAGTTTTTATGTAGTAGATGTATTGATTTAAAAATCTATTCTCCGGGACAAAATCGAACTGATAGGGGGAGGGGTTATGCACTATAAAACATTATATGAGAATGCATTGTTTCAATGATTTTTTATTAATTATATAAGTTGTCGGACTATTTCTGCTTTATATAGTAAGACAATGGTTAAAAGCAACTGCTGGAAAGATTTGAATTCGTTAACTGGATATGGTATTCTTAGCTTGTAATAATTCCAGATGGTTTTAATAAAGTATCTTCATAAACCCATAATAAATAATACAACTCTCTTATGGAGAGATAATATTACGAATTCTCTACCTTTATTTTTATATTTAGTTTGATTGAAATCTCTTGCTTACAATTTAATTTTTTTTCTCTCATGTGTCATAGCATCAGAGGGCAAGCGAACCCGCTAACCCGGGACAACTGCTTGTAAAGCAGCTGTCGTTAACCTCTCGACCACCAATGCTTGACAGTTTAAATTTAAATTTAAAACTAATGTGAACGAAAAAATTTAAAGTTAAAATCTCATTTAAGAGTACTTTGTCATTAATATTACCATGGTAACAGTAAAAAAAAATACGATCGTAAAACTACTTTGTGAATAAATCTAGGCATTATTTTAAGAAGAAAACATACTCTCCCCCATTGTAATTTATTTTAACTGTGGATTAGTGCATATTTATTTGCTAAAAAACTTAGTTTTCATTGTATTAACAAGTGTTACTTGGGTGTGCTTCCGAAGGAACGTTAAAATAGAAGGATTAAAATTAATTATTTTATCAAATAAACTTCCAGTTGAAATAAAAATTTCACTTCTGGTATCCAGTTAAACTTGGATTCGAATGCCTTCAATATTAATTATAGTTTCAGGACAATAATGTAAAAACTGACAATCTATTGGAGACCATGGTTCAAATTCATCAATTAATAAAGTTCATAGAAGCTTATTTTAAATACAAATCATTGCTCCCAATTTATTTCCAGGCAGTCACAGTGAGAAATATCCTAATGAAGTCCTAAGTAGTTTATTTATCAACATTTGTTAATAGCAATGAACGTTTTACCATGACTGCCTTAAAGTGTTCTGAAAAGATAACTTCACATGATCACTATCTCATACTAGCACATAATTGTTATTAAACGAGGCAAAACTCTCCATACAGTAGTGCCACCCTGTGCCAACCAGGGTAATCAATGGATGCCAGAAGGCTTGTGCATACTATATCTATCTAATGCCTACTCACCCAATATCCCAGTCTAGTTTCTTAGATAGGGATTTTATGCACAAGCCTTCTGGCATCCATTGATTACTCTGGTTGGCACAGGGTGGCACTACTGTATGGAGAGTTTTGCCTTGTTTAAAAGATAACTTCCAGACAAAAATTTTAATTTCTGATCTCTTCTAGTTACCTAATTATTATAGTCTTTATTTTGTCTTATACAGAAAAAATTCTTTCCTGGTTTAACTTTACACTTATTCATTGTATATTTGGAGCTTTAGAAGAAGATCTCATTATCTGGTTCTAGATATTTCAAGAGGTATAATAACTAATATCGTTTAGTTTGAGATGGAGACTCAGAATTAAACTTACTGGTCTCCAGTGGTTCCAGTAAATCTCACATTTCAGTTATACATTAGCACAGATATGTTCCCACAAATCATACAGTAGTTTTTTAATCTCTTTTATTTGGAATTTTATGATATTGTCTTATTTCTAAAACAAACTTTTTATTTTTTTAAATATTTTGATTTAAATATATAGCTTCATTATATTTTGTTATCAGCCCATTCAATTACAAAATATTTTAAGAAGTCCATTATTAGCATTATATATGCAGTTCACCAAATATTTATATTTTTATAATTTCAGAAACTGATGAACATACTAATTTGATATATATTGCGGTTTTAAATCACTAAACATCACATGATCATCATTTTTTATGCTTATGCAACTGTTTACACAGAGGCTAACTCTCTATACAGTAGTGCCACCAGTGCAATCCAGAATAATCAATGGATCCAATAAGGTTTGTGAATAAAATCCCTATCTAGTGCCTACTCATCTAATATGCCCAGAATAGTTTTTCGCTTGTGGTTTTTATCAGTGAGGAGCTTTGGATCTGAGAGCACTGCTCCTAGATCTTAGAATCCTAAGATCTAAATGCAGTGCTCTCAGATCCAAGGCTCCTCACTGATGACAGCCACAAGCTAGAAACTAGTCTGGGGATATTGGATGAGTATGCACTAGATAGCGATTTTATGCACAAACCTTTTTGCATCTACTGATTACCCTGGCTTGCATTGGTGGTACTACTGTTTGGAGAGGTTAGCCTCTGTTTATTATTGCAGTTCTGTTTTCAGACTACAAAGGAAACTGTTATGAAAATTTTAACTCTGTTTATATCACAAAAGTAAAAGATCATGTTTCATTTCTATGCAATAAATGTTGAAGAATAAACCTTGTATAAAAGTAAATATCCTTTATTTTGACTTGTTAGTGTGAACCATATCCCAGCATCCAAACCTATCTCTATGCTTGAAGAGTTTCCAAGATAGAAGTCAAAATATTATGATTCATGTGAATACTTGTAAGAGATATCATGCTTTGGATGATTATGCATCCACGTGCATTTTAGCTTATATTTCTTGTTTAAATAAAATATTTGTTATCGTCAATCCAAGTGTTTCATGAAAATTAATAGCAACGAACCAGTGTTTTTAAATGAAAGTAACTATATGATATTGTTTACTGTTGCTAGAAAAGCTTGCATTAAAATCTTTAATAATTATTAGTACAATATTTACTATTTTATAAGAAATAAGATCTTTCTCTCTTTCAATTTTAGAAATGTTACATTGGATATAAACGTTTAAAATTTGAATAGATAACACTATGTAAACTAAATCTTTAATACGATTAGATTTTCATTAATATATCTAACATTTTCAAAAATAGAAATCTAGATAAATTTCTTAGCCATTGTGGTATAAAATGTTTCCTCTCTCATTTTATGAAATGCCTTTAGCAAAAAGAACAGCTATTTTCTTGGATGCAAACCTTTCTTTATCCTATAAAAACAATTTAACTAAAAATCTTTATGTCCGTGTTAAATCTTAATAACTCCTTAACTTCAATGGACTATCCTAAATTCAGATCTTGAAGTGAGATCGTCAAATAACTATATGTTGGCCATATTTGTCAAGAAATAAATAGAAAAAAGAACATTTACATCGTCCATTAACTCCAATATTGTCATTATTAAGAAATAGTGATACCAATTACATAACTAGAGTCTTATATAAAGATTTGCTTAGAAGTAAACGAGAAAACAATCACTTATGTACAAATGATAGAATAATATTAATTTAACGTATTAATACAGTTGTAATTGCCCCTCCCCCGACTGAATTTGAACTCATTGAATGAGAAAAATGAACCAATAATGTATAAAATTATGATTCTTCAATTAACCATTCTCTTTTCTTTCTGATTTTATCTCTTTAATCTTATTAAGAAAATTTCTGATAATGTCTGAACAAAAAAAAATTCATCCATAGTTCAACGATTCCAGAACCGTATTCATTGAGTCATACTTGAGTTACATTAAAACAAATAAATAAAGTCCATGTATAATTTATATTAAACTTCCATACATGTTCTATTTGTGATTTATTATTTACGTTTTTAAATAATTTGTTATTAAATAGATTATTTATTTTATAGTCTTAGTTTTTTTAAATTTACTGTTACTAAATATATTATGGTAAACTTTTCAATCAAAAAAATTTTAAGCACTTTCTATAGTTCTGATTTTGCAATATAATGTTATAGTAAATCTGATTAATCCTGTGATTCTGAAAAATCAGTCATCATTAGTGTGAGTATGCTAATTTTCACTAAATTTACTGGCGATTTTACATACTTTCCAAATAAATTTGGTAAGCTTGATAAAAATCAGCGACTATATTAATTTGAAGGTGATTTTTCCATAATTTCCACAATGTAGTTCATAATTTTGATAAATGTCTGAATTTTCCCATCTTTTGTTGTTTTAATAAAGTCACTTATGAATTTTCACTTTCCCAGCTCTGTACGCTAATCCACGTCAATGGCTTTAGGTCACTCTAAATCAGCCACTTTTTGAGCTACGTTACGGTTTATATGCTTGTTTGAAAGCTTAGAAAAAGTCCCGCACGATGCTGACCTCTCTCAAATTATTTTACAAGTAAAAAAAATCAATAAATGTGACATTGTAAGTCTAACAAAAGAAGGGGGCAGTCCATTCTTACTGCTGATTGGTTGTTAACTGTAGAGGATAAAGAAAACCGCTTGTCAATAAATTTTACCACTACGATTTCTTTTGTTTCATTTCAAAAGTGATAAATGAATGTTTTAGACCATTTTAAAAATATTTTTTGGCATATTATAAATTATTTTGATAAAATATGCTAAAAATAAAATTATTTTAGAAAAATAGTTAAGATTTTAGTAAAAATTATTTACTTTTCCGCAATGCAAAATTGCAAAAGAAATCACTGACATCAGCAACACTTTTTAGTTGGTGAGTTGCCGCTATCGAATATTTTTATAATTATAAATAAAAATTTATTTTTGAAAAAACTTTCGTTCACTTTCATAGCCTAACAAATTATTAATATACTTTTTACAAACGTAACTAAAGTGAATATAATATTAAAAGATGAATATATTTTTACAGCTGAGTTTGTGAATTGACCAATTAAAAGTTTAGAGTTTTATCTCACTTGACCAATAAAATTAATGATCACAGTAAGAGTTAAACAAATTTTAATTTGCTAAAGAAACTTAAAAAAAAATCTATTTCAGCTTAATATTAGAATTATGTGTAGAAAAATATTAAAAAAAATTGTTGGGTAAAATATAATGGTATAATACTGTTTACTGATTATTCAAACATGGCAAACTATTGATTTACCTAATTTTTCATTATTTTATATTTGTATTTGGCTAAATTACCTTTTTCTTTATATGAGTACTTTTGAAACAATTGACCTTCTGAAATTATTGATTTTCTTATGCACTCCCTAAGAGACAGAATATTTGATACATTATTTTCTGTGAGAAGCTGTTCATCACATAGCCCTGACCACATTTGGTATTCTTAGCACTATATCTCCTTTTTACAGCAGATTTCAGCTCTGGTATTTTGTTCATATTTTTTTCACTTGAGTTTCAAAACCTGCCTTTGCTTCTTCTCAATTTTTCCCTCTCTGTTTTCAATTGTAAACAGATTCATACTAGACTGGTTTTTGAATAAATGAATCAGGGATAATCACATCAGGTTAGTTGATCAATGATTGATCATTTTCAAAATCTTTTTCTAAAATATTTTCATTGTATCCTTCTAATTAACTTTGATTTTCATCTAGTGATTTTATTTGGACACAAACATTCATTAGGAAGGAATGATGTCCTCAATACAATGTTTTAGAATGAACCAAACATAGTTGCATCAGAACTACACAGATTCCTTGGTGATATGATCTGTTCTTCATGAATTGCATAAGTTTAGTGCTGGGTTTGGATGGTTTTAAAAGAAACTGAGCACGCATGTTCAACTAAATCTTAAGACTCACTTATGATTATCAACTCAGTTCACATTAAAAAGCTTCCATATAATTTCATTACAAGAACAAAACAACTTTGTAATGCAGTCCTGGTATACAATTATAAACTTGTAATCTTGATCTAGTTAAGACTGCATGTTAATGAGGTCTACATAGCATCCAGAATTCATTTATTTGAATGTTATTGGTCAAATCACTAAATCAAAGATATTCTGGATTTCTTCTGACAACAATTAGTAGATTTAATAAGTCATCAGTTATTCAAATTCTCTATCACTCTCCCATCATGTTATTTCTTTTATTATGTCTTAATGACAATTGAATTTTATAAATTACAGTAAACTATTCTTCAGTCTGGATATAGTATCTGATATTTCAGTTTTCTTCATCCATAGAATATATACATTATTCACATTTATCCACCTTTACAATATTATAATGCTTCAGCCATTGACAGTCTTCAGGATTCTTATCAATTACTTTTGACTTACTTTTTAAACTTTATTTTAGTAGATCATTGTATTTTGTAGTCAAAATTGACTATTTCTTTTTTAATATCAATCAGGTTTATTACCTTAGAATTGGAATAATCCCTCACAGTTTCTTCAGCATTTACTTTCTTCATGTGCAATTTTGTAAATAAAATAAAAACTATAGAGGATTAATTTTTAAGGGCCTTTATTTATTTGCCTATATAAACAACTTCAATAATTTCCATCAACTTTAATTAAAATGGGCTAACTGTAACAATGTTAACCAATTTAAAAGTACATTAATATTTTTCAAGATATTAAATTTCTGAACTATACTTGGGAAAATATGCAAAAATTACTATAATATTTACATATATCTATCAAATTTACCAAATTCATTTGGGAATTATGCATAATTCAGGTAAAAATGAGAAATTCTGGCACTATAATCAAATTTACTGATTTCATTAATTATGTAAAATTATCGGGAGAATCAGAAGTTTAGTGAAATTACTTAGATTTACTGACCCTCCTTTACATAATATTCATGTATTGAACAATATATTAATTAATTAAATTCAGTTGTTATTTTAATTTGTAGGTTTACATTATAATGATGATATAAGATGTTAAATAAATATTAATTTTAGATTTACCAAAATAGGACTTTGTGACATATATGATAAAAATATCCCATTTTTGGCAAGTATTAAATAAGGAATACCAGAAAAAATAGCTCAAATAGGTAGTTTTTAATTATGCATACTGTGGCTGCTAGGTGACACTGCAGAATCACCAAGAAGCCTTCAAGTGATAAATTTCTATACAAAAATGGCTGAAATCAATTTTTGCAAATGTCTTGCCTTAGGCATCTTAATTTTCCATCGATTTCAGCTATTTTTGTATAGAAATTTATCACTTGCAGGCTTCTTGGTAATTCTGCAGCATCACCTAGCAACCACAGTATGCATAACTGAAAACTACCCTCAAATAATTTATTAAAGTATTAAATGAGTTGAATTTAAACAATTATTTTATTGTTTTATATACATTTATTGTTTAACTAAATATCTTAAATGATTTTAATTTTGTCATAAAATGTATATCCACAATTATATTAGTACATATATATTTTTAGCAGATGCTTGTATATGTCATGATGTGATCTGAAATTGAAATACTATTAACTTGTATGAGACTTTCTATACTTACAGGACAACTTCTAATAAATGTGATACCTTAGTGTTTGCATGGAACATCAAATTTGGGTGTATGTTTGTAGCAAAATTGGCTTAAACTATAGGAAAAATAAATAATAATAAAAAAAATCATTTATTCTTTCTTTATAGATTCCAGACTTTAGGTTGCCATTAGGTAAGTTTTTACAAAATAAAAATACATTAGAGCAAGTAATTAAGCAAAAATGATCTTTAGATAATTAATTTTGAAATTATCTATCTAATATAAAATAATTGGTTTTGTAAATAAAATTAATTAGAATTATTTTCGAATTTAAATTTAATAGGAAATACATTTTATTGGGGGGAGTAATTAAAATTACAATTAGTGTAAATAAGAATTAGATAACAATTCTCAATATGTCTTATCCTAGAGTGTCCATACTTTCCGGGTTTCCAGATTTGTCCCAGTTTTATCTAACTTGTCCTGGTGTTTCTACATATTCTTTTAGACAGTTAATTGTCCCAGTTTTATAAATAACTCACTTTTATTTTTACCTTTATTTTTTAACTTAATTTTAACTTTATGTTGAATTTTTATTGTTTGTATTTAATTTATATATTTATTTTAAATTAATTTATTCATATATTTTATAATTAATTTTTTGATTGGTTAATCAGTAATTTTCCCCAAACGAAAGCGGCTCCCCATTATTTTGGTAGAATAAGTGATTTAAATTTAGATTTTGTTTTGATAGGTAATATATATGTTGTAACCTAAAAAGAAATATACAAGTAAAGCCACTACTAGTGATCCATCACTTGTAACCAAATGCTTTTACTGCAGATGATGAGAATATTATATTAAGAAATGACTATTATTCGAGAGACTCTTTTTTTCTGAACACGAGCTATACTCAATGGAGTTACAACAATTTTAAGATAATACTACAAAGACTTACAATAAGATAGAGGAAAAATCATACAATACTGCAATTAATCATAGCATAATAAATAATTTGGAATAAATGGTAGAAAGAAAAATGTCTACTCTTGCTACATATTTATCACATTTAACCTCCCATTAAATTACATTCTCTGAGTAAAATAAATTTGTACTTAGAGAAGTATTTTCTAATAAATCTTCTCTTCTTATATTTCAAGAATATGGTAATACTCTTATCATCAAATCTGAATAGCATGATTTGATTTTAAAACTACCATAAAATGTACTTTTCTTATAGCACAAAGAATAAATAAGGAATACTTATCTTATACTACTAATATTTGATATTATGACATAATGAATTGGATAAATATTTATGAAAATAACAAGAATAAATAATCTCAGGGGTCCTACTGTGTCTTTTGTAGATTGTATTATCATGCAATGTTGCCTATTAAATAAATGGATAAATGAAAGAGTGAATGACATCCTAGCCGATGATAGGAGGCAAACACTTCTCTTGTAGCGACTGTTTTCAACTATTAAATAACAATACTCATTAAAATTACATGGATAATTGAATAGTTGGATGGATAAGAAGAATGAAGCCTGTCCATTAAAGATTAATGAATTGCTATCTTAAAATAAGCTGAACACAGATTCTATATATGTGTGGGAAATTATGATCTGGCCCAATTGATAAATTGTTGGTTCTGCACAAGATACATATATTGGGATTATCTAGCTTTTTCATATGTATGTGGTCATGTATATCAGTTGTTTGAAATGGAGTGAAAAACAAATATAAACTGAAAAAGCCTAAGTTCAAATCCCTCTAGTTACTTATATAGAAAACATCCAGTACATTAAATGAATAAGCTAATTAAAAAGTACATATGAGTAAATTTATTTAATAATTTTATTTACTGCATACATTTCAAAAACAAGGTTTAAACATCAATAAATAGAACATTAAACTACTGATAAAAGTACGGTAGGCTTGTATATATGTTTTATATGTTTGGGGGATAATTCAGAAATTTATGTTTTTAATATATTATTTTGAAATATTTAATTTATTTAAAACCTATATTTAAAATATTGATTATGTTATTTAAAATAGATAAATAAGAAACTATGTCTAGTTTATTTAAATATAATTATGCATTTATTTTGTATTTGATTTGTGGAATTATATTTTGTATTGTTTTAAAACATAATATAGTAGTTTTATAAAGTTTTAAAAAAACATTTTAACATCATGGAATGGCAGTGTGTTAAAAATACTTTTATAGAGAGGATAAATGAATAAATTTGACTCTTAATAGAAAAAGCCATGGAAATGAGTGAAAATAGAGTTTATAACATGAAATGCCATATGCACAATATCTACTTTAATGATATAAGTATGACCTCATCAGAAGAAAATGATTTTACCCCCTGTTCTTAGATTAGACTCTCTTTCTTTCTCTCATTTTTTGCCTAAGTTGTTAAACTACACAAAAGTTTGTTCTAGATACATAAAATATCAGCTCAAAAGTCTTCAAGTTTTTTGAGAATCTAAATATAATAACACTGGATAAAATCATTACATCTTACTGTGTAAATATCACAGATAAGTGCTACAAAATATTTCACAAAGATATTTTGGAGAATTATGTGCTATAAAATATTAATTATAGAATACTTCATTACAAATAAAAAACAGGTCATCAAAATTAATAATTTTTATGGACAATAAGGTGAAATAGATATGGATTACATGAAACATCTATCTATAATACACCATATACCCCTTAATTAACACTTTATAATGCACTTTTAACATACGATTTATTTCTTCTTTCCTTACAGTTTCAATTGCCCTGCAGTCATCATCAGAGCTACAACATTTAAACATATACAATTAATATTTAACCATGAGTTTCAACTGCCCTGCCATCATCATCAGAGCTACAACATTTAACATATGTTTAAATGTTGTAGCTCTGATGATGAGTGAAGGACAGTTGAAACTGTAAGCAAAGAAGAAATGTAAAGAGTTAATTAAGGAGTATATGGTGTATGATATGTATATAATTAATCAATGCAAATAAGGAGAAGTGAAAAGAAATTGTAAACATCTATATACACATTTAATAAATTTCATAGGATTTTCAGCAGATTATATAGAAGATTTTGAACTATAAATTATTATTTGTTTGTGTGTGTGTTTATGTAAATTGTAATCGCGGATCATAAAATTTTAATGCAATAATAAATATTATGTCATTCCATGGAGTTGCAATTCGATGGACATTCCTTGTGAGTAAAAAAGAAAATTTACAAGATATTTTTTTAAAAATAAATTCTTTGTTTTGAGAATGCATTTGTTTGTTTGGTATACAAGAGAAATATCTCATTTCCAGAAAGAAAAAGTTAAAGTAAATAATAAACAAATATAAAAACAATAGATTGATTAATGATAATGTAAGTTTGTTTAAATAAAAGTATGTTTGTTTTATTTTTTAATTCATATTTTAACAAAAAAAAGTCTTCGTGTATAAATATTTATGGATCTTCTTAATGAAAGTGTGTATTTTTAATACATATCTTTAATATAATATTTTATAAAATGTAAATTAATAATCTTATGTTTATTTTGATAATAGAAATAGTAAACAAATTAAACATACTATTTAAGAAATTTATGATAGCCTGTTCAGTATAATTCACTGATACAACAATAATGCTATTATACTGGCCAATAAAGGTATGTTAATCAATGATGGTGAGTAGAAGGTATAGGATGTAAGGTTTATAATATGTATGCTAATTGTGGATTGAAAATATTTGTATGATTAAGCCATTTCTCTGCATGAGTTGGATGGACTACAGATGTGCACTTGTGCTCAAAAAAAGTTGATAATGAAGCATACGTCTAGAAATATACTGAGCTAACTACATAGTAGTTAGTAGAAGGAAATTCCCAGTGAAATAATAAGTAATTAATTATGAATTATAAGTTAAAATCAGATGTTCAATAAAGTTTTCTTGCCATTCTCAAAAAGCTATCCAAACCAAGAATCCCTCGTTCAGCAACCATATATTGAACAATTTGATTCACGATGAGATTGCAACATCCTTGTGAAAATAAAATAGGATACTCTAAGTATTAAAAAATGATTTTAAATATAGTACCTCTCCTATTTTGATCTCCAGCTCATTATCAAGATTATATATATAATGTTAATGTTTAGTGTAGAAATAAAATCTTCCAATATCAAAAGTCTGAATAGAGTTATTTTATTTCTAATCTGATAGAAGGGAAGTGTATCAGTAGTAAAGGGTTGGTTACTTCAGGGTAGCAATTTTAATATTAATGATAATAAAAAAAGAATAGACAAGTAAGTTATTAAGCAAAAGATTTTAAACTGGAGACTTTGATACAACTCTTGTTTTAAGTGTGATCAGATAAAGGATGTTAATATTTGTGTATTTATTATATATTTACATTTTATAACTTAATGTAGTAGTGTCTTAATATTTTACGTATGTTTTAATGTATTATATTAAGTCTATTGAAATAATGTAAGGTAATTTTTAATCAACCACTAAACAACATGTGATCACCATTCTTTATGTTTACACAGAAACGAGTCTGGAGATATTGGATGAGTAGGTATTAGATAGAGATTTTATAGACAAACCTTCCTGAATTTATTGGTTACTCTAGCTTGCATGGAGTGACACCACTTATGGAGAGTTCTGCCACTGCATAATGTCATCAATGAATATTATTGTATAATAAATATTTTTTTGCTATTTATTAATCTAGCTTCCTGTCTCTCTTTTCATAAATTTTGACCATTTAAATATAATAAATTAATTTTGTAATAGTTTGTGAAATACAAGTTCATACCCTTTTAAATTAGCTGTGATGTTATTTAAAAATACTGATGATGTAGAATATCTTTCTATGGGTTTCCCAATATTGGATAGTACTCTGGTTCTAAACTTAATATAAAATTCTTAATCCATAGAAGATCTAATTTATTTTCAATTAATTAGGAGTGATTTAATGATTCAGAAAAGTGATTATAGTCTGTAATGTTTTGATGAATATAGCTAGGTCTGACCATTAGTATAATTTATGATTAAATTTATATTTTTTCTTCTATCTTGCTTTATATCTCTTATTTGGATTTAGGTGTGAAATCTCAAAAGTTATCTTTTATTATTAAGCATTAACTTTTGTATTGACAGGATAATTATAATTTGTGCTTAACTTTAGTACTCTCTCTTTATCCAAATGGCAGGATTGGTACAATATTTATATTGCAATAGTAAACATTCAATATGCTGAAGGAATAGGTTAATTAATAATAATATATATTTATATTGTAATGAGAATGCTGCCCAACTAAGATTAAATTGATAACAATATATATATATATATATATATATATATATATATATATATATAAATGCTCATTTAGAGATTGAATACCAAATGGATGACCATGTACATGGTGGAATAACTATACATTTTTATTACTAATCTAATTTAACAATAGGCATGGATAATATATAGCTTTTTGAAAAATTGTATAAATTTTTATTATCTTTTAACCATTTAACAAAAGTAAGTGGTGATAGTGCTATCCTATTTGACATTTTAGGCAGCATAATGGTACTGCAATCACTACTTTTCTATGTTGTTTTAAAGTATTGTATATTATAAATTATAGTGTATGACAAGCAATGGTAATTCTTTCTAAGAAGCTTCCATTTTTAAGATATTAATTTTAAAAAAATTCCAAAAGATGTCAGCAGTATATAGACCTTTATGAACCTTTGTCTATGATTGACAGCACATTCTATTGGTCTGACAAAGCTATGAAGAATGAAACAATTTGTGTTTGGCTGATGCTTTAGATTCATTTCCCATGCAGCTAATTGCCACACATAATATGATTTTCAGTAATTGTTAATGATCATGATGTAATATTTTTGTAAAAGACTTATTATCAAACAACTAGGGGGGAGTTTATGTTTGAAATCATTTTATTTTAGAAAAGACAGCATTTAGAAAGTATAGGATCATATGTTACAAAAACCAGAAATTACTACAAAAAAGCCATCAGAGGTTAAAAAGAAAATCATTTTTGTAAAAACTATAAGTGAAATATTTTAATAACAATTAATAATATTTTAACTTTTAGAATTTCTTGTTTCTCTGATAATAACTAATTTTAAATGCATCACTTTTTAATAACATAAAATTCTAATATCTAATATTTCATTTTTTTAAACTTTTTTGAATAGATATCATGAAGCCAATAACAACATTTGCCTTTGTTATTGGTAACACTTTTAATTAGATACTTATTTTTACAATTTTAAAATGTTAATTTTTCATGTTTTAGAATTGAACCATCTCACATTGCAGCCTAGACTCTCACATTTCAGTATTTTCTGACATTTTTTGTCTCACACATCAATGTAAAATATATGATTAAATGATTATTACTTATCAGAAAATAATAAATTTGACTTCATTTGAAAGATATTTTTGTTTACTACTGAAATAAATTTTAAATATTTACATTTTGTTTCTATAAATATTTAAAAAAAAATAGATTGTAATCAAAACAAAAAGATTAAATATCATCATTTCAGAAAGATTATTTTCAGTTTACAAAATCAATGAAATCTTTGTTATTTCTGATTATTTTTAAAAATCTGAATGAATATTTATTTCTGTTATATTTAATGAATTATGCTTTAAAAGTTAGAATTTTTGAATATTTATTGCAAAATTGTGATATTTTCATATTCGTAAGTATAAGTAGATTGTTTATGTAGAAGCTAAGTTTCTAAATAGCTTCAGGCCATATTCACATTAGCTGCTAATATAACATTATATTTGTGAAAATAAAGTATTTCCATTCAAAATAAGTTATTAATAATTTATGTTTCTTGATATCTAATAAATATAGTGTAAATTATTGTATATATATATATAAAACCATAATAAATTTTTAAATAAACATGTTTTTGGTCATTCAAACTATTTTCTTTAAACAATGTTTGTAAATAAGTCAATTATTTTATATAGCGCAATGTTTTTTTATAAACAATAATATCTAAACAGCATGTGCAAAGCACATGCACAACAGTTTAATGCTGTTTAGATATTATTGTTTAAACAATGTTGTAAAATGCTGAACATTTTATGGTCTTGTCTTGTAACAATGGCTGATCATGTCAGGATGGGGCTTATTTCTTTTGTTTGGTGTTTTTTTCCCACCATCGTAATTTTTTGAACACAATTTTTATATAATAAAATATGTAGAAAAATATGCATTTTAACATATAATACTTGTGGAAAAATTCACCAGGGGGTGAATTGGCCAAAACACGAATATATTCTAATTATGAAGGATTGATCTAAACAACATAAATCAGAATCATTCAAATTCTCTTCATGATTTTATACTTTCAGCTTTCACTGCAAATTTGTATGTTTTTAGTTAAAGATTTTTTTGGAAACTAGTACAAACTTTATAATACTTTTTTGCCTTTATTATTGTCTTCTCATTAACTTACAATACTATTACATTTTTCAGTTATCTGAACTGCTGTTGCATTACTGCATTGAACAATAGTGTTCTTTATTTTCTGTTTTTAATTAATTTCAAATTTTAAACATGTGATCAATATATATATATAACTCAGATTATATGTAACTGAAAGTTTCAATGAGTTATAAAAAGTAAATTAACTAAAGCCCAGGCTTTGTTCCCATGAATATTTAAATAGTGTTTCATATCATTTATTCTATAAATATATATAATCGATAGATCGAATTTACTCCCTTCTTTAAAATTACTTAAATAAACTAAGCATATATAAGATCAAAATGCTGAGATAGGCTGTATCATGTCTTTTGGAGAGTTTATTTACACTATATAACTCATTGAAAGCTTCCGTTAGTTTCTGTTCAATATATATATATATCATAATATCAGTCAATCCTTAGATTATCACAATATCAATAACAATCAACAATCTCAACATAGTGTCAAGGCAACCTCATCTTAACAATGACGATTACTTATAAACCCATTTAGGCCAGAACATTATTACACTTAATATATATATATATATATATGTTAAAACGAAGATTTGCACGGGTAAAATATATAAAATACATATTTTGCGGGTTCATCCATGTTAAAAACTTTTAATATCAATATACTGACGTTTCGACTTGGTCACACAAGCCATCCACAGAGTTATAAAAAGGTAGAAAGACGGTTGTAGAGGCGCTACAATCACTGGTTTGAATAAAACATTAAAAATCCCACCAATAGCAAAAATGTTAAATTTAAGAATGTTTTTTAAAGAAATCTTTCCAAATAGGAGGAAGTTTGCACGTATCATCTCGCTTATTGATACAATCTGGCCTTTTAAGTATCTCAATGGCTTCTCTGATTTTGCATTGGTAGAGATTATCACATCTGGATATGATCCTGGTACTAGAAAAATCTATTTTATGACCTGAATCTATAGTATGGAGTGAGAGTGCTGATGATGATGAGTGTTGTTTAACTGCATTAGCATGCTCATCTCTCCTAACACTGATGCGACATTACTCATACCTATGTAAGAAGCTTTACAATTTTTACATGAGATTTGATAGACACCATGAATTCAAGAGGGATTGAATCCTTAGGTTGGTTATTATATTCTGATCTTTTGATGAGCAGAAAATGCTGTATCTATATTATAGCGTTTTAATATACTCCGATACTGTCTGTGTTCTTTTACATATGGAACACAAATCCTAATAGCTGACTTATCATCTTTTTTTTCCTATTTGTCTATTTGGGCTTAAATAAGGCTTTTTTTATAAATTTGTAATTATAACTATTTGCTAATAAAACACTATTAATATGATTTATTTCTTCTTTAGATGTGTTCATCTGAAAGGTTAATTGCTCTATTTAAAAGAGTTTTTACAGAAACTATTGAGTTGGGTGATGATGAGAATGGAAATGTAAATATCTGTCTGTGTGTTATCCTTTTGTAAATAGAAAAAGATAAACTATTTGGTGTTCTGGTGACTAGAACATCAAGAAAAGGGAGTTTTCATCAGACTTTCATTAAATTTAATATGAGGATCTATTATTTAAATGTAAGAAAAAATCATCTAATGTATTTTTATTTATATGACAAAAGTGTATCTTGATTAAAATGAGAGTTTTAAAGATGATTTTAAAGCACGAGTTTCTATATTTCCATGAATAAATCAGCTATTACTTGAATAGGTGAGCCATAGGAGTACCAAAAACTTGTGTAATGCTGTCATGTATACAAAATATGTATTTAAGAGACAATGTTTAATCAAACATAATATGGTCTGGTAAATTGAACGTTGTGAGATTATATTTAAAGCTTCATCAATTGGAATGTTTGTAAACAAAGACAGACACAAAACTGACAGAATGTCACTACATTAATTTTTAAACTTTTTAAAACAGAAATAAAATGAAGAGATTTTTAATATATGATTTAATAGATGGGATTGTAGGTTTAATGAAATCCGATAAGTATCTAGCTAAAATATGAGTTGGAGAACTTTACTTAATTACGAAGAGGGTATTTTTGTGAATTTTGAAGTCCTAAATTTTGGAGACACAAATTTTCACGAGGGATTTTTTATTTTTATCTCTTTAATAGGTATTTATTAATAATAGCTTTTTTTTTTTTCCAAATATGTAGTATGACTTTTGATAGTTTATAGTTTTATCACTAAGCAGATCTAAAATTTTATTATGGTAAATGTCACGATCCATTACAACTGTGGATTACCTTTATCAGCTGGAAGTACAACAATTGATTTGTCCGATTTTATATTATTTATCTTTCTTTCTTTCTTTGAAAAATTATTTTAGAAGCTTAGCTTTTTTAAAATATTACAAATCTCAGCTCTAGCTAAATCAGCCGATGTAGAATCAATTTTATCGAGCTGATTCAACATTACAGACTTTTCAAAAGGTATCCGGGAGTGTTAAAGCAAAATTGAAACCTTTTTAAAACCGAAATTTCATCGTAGAGAGGCTTTCTTAGATAAATTGTAAACGTTTTTATTTGATACATAATGTTTGGGGTTGTTCTAATTAGCATTTGCAATTTTTTTTTTTACAATTCCAATCTTTAGACGTAAATTTGTTTCGTCTAAAATTCGGAATGAAACAAAGAAAAGAAAAATGCAAAGCTAATTAGAACACAATCCCCAAACATTATGTATCCAAATCAAAAAACGTTTACAATTTATCTAAGAAACCTCTCTACAGATGAAATTTCGTTTTAGAAAAAGGTTCAATTTGCTTAACACCTTCCCGATACCTTTAGAAAATTGTCTGTAGTGTTGAATCAGCTCTTGATAAAATTGATTCTACATCGGCTGATTTAGCTAGAGCTGAGATTTGTAATATTTTAAAAAAGCTAAGCTTCCTAAAAATAATTTTTCAAAGAAAGAAAGACAAGCATTAAATAATATAAAATCGGACAAATCAATTGTTGTACTTCCAGCTGATAAAGGTAATGCCACAGTTGTAATGGATCGTGACATTTACCATAATAAAATTTTAGACTGCTTAGTGATAAAACTTATAAACTATCAAAAAGAGATCATACTACATATTTGGAAAAAACAACAAAAGCTATTATTAATAAATCACCTATTGAAACAGAGATAAAAAATAAAATAATCCCTCGTGAAAAATCTTGTGTCTGTCCAAAATTTTATGGACTTCCAAAAATTCACAAACCAGATACCCCTCTTCGTCCAATAGTAAGTGCAATAGGTTCTCCAACTCATATTTTAGCTAGATACTTATCGGATTTCATTAAACCTACAATCCCATCTATTAAATCATATATTAAAAACTCTCTTCATTTTATTTCTGTTTTAAAAAGTTTAAAAATTAATGCTAGTGACATTCTGGTCAGTTTTGATGTCGTGTCTTTGTTTACAAACATTCCAATTGATGAAGCTTTAAATATAATCTCACAACGTTGCAATTTACCAGACCATATTATTGCTTTGATTAAACATTGTCTCTTAAATACATATTTTGTATACAATGGACAGCATTACAGACAAGTTTTTGGTACTCCTATGGGATCACCTATCTCAGGAGTAATAGCTGATTTATTCATGGAATATATAGAAACTCGTGCTTTAGAATCATCATCTTTAAAACCTCTCATTTGGCTCAGATACATAGATGACACTTTTGTCATATGGCAACATGGAAAAATACATTAGATGATTTTTCTTACATTTAAATAATATGCATCCTCATATTAAATTTACAATGGAGACAGAGTCTGATGGAAAACTCCCTTTTCTTGATGTTCTAGTCACCAGAACACCAAATAGTTTATCTTTTTCTATTTACAGAAAGGATACACACACAGACAGATATTTACATTTCCATTCTCATCATCACCCAACTCAGATAGTTTCTGTAGCCAAAACTCTTTTAAATAGAGCAATTAACCTTTCAGATGACACACATCTGAAAGAAGAAATAAATCATATTAATAGTGTTTTATTAGCAAATAGTTATAATTACAAATTTATAAAAAAGCCTTATTTCAAGCCCAAAATAGACAAAATAGGAAACAAAAAGATGATAAGTCAGCTATTAGGATTTGTGTTCCATATGTAAAAGGAACTACAGACAGTATCGGACGTATATTAAAATGCTATAATATAGATACAGCATTTCTGCTCATCAAAAGATCAGCAATATAATAACCAAGCCTAAGGATTCAATCCCTCTTGAATCTCATGGTGTCTATCAAATCTCATGTAAAAATTGTAAAGCTTCTTACATAGGTATGAGTAATCGTCGCATCAGTGTTAGGAGAGATGAGCATGCTAATGCAGTAAACAACACTCATCATCATCAGCACTCTCACTCCATACTATAGATTCAGGTCATAAAATAGATTTTTCTAGTACCAGGATCATATCCAGATGTGATAATCTCTACCAATGCAAAATCAGAGAAGCCATTGAGATACTTAAAAGGCCAGATTGTATCAATAAGCGAGATGATACGTGCAAACTTCCTCCTATTTGGAAAGATTTCTTTAAAAAACATTCTTAAATTTAACATTTTTGCTATTGGTGGGATTTTTAATGTTTTATTCAAACCAGTGATTGTAGCGCCTCTACAACCGTCTTTCTACCTTTTTATAACTCTGTGGATGGCTTGTGTGACCAAGTCGAAACGTCAGTATATTGATATTAAAAGTTTTTAACACGGATGAACCCGCAAAATATGTATTTTATATATATATTAACCCGTGTTAGTTTTTATAACATTCATATTTAATATTTGAATACCAATATAATGTATATATTGATCTTTACATGTAATTAGAAGAGATTTGAATACAGACTTTCAAGTTTGAAAATTTGCTATCTTAATATAAACCAGTACTGATTATATATGTGTGTGAGAAATGATTGCTGGTTCGGCACGTAATACAGATATTGGAGAATGTCTTTTTTCATGTATATGTTTATAATTATATAAGATGGAGTGGATAACTAAAAAGAGCGTGACAGTCTGTGTTCAAATCTCCTCTAACAATCATGTTTAATAACCAATTATTTTATTTAAATAATTCCACCTTTTAATTGACAAATACTATCTACAATCTGTTTTATAATACGGAATATCTTATTTTTCTTTTAAAACATCCTTTATTCACAAATGACCCGATTTTTTTTAAACTTCTTTATTTTACAGTTAACTGGAATCAAAAATATTAACTCCAGAATATGTGAATGTAGCATTGTGCTTTCAAAGTCTGTAATTCACTCTAATTACTCTAATACAGACAGATATCTAATTTGGCCGTTTCTAAATTTTTTTAATGATTTGTAAGTCGTTGGCATTACCTCTTGAACTATTTTTAATAAATAAACGGATAATTTTAAATTTCTAATTCCCTTCTTAACTTATCACAATCATTTTCTTCGGCGGCTTTCTTTACTATAGTATTTTAATTCCTTATTAATTTTAGATAATCAACATTCTATCCTCATTTATTTGCCTTATATTGCATATATTTTCATCATCCCAATACCTACTACATTTAACATTAAATATGTTTTTTTGACATCCAGTCTAACTACACCGCGTATAATTTACATAAAATATCCCCATATATAAAATTATATCCTCTTTGTTATATACTCTACTCAATGCAATATTTTGTACTTTTTTTTTTTTTCCATGTGTCAAAACATCGGCCGGGAAGCGAACCCGTTAACCCAGGACAACTGCTTGTAAGGCAACTCTGCTGATCACTCGGCCACCAATGCTTGACGAATATTTTGTACTTATTACTGTTTTACTTACTAATGTTTACGCTAATGTTTACGGTACGAAATATTTGAATTGAATTTTGAAAAATAAAAAGTAATATAATTATTTCCAGATACTATTTACAAATTTTAATTCAAAATCAAAAATACACTTAAAACTTAACCCCACCTTTCACTTTCCCTCCAAAACATGAATATAAGATATTTAGAGCCATTTGTCTGTTTCCAATTTTGATTATCAATTCTATTTCAAACGATGGTGAAACGTGGATATATTGTTTATATCAGAAATAGTATAATCTTTTTTTTTTTTAGAAGATTGAAAAGAATATATATATATACACTATTACTTTTTAGAGGTTAAAAGATTATTTACGATTCTGTAGAGATTTTTAAACAAATGTATAAAAAGTAAATAGCATGTTTAACAGGCTATGAGTAGAATACAGTTTTCTTAATTTGTTTGTAACCGTCAATTTTCTTAATAATAGGATACTTGACCTTTGGTGTGATTCATAATTAATCTTTGAAATAAATATATTCTGACATGAAACTGAAGGTAAATATATAAATAAATAAGTTTGCTTAATATATTGTACAAAACATTAAACTAATAATAGTTATAATTTTATTTGGTCATCGCAAATTAACTTTATGGTACTGAAAAGTAATTTCAGGAATAATAAATAATAGTTTGACTAGCATTTCAGAAAATTATTTCCAGATAATAAGCTGTAATCTCAAATTCAAGATGATTTAAATAAAATTCTTTCATAAAGCTGTAAAGTCTTTTTCATTCACAACTTTTTGTAAGCAATACTGAAAAATGATGTGACAACCATAAACAAATTCATCTACGCATGACTCAATTTACTGACGTTGCATTTGAATTCAGATCTTTAAGCATTTGGTCGGAAATATATTATATAGTAAGTAAAATTTATCTTTTTTTTTTTTTAAAATAATTTTCTAAATTTTTAACCTAAATGAAGTTTGGAAAAAAATAGGTGTACGGATTTATTTGAGTTATGTGATTCGTTGACATTTATCCTCAAACTTTTCATCACATGACTGATGGTTTTCTGTAACAGAATTATTATTAATATATATATATATATTGTGAGAGAATATGTATACTTGTCATCGTGATGATATAGAAATTTTTTTCTATTTTTACACATGGAATGGATAGATGTAGGGAGTTTGAAACACTGAGTTCAAATTCCTTTTAATTACATATACTCAAGTGTAAATGAAGAGCAAATATGACTATACAATAAGTTTATTACCATATAGCGCATACATTAACAAAATATTTAAATAATTATAAACTGATAATCACTTTTGATTTCTTAACATATATATATATACACACATTTTTTCTTAACCACTCATAGTATGGAAGCTCTGTGTATAAAAGCAGTTGAGAATTAAATTGTGCATATAAACACAATATTTGGTTAAGTTCAATATTAATGTTATTTATAATATTAAAAAATAAATAAAACAGTGATTTTAAACATTAATGCGTTTTGATTTAACAAGTTTTAAAAATTGTTTAAACAAAATTGTCAAACTTTCATATTTTATGAATGAAAAATTACACTGGAAAACATGCTCACGTAATTAGTTTGTAAAAACTAAACATGCAATGGTTTCTTAACAAAATTCTAAAAAGAAAAAGAGTTAACAGAAGAAGAGTTTTTCATATGAACTTTAAAACAAATTTATTTATTTATTTTTAAAAAACTTTTATTTTCTGAAGTATAAAATCAAAATATCTGTTTGTTACAATAAAAATATTCAATATGTGTTGCTGAAATTCAAAAAGATTTTCCAAGGAATATCATTCTTTATTCAATACGCATTGAAAGTTATCTGTTAAATTAAATCTTTTATATTAAAACCAGTACATGAGCATATAATAGCAAACTTCAATTATTTTAAGAAAACAAAAAAATACTTTTAAAAATTATCTAAATAAGATTCTTTATCCCCCCCCCCCCGTCATGAAAGTGCTACCAAACTTGCGCTATTTTAGTAGTCAAAAATCCATAATGGCATTCAAAATAGTAAGAAATGATTCATTGTCTTTTTGAAATCAGTGCCATGTAAATTTGCCTAAATATGAATCTAAGTGATGTCTTACAGTTCCACAGAGTTTTTTATTTCACTATTTGGCCATATCCAATGTTTTGCATATGTGGAGCATTGGTATCAACACAGTTATATTAGTGATTAACATTGAAATGATCAAATCCTGTAGCTCTTAATTCACCATCTTTATAGACTTTTCAAGAAAGTAAACACAATGTAGATCTATATTTTCTTTTAATGCTTCTATAAGAGTATCTATTATTCTAGCTAGAACTTTTAAAGCTTCCATAAGAGTATCTGTTGTTCTAGCTAGAACTTTTAATACTTCCATAAGAGTATCTGTTGTTCTAGCTAGAACTCTTACAATGAAGCACTCGGTCTGCCTGCACAATCCACCAAACATCCACAGCTCTGGAAATATTCTTTCTATTTGGTTTTTGTGCCTTGTAAAAAGGCCTTTATTGATTTCTACAATTTTTTTAGGTTCCTTCAATTTTTTTCAAACCTCTATATAAAAGGTTATATGTGCAAACTTTTCTTTGTAATTGTTCCAATCAAGCTCTGTCTTGACAGTCAAATCCAACTGTTCTTTTCTTCAATAAACAGATATTAATTCTCTGGAGCAGCTGTAAATGAATCTAAGTGCAGTCACAAATGTAATTTTGCATCCTATAAACCAAGTCCTTTTCAAATGGATATTTGCTTGTCACACTTTTCATGAGCATCACATTGTTTATCCATCTTCCAGCATCCCATAACATTGAAAATATTTCACTGCATTCTGTTCCACAGAAGGCGGGTCTCAAATATTAATCATTTTTATCAAAATGTGAGAGAAAAACAGAGAGAAATACTTTGCAAATGGCTTATCAAGGATTAATTGCGTTGTGATATATTTGCTTGTCCATTATTTGCACGAAATCATATAGTGACAGTTGTTGTTTGTCAAAAATGATAGTCGGGAAAAAGAAAAATATGTCAGTATCCTAAATAATTAATTATAAATTTGTTTGTGGAAATTAACGTAATCCATCATGCCCCAAATAATATATTAAAACTTTTACCGAAAAAATTACAAAATCTTTTCATTGTTAATTATTATAATAATATTTTATCAATTACAGAAATCTATCAATTTAGTGAAAATTTTGTTTAGAAGATAGTATTCTTTTGAGGATGCAGGGTATAGGGTTATTAAATTATCAGGAAAGTTTAATATATTTACGTTTGCCCTTTTTTATTGTATTGTTTTATAATTTAATAAGTTAACTATATTTTTATTTGCATTAGTATAAGAAATAATGAATTGCAATACGATAAGAAAAAATGTAACAGTTTTTTTATTTTGATGTTTATTAAATGTATGTAAATAAATCATTTTTATATAGCGCGATGTTTGTAAACTGTAATATTTAAAACAGCATTACGCTGTTGCACATGGCTTTGAAGATTTTAACTATAAATGAATGAATACTAACACTCAACCACATGATAAAGTCTTTGGAAAAGATAGCCATTCTATCATTTCCAAAGACTTTATCATGTGGTTGAGTGTTAGTATTCATTCATTTATAGTTAAAATCTTCAAAACGCATGTGCAACAGCGTAATGCTGTTTTAAATATTTGATGTTTATTATAACAGTTTTTTTATTATTAATAATATATGAATTTTATTTAAAAGAAAACAATAGCAAAATAAATAAAAGTACACACAATTACATTTTGAATGTCAAGAATCAAACAAACTCAAGCCTTATTATTGACATCATCCACTTTAGATAAATACGGTAATAATTATTAATAATCGTTTACTAAACTAGAGATTGTCTTTAATAAACTTTAAAACTCAATTAGAGAGTAATATATCTGATATTTTTTAATTAAGCACACACATTGATAAACATTTTATATATATAAAAGATGGTGACCTGGTGCAACTGATGAGTGCTGGTTCAGCATGAAATGAATTTTGGGGGTCATTTATCTTTTACTGTATCTTTATTTATATGAATTTAAAAGAACATGTGACAGTATTAAGGTTATTTAATATATTTATAAAGATATTACAAGTGGGGAAAAGGAAATGTAAATAACTCCATGTGTTTGTGTGTTTAACTTTAAAAAAATCAGATATATTAATCTTTAATTGAGTTTTAAAATTTACATCTGTGATAGAGGCAATCTCTAGTTTAGTAAATGATTAGTAATAATCATTACTATATTTATCTAAAGTGCATAATGTCAAAGATGTGGCTTGAATTAGTTTGATACTTGTAATTCAAAATGTAATTATTTAATATAGATAAACATTTTTCATATCCTAGAGACATACATAAAAGATGGTAACCTAGTCCAACTGATAAGTCCTTCTTCAAGGCAAAAGGCATCTTGTGAGTCATTTATATTTTATTGTATCTTTATTTATATGAATTTTAAAAATATGTGGTAGTATTGAGGTTATTTAATATATTTATAAAAATGCACATAGGAGCAAATGGAATTAATGCAAATCCTTTTAATCTCTTTCAGATGACAATTAAAAATGTATATGCAACTTATGGACTATTAATTTAGATTATTTTTTAAGAGAGGTTATATTGCCAAATTGTGATAATTAATTGGTATTTCATTTAGAACAATATTAATTGTGTGTTATCTGATATTGTTCTTGATTGAAGAAATGTTTGTGTAGTCTTTCATTGGTGGTCGAGAGGTCAGCGCGACTGCCTCGCACTTGCAGGCAGTTGCCCGGGTTGCGGGTTCGCGTCCCGGCCGATGCTACGACACTTAAAAAAAAAAAATGTTTGTGTATTAAAACGGTTTGCATTAAAAGAAATAAAATCCAATATTTATTTTGTACACTTGAATAATAAGAAATATTTACACAATTTTATAATTAGATATTTATTCCTTATTTCTTAATAGTATCTCACCTAAAACATGAGCTGATTTGGGTTATTGATTATATCCATGTGAAGTAGTCTGTAATATGTAAATAATATGTGATCATTATTATTTTACTGGTAGACCCCTGAGCAGAAATTATATAACTATTATTTATAATAACTGAAACACAGACTTATTATATACCTGTGTGTCTATATATGTAATATAGGATATATGAGCACAGACTTTCAGATGACCCATCACTCTCCACTCTATCTAATAACACTGATACACTCAAGCACTTATATGCTGAAAAGATAAATAATCACCAATATACGTATTTCATGCTAAACCAGCAATCATCAGTTGGTCCAGATTATCATCTCCCACACATATATACTATAAGTGCTCAGATATATATTAAGATAGACAATCTTCCTACTTTAATTGACAGGCTCCAATCTACTACACCCTATGTATTCTAAAATTAAATAAATTTGCAAACAAAATTTAAGAATATCTGGTCACTATAATTCATGGCAAAAAAAATAACATATCATTTGAAATGTAATTAAGAGTTGAAAGATTCATAAGAATCAGATTTATTCTATTATAAATCAATTTTAAAATCAAAGATCTCAATAAAGTTTAATCAACCCCAATTTACTTTGAGTAATTCTACACCTATATTATCATATATCACCCACAACCATGTACATTTTGGCAAGGATACAAATAAATGTAAGATATTGGGACAGCTTTCCAATATAGAAAATTACTACTGGTAATAACAGTTGGGTAAAAATATAATAAAATGTAAAATTTTTACAAAATATTTTAGTCTAGGGGATTACGAGACCAAATGGGTGGCTGCGTACACAGTGGAGTGACTATACAATTTTTATTTTTAAATAAATAATTTATAATAGTCGTGGATAATGATGAGATTGGACCCACCTAAAGAATAAATCTTTATGCAGATCCAGTAATGTTTCCTGGTCATTATCCTTTTCACATTTAAGATATAATTATAAGATGAAAGAAAATAATCTACTTGGAATTTGGATACCAACAAAACTATTAATAACTACACTAATGTTAATTAACAGATATAATATAATTTATATTTACATATTTACATCAGTATACTAGTATAGAGAACATGCAAGACAAAATACCTTTTATTTATAACAGTCCATAAAAGTTTTACATGTGTTTTATTGTGTTACCTATATTATATCTAACTGAGCTCAGTTCTTTTTCACATTGAAAGAATTTTGAATCAAGATATATGTATGGTCATAAGAATATTTATCTAATATTTTCAATTTATTCATGGTTTATTTCCATTAAGCTTTCTTCTTTGTGATTTAGGGTATTGAATCTACCTAATTTATCAATCTATTTATGCTAGAGTATTTTTATTTTGCAAACAGATAATTGGATGGCAGGTATCCTTATGTAATCAAGGATCAGGATCAGGTATCATGTAATTTAATGTCCACAATCAATTACTAGACTGGTAGAGTCATTGTTGATAACAAAGGCATTTTTTTTATATTTACAACTCCATAATAAGCTAATCAGTGGAGATTTCAGGGTGAGGCACTGTGAAGTCTTACCTCAATAACTGCATTATAACCACATAAATAAGCATTAAAAGCTTTTTAGCTTCCATTATCCAGGCAGCACATAGAAGAAGTGACGTTTTATACACTTTTTGTTTGAAAAAGTAGACAAATAAAGAGTTTTGCCACTGATTTCCATAGCAACCTGGTAAAAACAACTGTCAATTTTATTTTACAATAAACAATTTCAATAAATTTTTATTTTTTTACAATTATTATTATTTTTAATTTCTTAATAATTTATTTTACATACATGACTTTTATAAACAAAGAGCTTTGCTAGTTGCTCAACAAGCTTTGTGATAAATGCTTAACAAGGGAAAGCATTTAAAATATCTCTATCAAAAACCACACCCAAATGACAGACCAATGGTTTCATGCTTTGGCATTTCTCAGTGAGGCACTAGGATAGTTTCAGACAGACATGTAAACTCTGCATCTCCTCCATTTAGGAATAAAATAAAGTTGATTTGCCATGAACATTAATCGATTTTATTTTTACTCTATTTTTTTTTGTTAAAATAATATCATGCTTAGCCACACATCTTTAAAAGTCAGACTTACAATCTAATACAAATATAATAAACAAAATGTGACTTTTTTGTCCCTGTTATGATTTTTAAACTTTATCATACTTGGTATACTTATATTTTTATATAAATTCATTTGTCATTATCTATTGCATCTGATTATCCTCTCACAATGCTGGGATAGACAAAGAAATTCCTCGTGGACAATGAATATACTATGCAATATGAATAAACTTCAACGAACTCATGGAATTAATTTTTGTTTAAATTTTATGTTAGTCATTTTCAATTTGTTTATCTTTGTAATTTATACTTCATATTTAATTTTCCATTTTTCTATATGATATATCTTATTAACAAAACCCAAGTCAACAACTAAGGGGCCATTCTTAATCATGTAAAGATGAAACTTGAACTTTTTCTAAATATTTTTTATTAATATGCAGACCCTCATTCTGTATGACCTGAATAATTTTTTTATTTACTACATGGTACCTTTGATTCATTTCTAGAAAAAAATGAATTTTCTGCTTGCTGGCTCTATGTTTTGCTTTTATATAATAAGTTTTTAAATTTAATATTTTATTAGACACTCTGTCTAGAATAATTTATTGCCTTGACTTATCTTTTCAAATTCTATAACTTAATTTTTGTGGTTTCCTTATAGTTCTTTTATACACTCTACCAAGTATAGCACTTATATTTAATTCTATTAAAATGACCTTCTTAATCATTTAACATAATTCATTTTCCAAATTAATATTTCTTCACACTTGCTTTCATTTATGTTTTATTTTGTACTTTCAAACACCTAAGTCATAATGTTTTCCTGAAAGTTTGTGATGTTCTAGTTGTATTTTTATATTGGTCTATTTCCATCATCTAATATGTGTATTTAATGTCTTTAGAAAAATTGAACTTTATTTAAATATTCCAAATACATTCAACGGTTAGTAATAGCATATCAAACAGGTTAGTATATGCACAATATTTTGAGAGGTATTATTCTCCTCTCTTCGTCTGGTGTTCCTGGCCTGACCAGTGACAGTACTAACATGGGATTCGAACCTGGGTGCATAGATTTTTGAGTATTTGATTTTAAGGTAATGCTCTAACCAACTGAGCCATCCCCCCAAAGGCAAAAGTCTTTAGTAATTTCATATACTTATCTGATTTCTCCACTTTGTCCTAAAGGCAAAGTTGATTACTGGTTTACATACATTATGTATAGTCACCCTATAATGGCTTATGGGATTTTTTGCCATTGTCATGTGAATAGCATTACTTTAAAATTCAATACTCAAAAATTAAGGAGCCTGGTTCGAATCCCATGCTAATACTGTCACTGGTCCGGCCAGCAACACCTTAAGAAGAGGGGAGAATGATATCTCTCAAAATATGCATATACTAACCTGTTTAATGTGCTATTACTAATAGTTGAATGCATTAGGAATATTTAAATAAAATTAAATTTTTTTAAAGACATTCAGGTACACATATTATATAGTGGAAATAGTCCAATATAAAAATACAACATAAGTTATAACGCTCCCATTACCATTCAAGGCTTGCATGTTAACTCTAACCTTACACTATCAACATCATGATCATCTTTAATTAATGCACTCTAGCATTTATCATTAATTTTATCTGTTTTATTTATCTTAGGTGTAATATCTAACCCTTGCGCTTCTGAAATTATATCATAATTAGCTTTATCTATTTGCTTATCTGCCACAACAGCTTTATTATTTTTTCTAATTTCCTTTATTAGCTGGATTCTATCAACTTTTACACCTATAAAAAATGTTTCATTTGTTCTAACAGTTCATTACTCTGTTTTTTTTTCATGTTTTAAGTTCTTCCATTAGGTCTTTCATTTCTTTATTTTGGGTTTTAAGATCTTCCATTTATCCATTATTTCTTTTCTAATTTCTGCAAATATGTTTATGATTGTGTTCATAAACTCATTAGTATGAGTCTCATTTTCACTTCAGTGAGTTTCCATTTTCTTGTTAGATCTGGTAATCATACATAAAAGATTATAATAGTAATATTACCCCCCCCCCCCCCCCTCTTAATATCCCCCACTAATCATATTAATTAAAATATTATCTACCCCCCCCCCCCCCCCACCACCCCTCCAATCAAAATTGAGAAGGCCCCAGGCCCGAGGCCACCCCTCCCCATATGGCAAAATAACTCACCCCCATAAAAAACAATAATAATACATATAAAAAAGGGAGGGAGCCACCTACTAAAAAATAAAAAAAAGGGGAATAATACTTCTTTATTATATAATTGGATTATGGGGACACCACACCACCCCCCACCCCCTACTCTATCGCGATTAGCAATGTACATGCGCATTGGCTTAATCGCTAATATTACTATTACATAAAAAACAGCGCTATATAAAATAAAATCTCATTATAAAAGATTATAATAAAATTAGTTGCTAACTTTTTTATAAGAATAATATACTCCCCCCCCCCCCCCCTTTATTTATTTTTTTTTTTATTCAAAACCAAAATATATCAACATATAAAAAAACCATATATAAACTTTTTTTTCTTACTTTATTTATTTGACAATTAGAATGTTCACCCCTCTTTCCACCATGTAGCCACTCTCTCTAATACTGGACTATAATTCATTTTTAATGCCTTAATTTATTTTATTTGACTACTGTTATCTTTATCTCTGTTTAAAGACACATATAATATTAATAATTTTTATTAGTCATTCATTAGACTAAAGATTATTTAATAATGAATAATTTTTCTGTAGTGTAATTTTCACTCAAAATAGGGACTAACTTTTATCCCTTTCAACATCTTGTAAAGGGATGTACTCATAAACATACAACCAAAAATGTCTGTGGTGTACTGAAAATTAAACCACAGAAATATTAATTAACACTTACAGAGTTATTTATTGTTTTTATTTTTTTCAACAAAATATTAATTCTTATCCAGCCAAGAATTATTTATTATTTTATATTTTAATAGCTAATTTTTTTATTCCAAATGCTAATAAAAAGTATATTTTACCCTGAACTTGTTTCAATCCCTGTTTGTTTTGATCGAGATTATTCCAGACTGCTCCCCCCCCCTCCAAAAAAAAAATTACTACCGGAAATGTTGAAAAATATAATAAAATCTAAAATATTCATGATTAATTTACTGTAGGAGAATATGAATACCCAATGAGTGACCACATACATAGTGAAGTGACTATACAATTGTTATTTTTTATTAACTAATTTATAATAATCATAAACAATGATCAAAAAACATGTCTGGATTTTCCTTTATGTGTCTGAAACTGATCGTTATTTGTGACTATTATAAATTAGTTAATAAAAAATAAGAATCTTATAATCACTCCAACATATACACAAACACTCATTTGGTATTCATATTTCCCTAGACTAAATTAATTCATGAATATTTGACAGTTTATTATATTTTTAGTCAATTGCTCCTTCCAGTAGTATTTTCTTATTGAAAACCATTATATAAATTAAATAATCTATTGGAAACAGATTTTATTAATCTAAAAAAATAATAATAAAAAAAAGATATTGAAATTATTAACAGCCATAATCCATTTACAAACATATACAAGAGATGGGCAAACCTTACAGCACTATATTTGAATATATGATTTATTTTCTCTACAGTACAGGCTTTAGCTGAGCATTGATTGTATATATGTGAGGAGATGATAATCTGGACCAACTGACAAATGCTGGTTTAGCATGAAATATGTATATTAGTGATTATTTATCTTTTCGACATGTGTGTGATCAGGTGTATCAGTAGTATGAGATAGTGTGAATAGTTGAGGGTCATGTGAAAGTCTGAGTTCAAACTCTCTAAATATTACATATTGGAGTGAAAGTATGAAAAAGCCTGTACTGTAGAAGAAAAAAATCATATATTAAAATAACCTGTAAAATAAAATAAAAATTTTTAATTGATACCAAAATTTAAAAGAGAATGTTAAGTAAAGGTAGCAAAGATTTATCTACTAGATTCTCTTAAAATCAAGATTAAATATTAAAATAAATTAAACTACGATTCAATTTAAATTGCTAATTTTAAATCAATTATAATACAAATAATATACTTTTCCATTTTAGTCATTCACCTTTACAATATATAATCGAAAGCTCAAAGCTCAATCAAAATTAGTCAAATACTAAGCTTTTCTTATCATAGTGTCCCACCGCTAGAAAGTCAATATATACATTCAATACAAAAATACATAATTAAAAAAGGTACTTGCGGATAATCCCGGACACTTTGTTTAAGGATATTAAAAAAAATGAATAAGTCGATTATAAATTCCAACTAACTTTAAACAAAAAAATAGTAATGAATATATTATCAATTAGGGTTAGGTTTAGTGTTAATGCTAGGGTTAAGGTTAATCTTTTATTCATTAAGGTCACAGATTAAATAAAATGATTGGAAGACCATAATAAATATGTAATAACATCCTCATACTTTTTTAATACCTGTAATCAAACTTGATGTTCAGGATTATCCTTAAGTATTTTAAAAAATAACATTAATTATACTCATATATATGAGGTCAAAACAAAAGTATTTTAAACCTTTTTAAAATTAATAAATGCCAATTTATTTATTAACAAAGTTAATATGAAAGTTTGTTTTTTATAGCAAATATTAAAAAAATAATTTGATGCAAGTAACATGTATCCTTGTAATAATAATAAAGCAGGTACTGAATACAAATTCCTGTGTAGTTTCTAATAAGGTTGAAATAATATAAGACTTTTTTTATATATATTTTAGAACTACAAACTAGAACAGCCCCTTACTTATTAATAAAAATTTCTGTGCTAACACAGAATTTTACTTAATAAATTTTATTGGATAAATATATTCTGGACTATTGTAACTAGGTTTTTTGTTCCAATAAGTATTAAAATTTTATTTAGGCGATATATTCAAATTACAAACATGAGTCTAGATTCAAGTAGATTTCAAATAGCCAGTGGATGATCGGAGGTTTTAGTAATTGAAGATCACTGAATTATTTTTATAGGATTGAGTTCCAATCCTTCCTGTAAAAAAACATGCACCTTATGTATATGCTCTGTGACCTCATTTATTTATTTCTTTTAATAAATCTTAAATAATTACACTTAATAAAAATTTTATTATCTTCTTAACTCATTCTTTTTTAATATAAACTACAGATTTATAATTTTATCTACTCATTAAAAAAACGTCTCCCACAAATAACACAAAAACGCAACTATATAAAATATGTATACATAAAACATAATGTTAATCTCTTTGTATTTTTTTCTAATAAGTTAAAAATGAAAGAAAACTAATTATTTTCCCAGATCTATATTAATCTATCTAATATATATATATATATTAATCTATCTAATATACCGGTGTTGTTGTTTTTTTGTAGTAATATAACATTTTATTTATTCATTGAAACATTTATTTCTACAATTATGTAAGTACTTTTTTTTTTTTAGTTTAAAAATTAACTTACTACAGCACACACACACATACGCACACACACATATAGTTTTATTTTGAGCGTATTCTGAAACTACTATTATTATATTATTTTGCTTCACACAGCATTTGAAAACAATCTTCCCATATATATGAAACTATGGGCTGACCGTGAAATAGATCAGAAATATATTATTTCACTATTTTTATATATTATATTGGCATTAAAGTCGGTTCTTCAATAAATATAAACAGTTCTTAGCTGTAATATAAAAATTTTCTATTATACATTTTGAGTTATCACATATCAACAAGGAAATAAAAGATACCTTAGAAAATTTAATAATAAATGTATTTAAATTTTAAAGTTAATATGTTGACATGAACCTTCAGATTTATTAATTATTTAACATGAAAATGTTTCGTTGTAAGTCGTCAAGGTCTCATTTAATATTTTATTAAATGATCTATTTGGTTAGTTTTATGCTTTATTTTCAACTCTATTTACTATTTGAGATATGCATCAGTAATAGCTAATAGTCAGATATTAATTTCTAGGTATAGGAATGATAATTAACTGCCCTATTTAAAAAAGAGGGCATTATGGGAAATAATGTTCCCAATGAGGTTGTATGTGCAGGAGAATAATTTAGTTATGTAATGATTGTGGTCCAATAATCAAGGTTATTTTTATCAATAATAAATTCAAGACTACATCACTACAGTAGTTTTAGATGATTTTTAGAAAGATAACTCCATGATAGAATTTTTATAATATTTACTTGTAGAGTAGTATTGTTTTTATTTAGGTACACTGCAATATAGTTAACATTTTAAAGAAGTATAAAGTCTTCTATTTCATTGATTACTATTATTATTCAGCCTGTACCATTTAACTACTTCAGCATAATAACCCATTGAATTGATTGATAGGAAATCAATCTCAAAACTATATTTATTTTGCATTTTTGACACACCATGTTATAGTTGATGAAATCATTCATCTCATCTCTTTATTCAATTGCATTTGTAGCATGGATACATAGCCAGAGATAATTAAGTATTTACAAAACTTTCAATGCTTATCAATTTCTATTGATTCTTAATTGCATTATATTTGAATCCATCTTTATTTTCTCTAACAACCCTCTCCATGATACACATATAGTCTTGGCCTGGGACAGTTGCTTTTCGTTTGCTATTCGTTTAAGTTAAATGCTTTCTAATCAAATAATTATAAATGGCTAATTCCACACATTAAATATTTCCATACATACATACACACACACACACACACATATATATATATATATACATCAGTGACAAAGCATGACTTTTTTAGGAACACAAGCACACTACATCATCTTTTTTTAATATATAGGGTATATGAGCACATACTTTCACATGACCCACCACTCTCCACTCTATCTAATAACACTGATGCACTTAAACACATATATGTCGAAAAGATAAACAATCACCAATATACATATATCATGCTAAACCAGCAATCATCAGTTGGTCCAGATTATCATCTCCACACATATATACTACAAGTGCTCAGATATATATTAAGATAGACAATCTTCATACTTAATGGACAGGCTTCAATCTATTCCACACTTCAACTCTTCAATAATTTTTATATTATAGCTAATATATATATATAATATATATATATATATATATATATATAGATATAATATATATATATATATATATATATATATATATATATATATATTACATAGATCTAGAAAAATCTGAAACTCTTTTATCAATATTTTTATTTTCTAAATGCTTTTGACATTCTTAAGTTTTAATTATTAATTACATTTTAGCATTGTTTGAACTTCTTATAATCAATGAATAATGCAAATAATGCAATGGTCAAACTCATTATTTGCCTTATATAAAACAGTTCAACTAGTGGTAAAAAAAATTGAAAGGTAACAGAAATTCCATACAAAAAACAGTCTGAATTGTTCATTCTTTTATTTTATGTTTAACAAAATAGTTTAGAGAAAAATATGGAACTCTCTTATCTGTTAATCAGACCATGGATAGTTTAAGTATAGATAATATATTATCAAGATAATTTTATCTTCCAAATGTTTTTAACATTCTTAAGTTTTAATGTTAACATTGTTTGAACTCAATGAATAACTATTAGTAAAAAAATTGAAAGTCTACAGAAATTTCATACAAAAATAATGAGTTTGAACAGTTCATTCTTCTTTTTTTTATATTTAGCAAAATAGTTTAGAGAATTTTTTTTACATTTGTATGTGGAACTTGTTGGATCGATTTTGTGAGGTTCAATAAGCACATATTTTAGTGAATATTTAAAATTGAATTTTAGTTAAAGTTTTTAAACTTTTTAGTTAATTCTTCTATGGAAGCACTCATTTCACTCAATACATGAAACCTTCATCCCTCATATATATATATATATATATTACAAAAAAAATCAAGTCAGATGACACATGACTTAATTTAATAAGCTTGTATTTACAAATGTTATACATAGAGCTTACAAAATAAACTCTTAACAAGCTTTATAAAATACCCTCAATCTCAGACTGGTTTCTGCTACTGGCATCCTCAGTGAGGTGCTAGGATATTCAATCATTAGATTAAAATACCAGGACAAGCCCAACACTTTATCTAATGTATAACTATTAAGTAGAAACTCTGAAATTTTAAGACATCCATATGTTTTGCAATCCAGCTATCTATCTTAAATAGCAATATGGGACTGAACTAAGTTCAGATACACCATATATTAATAGCTTTAGCAAATAAAATCGCCAAAGCCATCATAGCAAAAAATAAAATTACAAAATATCCTAGCACCTCACTGAGGATGCCAGTAGCAAAAACTGGTCTGAGATTGGGAGTATTCTACAAAGCTTGTTAAGAGTTTGTTTTATGAGCTCTAGATATAACATTTGTAAACACATGCTTATTAAATTAAGTCATGTGACATCTGACTTGAATTTTTTTTTGTAATTTTATTTTTTGCTATGATGGTTTTGGCGATTTTATATTGCTAAAGCTATAAATATATGGTATATCTGAACTTAGTTCAGTCCCATATGGCTATTTAAGTTAGATAGCTGGATTGGAAGACATATGAATGTCTGAAAATTTCACAATTTCTACTTAATAGTTATACTTTAGATAAAGCACTGGGCTTGTCCTGGCATTTTAATCTAATGATTGAATATCCTAATAGCTTATTGAGGACACCAGTAGCAGAAACCGGTCTGAGGTTGGGGTATTTTACAAAGCTTGTTAAGAGTTTGTTTTGTGAGCTCTATGTAATATATATATATATAATTAAACAATTTATACATTTTGTAACTTGTCTTTAAACTTGCATTTTTTGATCACTAGATTGAGCTTTACCAATAACTCTAATCAAGCTTTGTTTACACAAGTGTCAAAAGAGATAGAATTCAAAATTTCTATTGTGTATTCCCACCTCCAGAACAGCTGTTTTTGAGCTTATTGGCTCATGTCAGTGAAGGTTTGGGAGACTAGAAACTAGATCTAAATACCAACTCTAAAGTCAGCACTTATCAAACATGTTTCTATCAATTTGAAAGCACGAATTTATCAGTCATGTAAATATCTTCAAACCCAGCTTAACAAACTAAATAGCTATATGGATCTGAATTCAGTTCAGTTTCACCATGTAATAAAAGCCTCTGCAATATATAGCATTGCAAAAACCTTCAAAGGTAAATTACAAAATTTATAACTTGTTTTAATTATTATAAGTGTACCTTTGAAGGTTTTTGCAATGCTATATATTGCAGAGGCTTTTACTATTTGGTGAAACTGAACTGAATTCAGACCCATATAGCTATCTAGTTTGTTAAGCTTGATTTGAAGACATTTACGTGTCTGATAAATTCATGCTTTCAAATTGATAGAAACATGTTTGATAAGTGCTGACTTTAGAGTTGGTATTTACATCTAGTTTCTAGTCTCCCAGACCTTCACTGATGTGAGCCAATAAGCTGGCCTGGAGGTGGGGATACATGAGAGATTTTGAATTCTATCTCTTTCAGCACTTATGTAAACAAAGCTTGATTAGAGCTATTGGTAAAGCTGCATCTAGTGATCACACACACACACACACATACACACACATATATATATATATATATATATATATATATTAGTAAAATGGAATCACCATTATATAAATAAAGTTATAGTGACATGCAGTAACCAATAAGTCCAGTTCTGCATTCTGAATAAAAACAATAGCAAATCTGTTTAAGCATTCTTTTGATTAGTGATAGATTGGACAAGATTGCTACTGTTTTCATTCAGCCAGGAAAAGCTGACTGATTGGTTGCTGCACATCAATTAATACACCTTGGCTGTGGATTTAAGTTCATTTATATAACAGAGATTCTATTTATTAATTAATTTACATATATATTAACCATTAAAAATGTTAAATATAATATATAGAACCAGGTGATGTCATAGATCTCTTGGGGAACACAATCTAACATAAACTTTTAACTCTTTAATAAAATCTAAACTTGTGAAAACAAAATTATAAGACTTATTTTATATATACAACATACGATACAATTATTTATTCTTAATTCAATCTACACCAACGCAATTTAAGTATTGCTCCACACCAATCCCCATAGGCAAAGAAGCATAATACCCAGGAGTACCTATGTCCAGGCCAGAGCTATCTATAAAATATATAACTGCGACCACTTTTGAAGGACATAGATCTTCTCGACTGCAGAATTCAATACCTATCATTGAAAGCACTTTTTTTGTTTTGGAGAGAACTCCAGGCACCAGTTAATTACATAAAAGATAACTAACACACTTTGAACGATGTCAAACTAATTCAGTACCTAAGAAATCCCATCCAGCTCAATCAAAAGGATAACATAATGCATTACTGCTTTAATTAGTGATAAAAGAATTAACCGACAAATATTAAGTTTTAAAGATAATTTATTTTAATGAAATGTTTACTATTATAATTTAGGAACTACTATTATAAACCCTTAATTAACTTAAACAATGATTTTTGTATATAACTACACACACTCTTAACAAATCACCCAATATAATAAAATATAACGAAGATTATTAAATAAACACAAAACATTTAAAACACACATCATTAGTTCATTTTATGCATGCTATAGACTTCATTGGTTTTACTGACTCAGGAATCTTCAAATTATTGCAGTAAAATGTTTTTTATTACCTATAGGATTTTAGACATTGAATTCTTGTTGTTTTCTGCTTCACATGAGTTTTTCCAACCAATTGGATTTGAGGTTTTTGTGGAGGTTCCTATGATTACTATTTCATGATACTATTAGTCAAGACAGTTAGATATCTCTGGCCACTTTAACTTTATTAGGCAGGCATCACTTTTATCAGGCAGGTTGCTGATGTTTCATCAGACTGAGGCTGGAGTCTGGCCAAATGCTTCTGATGACTGCTAACACTACATTGTCAAGAAAAAACACGGATTCTGGATACATGAGATGACTGATTGTAAAACTTCTTGTAAAAAATCATTGAATGATGAAAGACTGTCTATTTAAGTGAAGACCTGGTGTCATTTTTTAATTAGTTTCTATACTCACCAGTAATATCCATTGGTGAAAATTTGTCCATTGCTTTCGATTAAATTTTTGAAATGATTTTAATTAATTAATTAATTAATCCTGTTTTTAATTAGTAGCCATTGCTAATTCATTTCTTTTATGTAGCTTCTGAATATTTGTAATATTTGAGGGAATTTATTTTAACTTGTACACTTTCATTTCTTTTTCAATATTTAACTTTCATATTCTATTTTAATTATAAATTTATTAAATGCACATTGATTATGTAAGTAATATTTACTGAGGCTATAACCTCGATAATATGCATGTAAAAATGCGATAGTAGGGACCTCTACAGGTGTTTTAACCACAAGCTTAAGCTATGGAAGAAAAGAGGGGAACCCTTCTTTACTTCAACCTACTTTCTATTTAAATAGGTGAAGCTGAAGTGGTTAGATCTGCGAGCATGAAGCTATTCGATACTTCACTGATTAAGTCCACATTTCTTATTACACATTAATACTCATGAAATCTTTCAATTTACAATGAGTCAATGGAAAGATTTTATAGTTAGAAATATATTAAAGTATCGAATAGTTTCACGCTCGCAGATCTAACCACTTCAGCTTCACCTATTTAAATAGAAAGTAGGTTGAAGTAAAGAAGGGTTCCCCTCTTTTCTTCCATAGCATAAGCTTGTGGTTAAAACACCTGTAGAGGTCCCTACTATTGCATTTTACATGCATATTATCGAGGTTATAGCCTCAGTAAATATTATTTATATTCTATGCACACATTTTACTATATTTCTTTATATTTAAAATCAAATTTGTTATTTACAATCTCATTTATTTTAAATAAATGGGAAGAGATTTTTTTTAGTTCTAAGATTTCTGTCTTTTTTTAATAATTTAAACGAAAAGAGAGAGTACTTTTAATTTCATAAAAAAAGATTTATTCTTTAACTGTTACAATTTTAACTTTTATTTACTTAAAATTCAACTACTTTTAATTTTTCTGATTTAATTTCTCTCCCCCTTCCAATTACTCTTTAATACGTAAAACTATGAATTAATTAACTTTTAGCAAACCGTATTTTGTTTTAAACTAATAAGAAGGAAAAACTCTTAAGACTTCTATAAATTTAATTATTGTCAAAGGAGATGTTTTTACTTCAATCATTTACTGACAGTGATTTTATTATTTACTATTAATTTTAAACTTTACATTGTTTATGAAAATTTTTATTTTTAATAATTGTAAGCACAATTTTCGATGGAGCAGCGGTACAATATATATATAATTAAAATTAAACAAGACTAGCACTTAATAAGTCTGCTTTGGCAGGGAAGCCATTGATTGCATTACAGAGTTTATATTCTTTCGCTAGTCTCATTTATTTTTGAATTTGATATAAATTTAATTATTGTCATTGACTAGTTATATATATATATATATATATATAAATAAAAAAAAAATAAAAAAAAAAAATATATATATATAACTATTCAAAACAATACAATAATTAATACAGTAACAATATTTTGATTTTAATAAAGTTAAAATTCTGTGTATTGAAAGAAATAATAATAAACGCAAAATTAAAGAAGCTATGTTAATAAAAAGTGAAAAGCAACAGTTGATAAATAGACAGACAGCCAATATAAAAATTAATGAATTGTGGGAAAATTGATGTATGACGTATTGCTTTTGTTTACATTTGTAACGGTTTTTTCTAATACAATTTGAGTCTAGTTGACAACGACTACATAGATAGTTGAAAGTACTTCTATTAAATTGGTATATATTTGTTTAAAATATCGTTACTGTATTAATTATTGTATTGTTTTGAATAGTTATATATATTTTATTATAATTGGAATACAGACATTGATTAATAATTTATATATATATATATGTAAAATAAATAAAATGTCCATTAATTAAAAACAAAATTGTAATTATAATTGAAATAATAAATTTAACGATTTACAAACTATTACAATCAATTCTTAAATCCACAGAAGTACTTTCAGTTAATACAACATAATTCATACACTTGGAGTTTAAGTGTAATATAGTGGATTTGAACATAGACTTTCGAACTCCTTTCAGTTATTCACTTTATCTCATATAACTGATACACATGAACGCACACATGTGAAAAAGATAAATCATCTCCAATATATGTATTTTGTGCTGGACCAGCACTCATCAGTTGGTCCTGATAATCATTTCCCACATGTTTATAATCAGTGCTCAGTTTATTAAGATAACAAATCTTTACACTTTAATGGACAGGCTCAATCTACTCCACCCTCCAATTCTTCATCCATCCTTACCATTGTAAATATGATTACAGTATTCCCAAATCCCTTGATGTTGCTGGTATTATTGTCATGCCCATGTTGACCTTAAGTCACTCTGACCCCTAATGTATAGGACATTGCCCATTAAGATGCACATATGATGGATAGGCAGGAGAGAGGCTGAATCTGTAATATTTTTGAAATACAAGCATAATTTATATACTTGGAGTTTGAATGTAATATAGGGAATTTGAACACAGACTTCAAGATTCCTTCAGTTATTTACTCTATCTCATATAACTGATACACATGGCAACACATGCATATATATATATATATATATATATATATATATATATATATATATATATATATATATATATATATATATATATATATAATGAATGTTTTTAGATGGAAATATTTGAATGTGTGGAATTATCCATTTATAATTACTGATTAGAAAGCACTGAACTGAGGACAGAAGTTAATAAAATACAACTGCCCCTGTGCCCCAATTTTAAAGTGAAATCTGACAGACCGAGGATTTGAGTGTACTCAGCCTATCAGATTTTACTTTAAAATGTTGGATTGGGGGCAAATGGTTTTTATTAGCTCCTGTTCTCAGTTCAATGCTTTCTAATTGAGTAATTATAAATGGATAATTCTGCACGTTCAACACATGGTTTAACCCCAAAACTATTTTATTTACATCATATAATCATGAAAACATTAAATTATATATAATAGAATAAAAGAAAATATGAATAGCTAATTTGTAATAAAAAGATACCATAAAGCATAATTTTATAAACTAAGATCTTGTATTTAATATATACTTAATAAAAAGTATTAAATATATTCATATTATTTATGTGTAGCCATCAAAATATTTTTGTTAATCAACTTTATTAGGTATGTAAACATTAAAGTGACTTTTGACATGCTTTGTTATGATGATAGTATTGATTGCAAATAAGTACCATCTATAAAATTATCAGAAAACACCATATACATTCCATAAATACAGACATAGTCTAATATCACTTTTGGATGCATATCTTCATGCAGAGCAAAAGACTCAATAGATATATGAACAATATATATGCAAAAGATATGTGGATTAAAATAGATGTTTAAGATTATAGATAATTAAAAAAAAATTTTTTTACTTCACATTTTACACGAAAGGAGACTCATATATTCGAACTCAGCAAAGATGAATGAATAATCTCTTCAGCCCCCTATTCCTTTCTTTAATTCTAAATAACATATTTTTTCTGTTTACAGGATTTTACAAACTATTCTTCAACCAAAATTTTAGTTACAAAAATATAAGCATATACATAAAGAAAATTAAAATATATTAAATTAACTCTAGGTCATTTGGTTAATATTAGACAAAAGATTTCTGTTTTTCAGTTTTTGATTTAATCGAGACTTATTCATTTTTTATATTTTTATCTTCTGCAGTTTAGTCTTCCTTATGTTTTATATCATTCATTAACAAAATGTATACTTTTTTTAAAAATAAAAGTCTATCTCTAATAATAAAACAAACAGAAACAAAATATAAATATAATGTGCCAATTTAATACATGAAAGCTATCAATCAAAGTTTAGCTTTGCAAAAATTGATTTAAATAAATTTAATGTACACAATCTTTTAACTAAAAAGTTTGAAAGTAAGCCTGAACATATTTCCTTTCATGCCATCTTCTTTTATCTTAAAATCTATTAGTGCTTTAAATTAAATTTTTGCAGATTTTTGTAATCTTAAGAAAATAACTTCTTTCTTTATAAGCCAAGTTAATAAAATTATTTTCTAAAAGATACCTTTATACTTTTTTTTTTATAAAATAGTTTAAATAAAATAATTCGCATTGCACTTATTTATAATGACAGTTAGTCTTTTTTTTATGTATGTGTGTAAATAACCACTTCTTGGGATTATAACTATGGTTAATATTTCATTTTTTTAGTGTGTGCAATATGTTTATATGTTTGTTTTATATCTGATTAATTTAAGTTATAAATGGCTTCATTACTGGCCAGGGTATGATGAATAACTTCTTGATGTTTACCATATAGCTATATGCTTGAATTTCAGAGAAGTTAAGATGTTCTATTGATTATTAGCAATGTAAAGTGAAACAATTGTTTAATGAGAGGGTTGTAAGCATGAATTTCTTTATGGCTACATATTTTAACTAGTATGCAATCCTGTTAACAAAAACTCTCTTTTTAATCTTCCAGATTTTCTGTAAATACTTTTTCCTTCTTCCTCTTCCTTAATTTTGCTTCTTCTTTATCATCATCATCAACCATTATCAATCCACTGCAGGATGAAGGTCTCTCCAAGTTCAATCTATCTTATCTAATCTTTAGCTTCTCTTCTCCACATCACCCCTGCATACTTTATTATTTCATCCATCTATGTCACATATTGTCTCTTTCTGGTCTTTTACAATTTCTTGGAATTCAGTTTAAGATTTCAATTGTTCATCTGTTATCATCTCTTCTAGCAATATATCCACCCCAACTCCATTTTAGTTTTTTAATTTTTTCAATGAGGTCAGTAACACCTGTTTGTTATCTTACCCATATATTGCATTTTCAATCTCTTCTTGTTACTCCCTCATGTATCTCTCCATACTTTCTTTGAGTGGTCTGAAGTCTCTGTATTGCTCTTCTATTAAGTGTCCAAGTCTCAGATCCATAAGTAAGAACTGGTACCACACATTTATTAAAAACCTTCCTTTTTAAACACATAGGCATATGTCCTTTTAGTATCAAGTTATTTCTATCAAAACACTCCAACCAAGTTTGATTCTATGATTATTTTCATCCATTACGTTTTTTCATGTACAACAATATATCTTTTCAAAATAATCACAACTTCTTATACCTTTTAAACAGTTTTGAATGTTCATCACAGTCTTCTTCAGATGTCATTCTATGCCTCTACTTTTCCCTTTCTACCTTTTTATTTCAGTCAACAGATAAAATAAAATAAAATAAAATGAAATAAAATGGTGGAAAGGAAAAAGTAGAGGCATAGAATGAGATCTAAAGAAGACTGTGAGGAACAGTCAAAACTGTTATTATAATAATAAATATTTTTGCTTAAAAGGTGTAAGAAGTTGTGATTATTTTGAAAAGATATATTGTTGCCAGATTTTCAGTTAAAATGTATCTCAATGCTTATAGCTATTCATAATCCAATTCAATAATTCAATTAGAATAGTATTTGGTTTTTAAATTTATAAAACAAAATAATATAAGATTACATTCTTTGATTGTTTAAAAATATATTTTTAATATACACAATTAACAACATTATTTATACCAGTGCAGTTTTTATTAGTAATTCTTATTCAGATGGTAATCAGCCATTGAAACATTCACTGTTTAATCATATTAATAATTCTATGATGGTATATAGATTATACAAAAAATTCTCAAAACAATTTAGGCACAAGGATAATTATTATCTTTTTAAAGTCTCTAGCTTGCTCTTTGATTTGAGATGTTTCTTATATATTTTCTATAACATCATGGAGTTAGTCATATGATTAAACAGAGTCAACGGTTAATTATCATCTGACTAAGATATAGTTTTATTTTAAATATATTATTTATTTATTTTTTGATATAAAATAAACAACAGTAACTCCATTGCATTACCAAAAATATATTCACACATTTCTATACATTATATTATTTTCTTCCCTTATAAACTAAATAATTTAACCATTGAATTTTATACAGAATTATACTAAGCACTTTATTTTATTTAACACATATATTTTTATATCAAATTAATTTATTAAAAGTGAATAATAAAAATACTTATTTAATCATGCAGTTTTTCATTATGGTATTTTCTTGGGTGGAAGTCATGAAATTGAAATTTGCATTTTTCACCCTCTATTGAAAAATTTTGTGAGCCACTTTTTTTTTAGAGCTTTAAAATTTGTCTATTTATTTTTTCTAAATATTTTAAATTCAAAAAAAATCAGAAGATGTTAGGATAATTTAATAAGTGGGTCTTCAAAGGTTCTTAAACTCTACAATGATGTGTGCTTTTTATATAGTTGGTGAGCTCAAACTTTGTGAGATTACTTCAAGAAAATATTACGATGGTCTAAAAACTTGATTTTGTGGACAGTTTATGATTATTTTTGTATAGAAATTGTATGATAATTACTAGAAATCAAAATATATATTATTACATATTTATTTTTTACAGAAATGTTTTATTTTTAACTATAAAAAGCTTATATCCGTCTGAGTAACTCCACTATAGTGATTACAACTGCAGAAAATTAATAGTCTAGAAAATGTAATGACTAACCAATCTGTAATAACATTTAGTGATATCATAAAAATTACTAATAAATTGTAAACAATTAAAGCATAATTTGATTGATTTACTAATTATTGAAAATAATTTGTTCATATTATAAAAACAAATATCAAACAAAAAAAATTTCATTCATTTTGCAAATGGAATCTGCTTCACCTGAAATTTGATGATGAACAAGTGCTTTGTTTTAATTAAAATCAAAATTTTAAAATAATTCTGAAAACCAAATGTGATTTTTTGTTAAATTCATTTAATTCTGAAAATCAAATGTGATTTTTTATTAAATTTATTTAAGTTCTAAACAAAAAATATCTATCAAGTGAAATCAAATATATTATATTTTGATAAATAATAGTTTAATATTAAAGGGAAAGTTGAAAGCTTAAATTCAGTGAGAACAAAGAAATCTGCCAGAGTATGGGAGGATTAACTTATTCACCACCAGCTCTATTTTTTTAGCATCCTAGTGGTAGTTTTTGTTATAATTGTAATATTTTATTTTTGCAATTAAATGTTTATTTTATATCATATTTTGATATTCTTTACATTATTTATTACAAATATAAGTAAACAAAAAAAAAATTATAAAAAAAATAATATTTGAAAACTTTGTAAATGTAGAAAAAAAACTAATATGAAATGCATAATGAGAATAAGACCTTTTTTGTTATTGGGTGTCTGTTATAAAGTCAATTTTAAAAATTTTGGGCAAATTATTTTTTTCTTAAATTCCATTTTTAAAATCATAATTAATTATTTTTGAGACATCATAAAGTAACAAAATTCTATTTTAAATTTTGAAATTGAATTTATTTTTGTTAAACAATCACAAAATATTTCTGTACTAATGTTTATGAAAGCATTTCCTTCCAGTGAGTTAATTACAACTTCTGCATTACGATAATTGCAGTTTCATTCAATTTATGGTCTTAAAAACAAAATCTAATTGCAATCATTTGCTTTTGTTTTGTAAATATGGTATATAAATAATCAGAAATATGTAAATAAACTATGAAAAATATTTTTTTCTTTTAAAAATAACAAAAAAAAAACATCCTCACCAATAGAGATTTAGAAAATCATTAACGTTGTTGGTGTTTTCCTATTAAGTTCTCTGTATGATACTACCAACCATGTTGTTAATTTCTTTAAATGGCAGTTATTTGCATTTGACTGACATCTTGCAATTTTTTTTAAATTAATAAACCAATCAAAATTTAGTTTCAGTTTCTGCCAATAAATAAATGCAAAACTATCAAAGTATCATTATAGATAGACATAAAACAATGATGAAAAGCATAAAGCGATAAAAGCATTATCAGAACATGCTGAAGATACACAATGGAATGTGAAATGAGTAAAATAAAATAATTATTGATATAATTTTAATATTTTAATTATTTTCGCTTTTATAAGTACTGTCCATAAGAAATTATTTGTAGCACTTATTATATTTTTCTTTATAACACAAATTTATTTATGCACAGATGTGCATATATATATGTGTAAATTTGGGCATGGAGATTAAACAATATTTTTTTGTTTCTAAGTAAATGCTGAAACAAATTTACCATTGGCTGTGTGGTCATGTGGTTTAAATTAGGGTTATAAATTTCAATTAGTGATTATCTAGCAACATCATAGTAAAATACTTTTTTCTAATTATTTACAAGGATAATTCTCCACATTGATTTATTTACATTTTAATTCATTTATGAAAATATTTAATATAAATATATGTAAGAACGGAAACTCAAAAACATCCAAAATTTTATAAAAAAAAATGTGTTTATTTTTAGGTAGAATAAACTGAATCTCCTTCAATGTACAGTCCATTTAATACAATACACCAGTCTAAGTGTGTTTGTCACTTTTCACCATAATTCAGAAACTCTTGGAAAGTGATCACTTTTAACACCTGTATTGTATTTTTTTTTCACCACTTCTAAATCTACACATAAAATTGTTAGAACATTTACATTGCCCTTGCCTTTCAAAGAATGATTCTGATTATTTTGTTACCCCCTTGTTTATTCAAGTTTGTTTAGTTTTTATTAGTACATCCTTTATCTTACAAACTCTCATATTAAAAAACATTCACCACCATAAATATATATTGAGACAGTAAGCTAAAGATGTCTAGTTTATTAAAAACAAATTTAAAAAAAATAAAATCAATAATAAATAGTATCAAACTAATTTTACTTTGGAATAGACAATTTGTAACACATGCACTTTTATTATATATGTATCTAAATCTGCATTTTCTTAGCCAGTTAAAATATTTATTGTTATTATTCTAACAATTAAAAGAAATTGCAATTATAAAAAAAATTAATCAGCTTTCAACTTCTAACTTTATGGTACATAGCCAAAATTATTACATTACATATATCTAGGAGAATAACAATTTTAAACAAATACTGACAATCATTTTAAACAAACATTGTATGTAAACATTTCTACTGCTAAATATAGAAAGAGATAAGTAAATTGTACCAGTCAAAACATGTTTATCCATCTAACATGAGCTGGAACTCACAAAATGTACTTCAAACCCAGTCAAGCCTGAGATTTAGGTCAGGGACCAGCCTGGATTCGAACCCACTCTCCAAACTCCAGATCTATCACCTAATGAACAATGTAATAATGATGGCACATGAGAATTAATTTTAAATCTGGCCCTCTAGGAGAGCGGAGAAGACAATGAGACATCTATTAACTACGATTTAACACATGCATAGCTGTATGTGTGGAAGTGGAGAAAAATGAATTTGAACTACTCAAACAAGTTAAGCAACAAAAAAAAATAGTTTAATATAATGACAAATTATTAGTTTACATATATGAATTAACTGCACACATTAGTATGTGCGTGAATGAGCAGGCGGTCTACCAAACAATAGACAATTATATATTGACATTCACACTATTATTTCTCATATGCTCTTTTATTAATCAAATAACATATACTATACATCAACACACATCTTTGGTGGGTCCAATATTAAGATGCCAATCACATATTAGAAAGAATTTACATAAAATCACTATTAACACTTATATATATGGTTCTGAAACATGGTGACTAACATTATTTCGGGAAGTGTTCCAAGATTCATTACAGATATAATACAAACTATTTTCACACCATTACAGTCGTGAAAATAAATAAAATACATTTGAAAACATATTTGATTATATGACAAAATACTTAATGAAAATTTCATTAATTAGCGCTGGTAAGAAAAACGCTTTATTTTCCCCAAGGCATATTCTCTTAAATAGATAAATAACAAATTACGATGGTGGGATTGTATAATAAAACTAAAATAATATTAGTAATTAATCTAGCTAGTAATATTTGGTATTTATATATATTTTGAGCAGAACACAATTATAATATTATTACAGCATTAAAATTAGGTCATAAGCAAAAGAAATAATAATAATAATACAAAATTTGATGGTACTGACATAATGACAGATAACTAAATGCTTCTGGACAAAAAATGAAATCGAACACCCCCCTTTTCTAGGGCAGTGCTTAGAGAAAAGTGGATAGGCATGGCATGGCCCAGACTTTTACTGGTATAACTGATGTGAGAGGCCTTTTACACAAAGAAAGTGGAAATGCATCGTGTGTGCCAAACTTATGGGAATCACCACCAGAGGCATTTTTATATGAAATAAGTGGTCCAGGGAAGATTAACTATCTTCAGGACAAGGCTTGAGAAGAAATCTATGGGCTCGAACTTGTTGCAACCCCCAAATTAGAAGATTAGAAGCATGTAATATATATATATATGCGAATATATACATGCTTAGAAATTAGATATATGTAATATATATATATCTGCGAAGGTAGGCCAAATGTCAGTAATGCAGTAATAATAAATGTCACTAATGACATTGAATAAGTTTTACTGCCTTAAAATGAATGACCCTTATTTGAATGCCATAATTTAGACACTATGCAGTTATAATATATATAGACATAAGATTTTCCTTAACTAAAATAAACTAAAGATCAGCCTTTATGCGCTTTTTATGAATATTAATACTAATAAATGAATACTTTCACTTCCAACACAAGATAACGTCTTTTTGAAAGAATAGAATGAATCCATCTATTCTTTCAACCCAAATGCTTATATATGGGCAAATCTTAAGTACTGGAAATGAAAGCGTGAGGATAAACCACTCACTTTAAATTACTTTCAAAGGGATCTTCAATAATGTGACAATGTTTATCAATAAATTGTAAATGACAAAGTCTAATCTACTTCATGAGAATGTGGTCATAGAATTTAAATATTTAGTACATAAATACCTCTTAAATTTTTATGGTGCTTAAAATGTCTGTCCTTTTACATCATTAGACTGTAGTCTAGTCTACCATAATAGTAGTATAGATAATAAAGAATAACAAATATAGTTTTTTCCCCTTAATATGTGAAAATTTAGAAATCATTCCGTTAGTTTGGTTTAATAATAAATTCAAAAATTTAGCCAAGTTCGAATATACATCACACTTCAACAGACAAATACATAGTATATATGAAAAAACAACATAATGAGAAATGATTGTAATATCATTTTAAAATAATATATTTATAAATATATATATATACTTAGAAAGTAATTATCTTACAACTGTGTACAAATGAAGATAAATCCCAAACAAAATTTTATTTTATTAATATTTTTAAAAAAAATTTGATAAAAAGTCATATTTATTGAAGAACAGACTTTAATACCAATGTAAAGTATATTTATACTGAAATAAATATCTATTTCATGGTCAGTCATGCAGGCTCACACATAAAAGTAGTCTCAGAATATTTAATAATTGTGATAATACATTGGACTATTTCCATCATTTACCATTAAATGTGGAATGTCTAGAAAATTGTAAACTTTTTTAAACTTTTCGAATACAAACAAGTGTTAACAATAAGGCACAAATAGATAACGCAAGTCAGTAGATACTAATATTTAAAATGTACTATTCTTGATGTTCTTCTGACCAGTGACAGTTCTAATATAGGAATCAAACTCATATCTTTAGTTTAAAACTTTCTAGGCATTCAACATTTAATGGTAGATAATGGAAATAGTCCAACATATTGTCACATCTAATATGCTATCATCACTAATCTTTTGGCAAATATTTATAATGGTATTTTATAATATATATAAATTATTATTTTTGGGACTAAACCGTGTATTATTTTGCATTACAATTCGATATTTCAACGGACTAGCAACCGCCATTATCAAGGTTAATTTTTGAAAGAAAAATCGTTAGATCTCAAACAATAACGTGACTAGGTGCTAGGTGCTAGTCCGTCGAAATATCGGATTGTAATGCAAAATAATACACGGTTTATTCCCAAAAATAATAAGTTATCTACATCATACAACCCTGAAAACATTATATATATATATTGTAGTAAAGTAATGTTTACATTTTTTAAAAAATGCTCTTAATATACATAATTCGATAATATTTGCTTAGTATCTAATAGTGTTATATCACCATGCCATGACTATTAACTGGGTTAAAATATTGACCATGAAGTACTTAAAATTTTTCCAGGTTATGTTTTTTCCCTGAAAAAGATAATCGATAAACGATGTAGTTACTATCCAATATTGTATAGGAAATAGTATTTTGATATTTCAGTTGAAGAGTAAAGCGATGATAAAAAAAACTATTTAAGCGATTGCTATTTGATAATCTAAAAGCCAAAACGTATTTATTCATTCACTGTCTTTTTATCTCTCCCCAAAACCTTTACTTTGAAGAAATATTTAGGCTGTTTTTATATATAAAGCATAAAGGTCAAAAATATTTATGGCAGTAAATGATTTGGTGAAATTAAATCTGAAAAATGAATTCTCTAGTTACGAAAACGATTAGTAATAATCATTATTATATTTATCTGAAATGGATGGCGTCAACGTTGTGAGTGGAGGAGTTTGACAATGGTAAATGAATATGTAACAATTTACTCTAGATAAATACTCTTCATATAATAGAGATATATATGAGAGATAGTGACCTGGGCCAACTGATGAGTGCTAATTCAGCACGAAATGCATCTTGGGGTCATTTGTCTTTTATTGTATCTTTATTTATATGAATTTAAAAAGAATGGGGAAGTATGGAGGTGTTTATTATATCTATAAAGATATTACACATGGGAAAGAGAAAGGTGAATAACTCCGCGTGTGTGTGTGTGTGTAAATTTAAAAAATCAGATATATTAATCTTTAACTGGGGTTTAAATTTATATCTGTGCTAGAGATAATCTCTAGTTACGAAAATGATTAGTAATAACCATTATTGTATTTATCTGAAATGGATGGCGTCAAAGTTGTGAGTGGAGGGAGTTTAACAATGGTAAATGAAAATGTAACAAGTTGCAAATATTAGTTGGTATTATATTTTTTTGGAACCTACACATTTTTACAATAAAGATTATGTATTCAAGGATTGGTAATGCTTACTAATGATATTGAAATTCTTAAGCAAAAGGAATTTTATACATTTTTTTCTTAATACGGAAATAGTTTTTCTTATAATTTTGCTATAAAAATGTTTTTCTGTTGATTGTGTTCAATTTTTTCTCACTTAAATTTTATATATATTTGTAGACAATTTTTTAAGTTGTTATTATAACTAGAAGAAAATTATTTATAACACATATGTATATCTTAGAAATAATTGACATTTCACTATTTTAAGATATCATCACTTATAAAAAACAAATCTAACATTTTAATTTAAACAAACTATTTTTTTAAACGAATTTTCAGCCACTCATCATTGAGAAGAAATTTACGTATACGCTGTGTCTATGTTAAAAACTTCAACATTTAATTTATTGATATCTTAGTTTCACATTTAGCATTAGCAAGCAGTACGCGATTCCAGGTACAGTAATTTATTTTATTCTTAAGATTTAAAACATTTTTTTTTTAAAAAAACAAAAAACAAAAACAATAGTGTCCATGTTTAGATGTAAAGTTTATAAACAGTCATTATTTATTTGTTTTAAAACAAAAAGTGTGTTTACTTTTAAATACGCTTAATCCTTCTCCTGTCGTTTCGGTATTTTATAATGTGATGAAAATATCATAACTCATTATAGTTTATAATATAACTTTAAATATTTGAAAAGTTGGAATATTTTTTATTAAGAGGATATCAATCACTGATAGTGTAATTTAATCTTAGCATAGAATTCTGCCTAGAAAATTTATCATATATTTATCTTTCGTAATAAACTACATAAGATATTATTCTTTTTAAACTAACACACACTCATATATATATAGACATTTCTTATCCATTTCATTATTAATCATCGATCATTATGATAATATTTATCATGATAATTATCAACATGAGAATACAAGCCAATTTAAATACATTGGTTGCTATCTAAGCAGATAAGCGGGCTTGGATATTGAACTGTAATACAGATTTCAAAGTATTGTTGTTTTTAACATATAACAAAATATGTTTAATTGCAACTACGTTAATTATATGTAGGGATATTATTTTACTCAACGTATTGAATTCAATTTGGACTTCGAATTTTTATCAATATTTGTAGCATTAGAAAAATATACATGGATGCTATTAATTACTCTAAAAGTACATAACCAATTAATGTGTTCTTTAACTTTCTGCATACATTACTATAAAGACTACTATCACAAATCACATATTTGATGGATTAGACATGTTAAAAGTTTGATTAAGGACATACTTATTTTATCGTGAACTTGAAGGATAGTTTTTATTGAGAAGGTACACCCCATTTACATTATAAAGATTATGTCCAAGATCCTATAAAACGTACCATTATGATATGGAAAGAAACAAAAACCTACAATTAGATTAAGTATAAGACTTTAGAAATAAATTTTTTACTGTAAAGAAGGTTAAAAGATAATATCACAAAACATCAATTCATGAAACATCACATCAGTGTGTTTTAGCTGTGTATATATTTGTGATTCATAAAGTGGTTTATTGTAGTCATACAAAATCCACATTTAGTGTAATAGTAGTAGTTTCATATTATTATTATTATTATTATTATTATTATTATTATTATTATTATTATTATTATTATTATTATTATTATTATTATTATTATTATTATTATTATTATTATTATTATTATTATTATTATTATTATTATTAATTTCTCTATTATTTTATTAAGAATTAAAATGACGATGTTATTTATAAAGTGACTACTGCTATTAATTGGTATGATAGCATAAAAACCATAAATTATATATAATAATAAAAAATTGAATCATCTAAAAATACTCCTAATAAAATGCCTATCTAACAACATAAATGAATTTATAATCATGATGATGTCTATCTATTGCTATTTTTAATCTTTTAAATAAAAATATGCTTACTAATTGAAATTTTAGAAAAATTTATTCTGAATGATTATAATTTTTAATTGTTTCATATAATTTATCAATTATATATATATAATTGAACAAGAAATAGCTGAAAATTCCTATGAGTTATACTTGTAAATAAACTATTTAAAAGACACATATTACTGTCTTTTTAGCATTTAATTTTATATATTGTTTAGTTTATTCACATAATTTTAAATGAGGGAGTGAATTCGATCTATTGATTATATATATATTTATAGAATATATGATAAGAATCACCATTTAATTATTCTGAGAATTAAAGTAGAGCGGTTTTTTCAAAAGTTTATTTACGTATATAATAAGTATATAACTCATCGGAAGCTTCAGTTAGATGCCTGTTTAATTACATATAGCCTGAGTTATTTATTATTTACATAGACACACACACACACATATATATATATATAAAGGATTAAGTAAATCTTACAATTAAACTATTATATAAAAGGCTAACATATTTTTAGTTATTTTCAAAACTAGTATATAAAAGTTGATGTTCTTTTAAACGTTTTTTTCAAGATTACATCTAAAATTATCCACATATATGAAGCTTTGCATTGTCATGAAATTTGATATACAATATTACTTTTCTGTCAAGCGTTGGTGGCCTAGTCGTTAGCATAGCTGTCTTACAAGCAGCTGGCCAAGTTCGCTTCCCGGTCAACGCATTTGACATATAGAAATATATATATATTATTTTTCTTTAAATATTTTTTTAATTATTCACCATGAAATATTATATAGTTTTCTGTAATTATTTGTAAGATTTATTAACACTATTAATATTTCATTATTTTATTGTTATTACAATAATTAATCTATAATAGATATATTATTTTATTTCCATAGATATATAAGAGTGTGGGTAAATGTTTTTGAACCAGTACATTTTTTGAAGATAAAAATTAACCACTAAACTTGCGTTTATTAATATTGGTTATCCATGTGTGTGTATGATGTTAAGTTGTTTGCAAGAAGAATAGTTTGAATTAGCAAGATAATAGTACCACAAACAAGTGAACGTACTTGATCACTGTAAATCGTTATTTGGCTAATTTATTCTATCATTTTCATACTAATGTTAATTTAAATTGAACCCAACACCATTAAGATTCATTTAAAAATTATAGATTAAGACCTTAAGATCAGGCATTTGTTAAAACATTTTTTTTTTCAATGTATGTGATTAGCTTTCTTATTTATTTGCTCTTGAAAAATCTGCTTAAAGCAGTGAAATCATTGGTTGTTGTTTTCGAGTTTATTTTTTGGGTTAATCTGGTTGAGTTGTAAATTTGGGGTAACTTTGATATATACAATTGCCCAAATATACACAAACTAGGAAAGTCAATTATTCTGATGAACCATTAATATTGTGGAATTTTAATGGACATTTTGATTTTAAATGTTATCTATAACTGCTACTGATAATGACAATCAGGGTAAACTGTTATTTATTGATATGTTACTATATAGCTTCAGGAAATGTTACAAGAGTTATCAGATGAAAGTAAGAAAGTAGGACTAAAAGTAAATGTTAAAACATAAAATAATTTTCAATAGATTTTCTCAAAAGATGAAAATAAAGATAGATAAAGATGAGATAGAAGACATTAACAACTACAAATAAGCTTTGTCTGATTATTAGTACAGATTGCAACATAATGGCTGAAATTAATCATAGAATTAAACTTGGTTAGAGTGCTTTTGGTAGAAATAACTTAATATTAAAAGGAAATATGCCTATGTGTTTGAAATAGGTTTTTAATAAATATGTTTAACCAGTTCTTGCTTATGGATCTGAGACTTGGACACTTAATAGAAGAATGGGGACTTCAGACCACTCAAAGAACTATGGGGAGATGGATGTTATGTATAACAAGAAGAGATCAAAAATGCAATATATGAGTAAGAAAACAAACAGCTGTTACTGACATTAATGAAAGAATTAAAAGATTGGTTGTGCTAGACATATTGCTAGAAAAGATAATAATAAATGGAAAAATGAAATTTTAAACTAGATTTCAAGAGATTGTAAAAGACCCAGAAAGAGACCACATGTAAGATGGATGGATGAAATAAGAAAGTGTGCAAAAGTGAGGTGGAGAGGAGAGGCTAGAGATCAGAGAAGACGGATTGAACTTGGAGAGACCCTCATCCTGCAGTGGATTGATAATGGTTGAAAATGATGATGATGATATTGTAAATTATAAAATTAATTTCAAGATTTTGTTATGTTATATATCACCTGAATAATTATTAATGCCATCTTTTTATCTGGTTTGTATATTAAATTTACTCTGAATTTTCATCAGAGCTGGGAAAGAAAAGCTTATAAATATTAAGAGCTTAAAGAATAAATCTTTGATCCTTGATAAACGTACTGAGTGCTATTTATTTATAGCCTAAAGGAAAATGATTTTTTCCTTTAATTATATATACATAAAGCTATGCTAAATGTATGTTTATAATAATTATTAAATTCTGTTAGATTAGTCAAGTATTGGTGGTCGAGTGGTCAGCACAGCAGCCTTACAAAGAGTTGTCTTGGATTAGCATGTTATAACACATAAAAAAAAACCTGTTAGATTATTAAAACAAGGTGCTAATAGTGAGATGCCATCTCTAGCCTTCCATAAATGATTACTAGTTTAATAATTTTAATAATGACTTATTTACATCTAGCTAGTATGTTAAATTAACTCTGAATTTCGATAAATAAAAGCAATTAGAAAGCTTACACATATCAAAAGCTTAAAGAATAGGTGGATTCATTTTTTTCCTGATTCTTGAATTCTATTGGCTCTTTGATTCATAATATGTTCATTTTGTGAATAAATCAAGCCTTTTTGATTTCTCGTTATCTATCATTCCTTAACAATGCCAGGGTCAAGCCATGTTCATAATCCTTTTCATGGTTATAAAAGATATACTTTTGTTAAATCAGTCTAAGCTTTCTTGTACATTATGAAAAATTGTAATTATAAATTTATTTAAACGCACATTCATTACGTAAATAATATTCATTAAGGCTGTAGCCTCAATCACATGCGTATAAAATGCGATAGTAGGGACCTCTACAGGTCTTAAAACCACAAGTTTACTCTTGGAAAAAAAATTAAAGACTTGGTTTATTACATAAAATGAACATACAGAATTTAAGAGCCAATAGCTTCCAAATTAAAACAAATGGGTCTCATAAATTATTACAGAATCTAAGGATCAAGAATACACTGGGTCTATTGAATTAATTTTGTTTTCTGTTATAGTGTTTTTCATATATCAAAGTATTATATATATATATGTGTGTGTGTGTGTGTGTGTGCGTGTAATATTGAATGACATTAAATTAATCTCACTATCTATAGACGTTAAATATATTTTAAGCATAAAAAATTAATCAATTTTTGCTTGTCATATGTTTTTTCCAGAAACAATATTATCAAAGTTTGCTGTTTGAAAGATTTAATTTTTTTTGATGATGCTAATTAATATTATTCAATATTATTACATATTTATTAATTTTCTAAAGTTGAACACAGTGCACTTATACTTGTTAATTATAAATGCTACAATAATTACTTTTTATATACCAAAAATAAACTATAAATAATCAATATTAGTATATTGTAAATACTGAACTTTAAGATGTAATTAGAGGGGATTTGAACACAGACTTTCAAGATTTCTTCACCTATCCACTCCATCTTATATAACTAATACACATGCCCACACAATCACACACATATAAAAAGATTTTCAATGGTATGAATGTTTGGAAGAGTTGAAGGTTAGAGAAGATTGAAGTCTGCCCAATAAAATTCAAAGATTTGCCCTCTTAATATAAACTGAGCACTGATTATATATGTGTGGGAGACAATGATCTGAACCTATTTCTAAATGCGAGTTCAGTTCAAAATACATATATTGGAGATCATTTATTTTTTTCACATGTGTGTGGTCATGTGTATCGGTTATATAATATGGAGTGGGTATCTAAAGAAAGCTTGAAAGTCTGTCTTGAAATCCTCTTTAATTACAAAAATAAACTAGCACATTTTATTTATTTTAAAAGATTAAAGAAAAAAAAATACAGTGCATTAATTTTTTATCCCTAAAAATGATGGACAAATGAATAATATTAGCATCACCTTTAACATCTTTTATAATCATCCCATAGCTGTTCAGATTATATTTTGATCACACAATAATAGTCCATTATATTGTTTTATGGTTAGATACTTCTATTATCATAGCTGACTACTGGTCAAAAATCAAATATCATTATCTTAAATATTGTTTATTTTTAAAATTAACTATACCATTTTTTGGGGGCAAAGGACTGTATAAGACAAATCAGATTATTAACAATATATACATATAATAGATTCTGATTAAGATTTCTAAAAATCATCATATGGATTTTATAACAACTAATGCAGATTATGTTAAAATAATCACCATTTTAGGTTACAAAATTAAAAACAAACAGTTTTGTAAATTTCCAATTTTTAAATTGCATATAATGAAGCTATATATATATGCTGACCAGGGATGAAGCATCCATGTATTGAACAGAACGAGTGCTTCTGTAGAAAAATCCACGAAAACTTTCAAAAGTTTTAATTAAAATTTAATTTAAAAAATTTACTTTCAATTTTTTTTTTAACCAACAATTGAATTGTTTTAATATACAGCAAAGAATAAATTTGACTAACACATTCTTGATTGATTATAAGAAGTTCAAACAATGCTAAGATCTAATTTACAGTTAAAACTTTTAAGAATGTTAACAGGATTTGAAAGGTAAAAATATATTGATAATATATTCTCTGATTTACAGATAAGTGAGTTTCAGATTTTTCTAGATGTGTGTAATATATATATATATATATATATATATATATATATATATATATTGATATAGGCACATATAATTTTATCTAAAATTATATTATTAAAATAATCGTTCATAAAAGAAAAACATAAAATTAAACGTTGAAGAGTTTATTGCAGTTTGTTTTAGAAAAGGATAAGAATCAAGTAGTTTTCTAGCATTAGTTTTTGAAATAAAAAAAGCTACAATTAATTAATCAAAAGGGGGGGAGAGGGAGTCTTGGTTTGAGAAATGAAACTAAAGGTTTACAAAAGGAAATAAATAGTTTTTATTAGTATTCGTAAAAATATAATTTAAAAAGTTAAAATGTACAAATCTCTTTTTATTCAAGTTTAATTAAAGAAAAAATAATGTTAAAACCAGTATATGCGCGTATATATGTGCGATTGTCAACAATAGAATAAATGTTATTATAAATAAATGGAAGTTAAAGAAGATTATCATTAAAAACACGGCAATGGCTATTAATAAAATAAAACAACACGTTTTAGTGCATGGATATTACTAATTAAGCAATCTTCCAAAACACGTTTATCAAAGGATTAATTGCTAAAGAATTTCGACAACAGATCTTTGCCAGAGATATTAGAAAGACAACAAGGTGCAGGTATAAATAGACCTTTTTTTTATTGGACAGTAATCAGTTCACAAAGTAATTGAGTAGTGCAGTTCAAAAATTAATTGAGCAGTTAACAAACAAAATGCAGTGTTGAGAAGATCTTGGGAACGCATGTTTATCTCCAGCCCAGATGTCCAAGAAAACAGCAGATCTGCCCGTGAAATAATGTCAGCTTAACATCTTAGAAAATCTCCGTCAGTATCTATTAACTCTGATAGTAATAATCGTGAAAATCAGGAAACTCAGCAAGGAAACATCCCAGCCGGCTGGTAAACAGTCATAATGGAAATATCCTCACCGAAAGCAGCCACCAAAGAGAACAAAATTCTATGTCTATATTCAAAAGCCTAGGTAAAAACATTTGCTTATTTCATTTATACTGTAATCACCATTGCATTGCATTAATTTGTACGAATCATTCAAGAGTCTAATTATATGAACTCTATATCATACATAAATGAACTATTAATGTGTGTGATTAAATTTCAAATGCTATGTAGTCCTTTATTATCATTATTATGTGTTTGCATGAGTTAATATGTGCATGATCCTTATATCAATATTATTAGTCAAAGTAGATAAATTCCCAGTGTTCTGTTATGAAAATATTCAAGAATATTTAAACTATTTAGAATGTTAATTTAAAATACGCGTGTGTTTTATTAGAAGTATAAAATGTTTAAATTTAATAAATAAATGTTAGTTAATAAATTATCTTTAAAATTAAACTTTATTTGTCAGTCAATTCTTTTTAACAAATTCTTTTAATCACTAATTAAGTATAATCTATTAGTGATTACAAATAGCTGAGATAGTCGTGGATTTAGGCATTGAGTTAGTGGCCACTGTTCAAAGTGCGTTGTCTATTCTTTTAGTATTCTTTTAGAATAAGCAGCTGGCACCCATGGTTATACACAAACAAAAAAGTGCTTTGGATGTGGTGTTCAATTCAACAGCCGAGAAGAAGCTATGTCCTGGAAATGTAATGCTAGTTATATACTTTATAGCTATCATTTGGGCATACATACTCTCCGAGTATGTTCTCTGCCTAAGAGACCGGTGTTTCAAATTTACATATTCAAAAACGGTTCATGAGACTCTTAATCTCAGGGTCGTGGGTTCATGCCCCATGTTGGGCACCATTTGAACCATTTTCGAATATGTTCATTCGAAACACTGGCCTCTTAGGCAGAGAAGAACATACTCAGAGAATATGTATGCCCAAACGATAGCTATAAAGTATATAACTAGTGTTACATTTCCAGGACATAGCTTCATTCTCAGCTGTTGAGTTCAACACCCAGTTCAAAGCACTTTTTTTGTTTGTGTATAAACATGGGTGCCAGCTGCTTATTCTAAAAGAATACTAAAAGAATAGACAACACACTTTGAACAGTGGCCACTAACTCAACACCTAAATCCATGACTAGCTCAGTTGTTTGTAATCACTAATAGATTATACTTAATTAGTGGTTAAAGACTTGATAAAAAAGAATTGATAAAAAGAATTGACCGACAAATAAAGTTTAATTTGAAAGATAATTTATTAAGTAATATTTATTTACTAAATTTAAACATTTTATACTTCTAATAAAACACACGCATATTTTAAATTAACATTCTAAATATTTTAAATATTCTTGAATATTTTCATAACAGAACACTGGGAATTTATCTACTTTGACTAATAATATTGATATAAGGATCACGCACATATTAACTCATGCACACACATAATAATGATAATAAAGGACTACATAGCATTTGAAATTTAATCACACACATCAATAGTTCATTTATGTATGATATAGAGTTCATATAATTAGACTCTTGAAAGATTCGCACGAATTAATGAAATGCAATGGCTATTACAGTATAAACGAAAATAAGCAAATGTTTTACCTAGGATTTTGAACATAGATTTAACACTTTGTTTTCTTCTTGTTTGTTGTTTCTTCCAGTATGAATGGTTCCAGTATGAATGCTTCCAGCCGGCTGGGATGTTTACTTGCTGAGTTTCCTGATTTTCATGATTATTACTATCGGAGACAATTAGATACTGATGGAGATTTTCTAAGATGTTAAGCTGACATTATTTCACGGGCAGATCTGCTGTTTTCATAGGACATCTGGGCTGGAGATAAACATGCATTCCTAAGATCTTCTCAAAACTGCATTTTGTTTGTTAACTGCTCAATTAATTTCTGAACTGCACTCACTCAATAAATTTGTGAACTGACTTGTCTCAACTGATTGTCCGATAAGATATTCAGTATTTATACCGATGATGTGTTGTCCCTTTCATATCCTCCGGCAAATATCTGTTGTCGAAATTCCTTAGCAATTAATCCTTTGATAAACGTGTTTTGGAAGATTGCTTAATTAGTAATAGCCATGCAATAAAACATGTTGTTTTATTTTATTAATAGCCATTGCCGTGTTTTTAATGATAATCTTCTTTAACTTCCATTTATTTATAATAACATTTATTCTATTGTTGACAATCGCACATATATACGCACATATATTAGTTTTAACATTATTTTTTCTTTAATTAAACTTGAATAAAAAGAGATTTGTATGTTTTAACTTTTTAAATTATATTTTTACGAATACTAATAAAAACTATTTATTTCCTTTTGTAAACCTTTAGTTTCATTTCTCAAACCAAGACTCCCTCTCCCCCCTTTTGATTAATTAATTGTAGCTTTTTTTATTTCAAAAACTAACACTAGAAAACTACTTGATTCTTATCCTTTTCTAAAACAAACTGCAATAAACTCTTCAACGTTTAATTTTATGTTTTTCTTTTATGAACGATTATTTTAATAATATAATTTTAGATAAAATTATATGTACCTATATCAATATAGGTACAATATATATATATATATATATATATATATATATTTCACTAGATGGAGCCTACCACTAGCTCCAAAACAATCTTTAATTATAAGTGCCAACAGAGAAAGAATTCAAAATCTCTATCAGAAAATCCTCATCTACAGACCAATTGGTATCGAGCTTATGGCTCACCTCAGTGAAGAGTTAGGATTTCAGAAACTAGATCTTCACTGAGGTGAGCCATAAGCTTGAAAACAATTGTTTTGGAGATGAGGATTTTCTGATAGAGATTTTGAATTCTTTCTCTGTTGGCACTTATAATTAAAGCTTGTTTTGGAGCTAGTGATAAGTTCCATCTAGTGAGCATGTTATCACAAGCTTAAAAGAAAGTTGCTTAAGTTGTGTCTTGTTTTATTAATATATATATATAAATTGTTGTGGCAAGTGAAATAAAAAAAATAAAAAAGATGTGTGTCTCTGTTTCTACAAAAGACACGCTTCATCACTAATGCTTACATATATATGTTTTATGTCAATTTGTTTTCAATATAAATTCTATTGACATGAGAATAAAAATTTATTTTATTTTTTTAAAGGCTTATAGAATGGAATCCAAGCACTGTATATGTGAGGATAAATGGTCAGAACAATAACTAGTTTAAATTTACAAATCTATACAATAACTCAATATTAGATAAAGGATTAGTAGATTTGTAAAGGCAGGATGTTCAAAAATATATAACTGCATAAAAGGTTTGAGAACATTCCTTTAGAAACAATCATTTAATTTCAATTAAATCTATTTAATATCCTTAATACTATATGAATTTGTAAAGGCAGGATCTACTATTAATTATGTATAGAAAGATTACAAGATACAAGTAGATTCAATTATTATTAAAACCTTTATTAAAAAAATAAAATAATTGTTTTTGTATTATGTATTTAAAAGATAACGTTTGCAATATTTGGCCATGAGGTAAAAGATATTGATTAATACTAATAAGAATAAACAAAATGTATTTTAAATTTAGAAAAAAAATATTAATTCGTGCCATTAAATGTAAGATAATCAATCAAAATGATTTATCAGCAGAAATATTTTAAGAATTAGAGCTAGATGCCTTTTGTTTACAAATGATATAAAAATCGATGTAAATATATGATCAGGGTCTCTTATGAGAAAAATTCTTCAACAAAGTCTCTATCAGAAAATGTCTTCATTATGATCTCTATTAGATAATTCTTCAACAAGATTGTTATCAAGGTCTCTATCAAAAAATTCTTCAACAAGATTGTTAGCAAGGTCTCTATCAAAAAATTCTTCAACAAGATTGTTAGCAAGGTCTCTGTATCAACAAATTGTTCCACAAGTTTTTCAACAAATTTTCCAAGACAATTATTCAATTATTCTGCTTCTGGAAATAACAACTAATGAAAACCAGTGAATAGAGAAGTAGTGTCTGCTTCCCATTTTACAATACCAGGAGAGCATGTGTTTGAGTTTCAATGAAATCCATTGTCAATGTTTCCTATATGCCAATGCTCCTGCAATAATATATGCATCCAACCTGCTAACTAGCCATGCTTCCAATTCAAGAAATACTAAGAATAAGCTTATTGGTAAATTACACCACTCATTGTTTTTCTGCTAATCTGAATAATCAACCTATCTTCAAAATAATTACCTACTAATCGCCAAGAAAGGCCACCCAAAATATCAAGTGAATGTGAATTGCTCATCATGGAAAGTATCACATAATTACACCCACATCTTGCTCATCTTACGTCCCCATGTTTCAAACCCTTTGTAAAGGTAATTGCAGAAATATTAAACTCTTGCCATGAGAGCTCTGCAATCCAGAAATACTAGGAAAAATATAAAATATTCAAGTACATTTTATGTTCCCCTTCTGTTTTTGATTTTTTTATTGTATTTTTCTTTAATGTTATATAATCTTGTCATTATACATATAAATTAAGCTAACTTTTCTATATTCAATAATAGTTGAGTATGTCTTGCTATATGTGGTCATTTTAAGTCCTACATAGGTGCTATATTTGTTATTGAGTGATCAGGTAATGAAGGCTGTTTCAAAAATATATGTTTTTCTTAAACTCCAAGAATTCATTCCCTCTTTAACATAAGAAAGCTAATTAATAACAATACAGAGATGCTTCAATCCCCCTTCCTCACCTGGCTCAAAAATTTTAGACTTATATTTATTCAAGTGCTTAAATTACAATTTTGTTTTTAGTGAAATTGTCATGGTCAGAAACCTAGTTTTAAACATATAGTAAAATAAAAGTTAATTTACATTTTTATGGGCTATATATATATATATATATATATATATATATATATATATATAATATAATTTATTTTTTTATGGGCTATATATATATATATATATATATATATATATATATATATATAATTTAAGTTATGTTAGCTGAGATAATTTAAGGTCAATTTTAAGTACTTAATTAATTATAGTTATATGCATAAATCTCAGACATCTTGAGCTACCATATATATGTTTGTATTTATTTGTATGTTTAAGTACAATTTTTAGGGTGGATCTCAATTAAGCAAGGGTTAATATAATATTTTATCATTCTGTGAATATTTATATTGGTTGAGCCGATTATACATTAACACCCTTGGTAAAGTAATACGAATCGCTATTTGTGCAATCTCACAAAATGGCTACTTGTGCTTGTTTTAGTATAATCTTAATTGCTAGGCATTAATAATTATTGTCTAGTTATTGCTTGCTTCTCATTTAACTTGGGTTGTTGCATTATTTGTTTTTTTATGATGTAATTAATTCTGTATTTGATCTAAAAGCAGATGATTATTTCTGCTTCATAGAAATTGATTACCTGAATGTTTTCTAGATATGGTCATGACAATCCATCACATCTTTCTTTTTATATATATTTTTATGGTCTGTGAAACTTGATTATTTTACTATTATTATCAAGACAGATGAATGTTTTTGCATTATAGTGATAAGTTCATCACCAGTTATATGAGCAGATTTCCCTTTCCTACTTCATATGACTCATTGATCTGATGAAATTCCTAGTTAGGACCTTATTAGGTGAGCATTCTTCACCTTTGTTTCATTATTGGGTGTTCAATATTTCTTAAATATACTTTAAAGCCTGAAGTAGCAATCTTGTATTTGAATCATACTATTAATTCATTTGTGGTTATTTATTAATAACTTTGATTTCAATGTATGTGCATAAATACTCCCAACTTATTCCTGCTTTAATTATGAAGTAATTGATAATTAAACCTTTGTAGAATGCCCACCATGGTGGTTATTGAAAGGTGTGAAACATATAGTCCTTCTATCTTATAAAAACTAATGATAATAATACTGCTTAACAGTAAATTCATTATAAACTTGTAAGAAAACACAGTACAGTTTTATAGATTTAAATCTAGGCCTGAGTGTATAGCCACATATAAACTTTTATTTCAGTTTCTTATATATATATATATATATATATATATATATATATATATATATATATATATATATATATATATATATATATATATATATATATATATATATATATATATTACAAGCATAAAACCAAACTAGTGAAACCTTTGGTAGTGTTTTAATATTATTTTTATGCTGGTCTGGTTGAATTTTGGATTTGGGGTAATTTTATATATATATATATATTCAATTGCTACTAATAAATATATATACTTATTACCTCTAGCATTTGTGTCTTGTTACCATAATTAACATTTTAGTTTGTAAGAATCTCTTGTATCACCCTGACCTCAGTAAGATATTAAAAAGAGCACATATGATAACATCAGATGTGGTAGTCATGTGGAAATTATCCTGGGAGGATAAATAATGATGTTTGACTTTGTATTATCTTTGTTAATGTTCATAACGACGTTATACACACAGATGCAAATTTGTGATCATATCTTTGTTCCTAAGATTAATTTTGCTGGTAATACATATCTGATACTTACAATAGTTCCCAAATTTATCGACTTTGTATTGTTTTTAGTAAAATATATTGTGAAAAAATTAGATGACTTGCCTTCAGATATAATACTATTTTTGTTGAACCAAAAGTTTAACAGAATACTACATTTAGAAGAGTCCAAACTATTATACCTTGAAGTTTTTCACTCGAAAATTTTACAGTATAAAGATTTATGCTAAAGCAATAACAAAGAAATACATTAAAGTAAAAAATTATGCTTGTAGGATAAGAATATAAAATTCTCAATCTTATATTACATAAACAATTTAAAATTCGTTCTTGTTTTTGTAATTTGATAAAATATGACAATCTTCATGGACAACAACTTATTTTTTGTTAATAGTAACGATTTTTGAATTTTTTAAAAAAGTTTGTCACAATAATTTCCATACCAATGTCTCCTTTCATTTTAAGAAAAAGTAACTACAAAGTCTCTGCTATCTCTTCATTCAAAACTTCTTAAAGGTATCTCTGAATGATAGTAATATCTTGGTACTTTTATTGAAATTATCAATGAAAGTACCTTTCAGTTTAAATTTTTGCCATCAAGTGTAAAGAAAAACATTATCAGATAGTTACCAAATAGCAGTAAGTAAATCAATCTAGACCCAATTTCAATGTCATGTAACAACATCCCATTTGAATCACATATCAAAGGACAAGTATTAAGATATGACAATAGTACTTTTTGATTAATCAATTTCTATTCAAATAATTGTAGTCTAAATAAGAAAGCAGTTCTTTCAAATGGATAAGCGTGTACAACTTTATATTGAAAGTGGTGGATTTAACTTCCAGTTTAAAATAAATCTTTCTCAAAATGTATTATTATTTAAAACAATTTCAAAGTCAATTAGAAATGTGTCAAAGTTGAGATTTTGCTTACAAATTTTGCACATAAATTAATACATGGGGAAAATAACATAAACAAAGGGGCTCTTGGGATTACCAATCAGCAACTGATTTCAAGATCAAACTTCTGGTTCATTGAGGCAAAATTTCAAGATTTCCTAATAAAAATCAACCTGGACTCCCTCCCTATGAACTCATTTTTGGCATACAGGAGAAATTTCAAGAAGATCAGTCCTATCTGTTGGATGTGTGAGAGAGAGGAGGAATCAATTGACCACATTTTTCTTAGATGTCCCAGAATGTCCAATTACAGATCAAAAACTCATGAATGGTACAGCAATATGAATGGAAACTATAAATTGATTAAAGACTACACAGGTCAGGGACTATTTATGGACATAAGACTGGCAATTTTTGTGAATTATGCCCTGTAGTGTGTAAGATGTAAAGTAATGATTGAAGGGGTGAGAGACCCTTATGGAACTAAATTCAAGAACATCATGGAGAAAATCATGAAGAGGGACCAACTAATTACTCCAAGCTATATCACAAGAGCAACATGGGAGGAGGTTGGATCTACCTTGCTTCAAATAGATATGTAATTGATGTCATTTGTGTATTTGTAGCATTCAATATAGCAATAGAATAAAATCTGACAACTATGAATGAGAAATGTTGGCTAGTACACATATTAATATGTATCTTGTGATTTTTTGATGTTTGCTCTTTTTGGCAACAATCTGAAGATGATAGTCTTTATATTCAGTAGTTCCCATGAGAAAAATGTCAATTTATTTAAAATAAAAGGTATTGCTTTAGTAAAGCTATATTCAACATATAATCACCACATTCCACTCTTTTTACACTTTGAAGCAAAATATATTTATTAATATTACAGTTTCGACTGTTCCTAGCAGTCTTCATCAGATCTTATTATCTATTAAACTTTCTTTACTCCACCATTTTGGGATAGAAAATGGTGGAGTAAAAACAGTTTAGTAGATAATAAGATGTGATGAAGACTGCTAGGAACAGTCAAAACTGTAATATTAATAAATATATTTGAAGCAATGGTGGAGTAAAGACAGTTTAGTAGATAATAAGATCTGATGAAGACTGCTAGGAACAGTTGAAATTGTAATATTAATAAATATATTTTGCTTCAAAGTGTAAAAAGAGTGGAATGTGGTTATTATATGTTATATATTAGAAAAGTAAAAATAAAGAAGGAAAGTGGAAGAGAAGCTATTGAAGATTATATTAAAGCTATATTCCTTAATATTGTTGGGTTACAGTTACTACGTTAGCTGTAGAAGATAAATACCTTTGATCACGTGTATATCGATGGTAGATTACAGCCTATGTCATTATTTTTTAGTCTGTAAAGTGTTATTGAATTTGAAATGAAGTGATAGCTTAGAAAGCATCACTGATATTTCATTTCATTGTTGTACATTGAAAATTATATACTTGTGAACTATTTAGAAATAATTTTATATTTGGATTCAATATCCTATATATGCTTTTTGATGTAGGGACAAAGCAGTCATTTAATACCCCATACACAAAAATGTTTCATACTATGATTATTTAATATATAAGGGATTCGAACTCAGACTTTCACACGACCCTCAACTCTCCATTTCATTTCATATTGCTGACCCACCTGATCACACACATGTTGATTAGCTAACTATAAAATCGAATAAATATTTATGATATAATTATATTTCCGTATTGCATATTAAATATTCATAACTAAGGTTACATACACATGTATATTTTAGATTCTCATATACACACCCACCTTCCTAAATACAGAATTTATTTTATAGCAAAATAATTAAAATTTCACAGAATAATAAATTTATAAAAATTAGAATATTAAACTTTTTTTTAGATATAATAAATATTTAAAAGATCTTTTTAAAATCATTTATTATAAAATTATACGCTTTAATTCAAATTACATCATTTTTTACTAACTTTCATTTTGTAAGCATAAAAATTTTAATTGAAAATGTTTTATATAAAGTTGAATCGAATCTCAATGAACCAATAATTTGTTTGGTATATTCTGCACATAATTTACCCTACATTTTTTTAAAAAATTAAATTTGAATACTATATTTACTGTCAATAAAGATAATTAATTTGTTTTAACTACTTTCTTTCTGTATTTGTTCAATCTATTTATTTGACGATCTATATTTCTTAAATGACATTCAATTGCTTATTTTTTAATGACAAGAGTAAAGTATATGGTAAAATGATTTTGTGTTGGTTAAATCTTGTTCTTGTAACCAATGATTATTTTTTATCAGGTATATTTAAAGTACTGATACATATATAATAGAATACAAACTAAGGCCGAAGGCAACTCAATATTTGTAGAGCATGAGAGAATCGCTGGTCACACCTTCCAGCCAAGATAATTTGCTCTGAGTGCAACAATGCGAAGCGCAAAGTGAAGGAGGCATGTTTCATCGCAGAAGACCCTAAAGTGAACAATATAAGAGCTGCCTGCTTTACAATCTTTAAAAAGTGGGCCGTTTAAATGTTATTATATATATATATATATGCATAGCTTAATGTGATATCTACTAACTATTAATGAAAAGAGCTACGAATGTGGGAACATAGAATTCCTGAAAGTGATCAGTTTATTTATTGTTATACAGGATTCATTAATTGTGCATAAAATGCAATGCTGAGAATATATATTGTAACGTTTTCCATTTTGCTAGGCCTCTTACACGCTAATATAAACTGCGCGTGAGTTGATCAAGCTATGTCAAAAAAGAAGAAAGTTATATTTCTATTCTAAAAACATAGCTATATTTCCTGATCAACTCGGCCTAGAATTATTGCTAAGTACAATCGTGCGCTGACTCAGTTTTTAATTTCTACATGAGGGTGCCAGAGTCGTTAGACCCACTGAGTCGGCATCAAACATATTGTAACTCGTAAACTAAACAGAAAAAAAAGTGCTTTTAAACTAATCGGTATTGCATCATACCGTAACGAGAATTAATTTTTTAAGATTATTATTCCTGGGCTTATTCAAACATATTGGCAAAGGTAAATTACATTTTTAAATCTTATTAAACTACTAATAGATTTAATAATAAAAAATAATAACTACTATTAATAACACACAATGAAAAGGTTGATAAAAGTATAATCTCTTTTATTCTAACAAACTAAAATATTTATAAGTTAAATTACGAATTAACTAAACTGGAAAGTACACTCATGCTATTCCAGATAATGAATCGATTAACAAAAACAGTTAGATTAAATAATGAATGCAATTTAATAATGTTCCAAGATCTTGTATAAAATTCTTTATAAGAAAGTCTCTTGAATGTGAAAGTAAAGTCTATATCAGGATGGTAGTCTAAGCTTAGATAAATAATTGTTTGCAAACTTTTAAGTCACTATCAGAAAAATTTATTCTTAACTTACCGGTAAGTTCATGTAGGTTCATGGGATCCCAGATCATGAGAATTTCCATTGGTCTCTCCTGCCGGCATCTTCCATTATTGTTCCGTTCTATAGCTGGAGAAAAGGCACAGTTGTAGTGACCCTTTTATTGCAAAAAGTGGTCTTCACAAGTCCCGTTTCCATGCTTGCGTGACAGCTTGGTACAGCAAGGGGCATACCTGTGTAGAAGTATATTTCTTGCCACAGGTTATGCTCGTGGAAACCTCCAACTTTCAGAGACGTAACTAGAAGTTAAAGAGAAGACCCAGATTGAAGTTGTCATCTCCTTTTTATATCGCGCTCCATTTTTTTGGAACTTCTGCGCACTCTTTTGTCTTTTTATCAGCGTATAAGATAATAATCTTATACACTCTCTCTTAAATTTAAGTTACAAAGTTCTCCTTTTTTTTTAGCATTATTCTTCCATCTTTAATTAGCTAAAATATTTTTCTTTTAGCTTATAGTAATCTGTATGTCATTTATTCTTTCCAATTAGATAAAAAAAAATAAGAATGACAATTTTAACCTTCATTGCACGTTTTAACAAAAATTATACTAATCAAAAAAAAATCTAAATTTACTTTTTTAGCTTTTACCAAATGCCAATATATTTGTAACGTATATAAATAAACGTTACAATATATATCCATGGATAAATTTTAAGCACATTTTAACACATTATGCTATTATTTTACTCTTGAAAATATTCTTTCCTAAATAAAACAATTATTTTATGCATATTTTAATAATTAGTAGAAGTTGATTTATATATCTCCATGCATTGGATTTTTGAAATATGAATTTTTTCTATAGTACAGGCTTTTTCATACCTGCACTTCTACTTATAATATATAGAGGGTTTGAACTCAGACTTTCACACGATCCTCAACCATCCATGCTATTTTATATTGCTATACACCTGAGGGAAATATTGGATTTTTATAAAGAAAGATGAGTAACTGAAGTGCAGTAAAATTATGCTTCAGCCAAACGTGATCGCAATTAAAAGCTACTATGCTTTTCTACTATAATACATCATCATCAGTAGGTCACTCATTTCAAATAGTTTGGAACACTCAATGTGGAGTTTGAGTAATTTTTTCTACTCACATATATTATTGCTATATTTATATTAATTTAAATATTTTTATATAATAAAATTTTTTTGTGTAATTGATAATGAAATTTTATTTATATTTAGATTATTACATGAGAACTTTCTTGTTGCCTATATACTGTAACAGTTTTATCCACTTATAAGTGAATAATATTCTATTGCCAATGGTAATTGATGAAATAAATATAACAAAAAACAACAACAGCAACATTCTCGAATTAATTTAGTCTAGGAGAATTATGAATATCTATCTAATGGACTATTGTGACTACAATTTTTACTTAACTAATTTATAATTGCCAAATATACTGACCAGACTGGGCACACATAAAGGACAAGCTTTTATGCAGATCCCACCATGTTTCATGGTCACTATCCTCTCTATATTAAAAATGTTATTACAAGATAAAGTAAAATCATCTACTTGGAATTCAGATGAAAAATAAACAACCAACAAAATTATTAAGAATAATTCTAATTTTAATTAACAAACATAATAAAAATAATATAACAAATTGTACATCCAAGCATTTAAATGTAGAGCACTCTTGACAGAAACATTTCTATTTATTCAAAATATTTCATAAAAAGTTTATATTAAGATTATTTATCAGTTATTCATTTATGTTCCAGTGATCTCACTTTCTTAAACATTTAAATATTTTAAGCGTCTGCAAGCAATTTTTAATATTTTTAATTTCTCATGGTTTGTTTTCATGAAGTTTCATTCGTGGTTTATTCCCATAAATGTTTTCCTATGATTGAGAGCATTGAAATTATGTAGATTTATATATCCAGTCATAGAAGAGTATTTTTCCTTGTGGCAAGTATCACATATTTTAAGCAGTTTACAAGCAATTACTAAATTGTCAGAAAATATTAGAAAACCTGGCACTTTTCACAAACCTGGAGGTTAATTGTAAGTATAGGGGATTTGAACTAAGATTTTCAAGCACCCTTCAACTATCCACACTATCTCATACAATTTATACACATGACCACACACATGTAGAAAAGATAAATAATCACCAATATATGTATTTCATGCTAAACCAGCACTCATCAGTTGGTCCAGATTATCATATCCCCCCCACACATATATATATAATCAGTGCTCAGTTATCTTTTCTACATGTGTGTGGTCATGTGTATCAGTTGTATGAGATAGTGTGGATAGATGAAGGGTGCTTGAAAATCTGAGTTCAAATCCCCTATACTTAAATTATCAGAAGTATAGTTAATTCCTTAGGCATTATTTTATTTACTGTTTTATAATAAGCCACATTAATGGAATGTTCAGAGAGGGGTGGAGGCTCTCTAAAGCCTTACCCCTGAAATTCCATTATATCTACTTAAATAATCATTACAATTGTCTTGATTTACTTTTTTATAAGTAGTGCAATTAAGTAGTAGAGCTTTTCTATTTTTTTTTGTTAGAAAAGCAGACAAACTGCGTTTTCCCATTCACAGTCATTTTGCAATTGGTTCCCATAGCAAGTTGGTATTTTTAATAGTTAATTTTGTTTTACAATAAATAATTATAATACATTATTAATTTTTACAATTACTATTATTATTTTTGTAATTATAAATTTATTTAACGCACATTGATTACGTAAGTAATATTCACCAAGGCAATAAACCTAAAGCATGTGCCGTTGAAAATGCGAAGGTAGCGACCTCTACAGGCCTTAACCACAAGCTTACGCATTCTTCCAATGCCTTGGTGAATATTATTATTTTTAATTTCTTCATAATTTATTTTATACTCATGACTTTTAATATATAAAATCCATAGAATGAAAAGAATGTCTATATATACTTCAACAAAAACCAATAAACTAAATACTAACAGTGATATCACAGTTAGTATTTAGTTCATGACTTTTATACATTTTAGAATTCATAATTAAAAAAATGGACACTTGTCAAAAAGATTATTTATATTAGTGTTAAAATGGTAGAAGTAAACTTTCTAATGTGAGTATGATTTTTGCCATAATAAAATCTGACTGTGTCTATACCTAGTACGTAGTTGAACTTTTGTATAAAATATTTGCTGGGTTGGCCACCTCTCTTTCTCTCTCTACCTCTCTCTCTCTATATATATATATATATATTATAAGATTGTAAAAGACCCAGAGAGTGACCATATGTGATGGATGAAATACAAAAGTGTACAGGGTTGGTGTGGAGAAGAGAGGCTAGAGATCGGAGAAGATTTATCGAACTTGGAGAAACTTTCATCTTACAGTGGATTGATAATGGTTGACAATGATGATAATATTTATAAGTGTTAATAAGTTTATTAAAAAGAAATGAATTTAAAGTGAATGATTTACATATTCACACTCTCAATTCAAGACACTTAAGATTGACCCATATAAGTACATTTGGGTTTAAAAATAGGATGGTCATTCTTATTTTCTCAAAAATCTATCTTGTGGCTGGGTCAAGAGTATCTTTGCATTTAATACCACTGTTTAATCTTACACTACGGACTCGTGTGAAAGAGTGATTACCTACTAAATACTCTGCGCTAATAAAATTCATTGATTATTAAATATATAAAGCCAAAAGTGCTAATGTAAATGGTCATTTTGTATTAGTTTGGGAACTATGAAGGCAGCTTACAGTGAGGACTTCCCTTAGTCCTCACTTAACCTGCTAATAGCCAGATGGCTGGCCTTGAGCATTTTATATATTTTTATTTTTATGTCTTATCTACTGGCTATAATTTGTTAAATAGTATTTCCTAACCAATATAGATTCTTATCTATAAAAAAATATTGAAAAATAAGTCCTGCCAAAATAATAATATGCAATACTATAAAAGTTCTCTTTCAAGAAATACTATAAAAGTTATTTAAATACAAGTATATTCTGAACTTAATGTAATATATGTGGCCATGTGTATCCATTTTATAAGCTAGAATAGATAGCTGTAGAGTGCTTGAAAGTCTGAGTTCAAATCCCTTCTAATTATAAAAGTTATTAGGATTTGAGAAGAAAACGCATACATCCTAAATGAAAATAAAGAAAAAATATATTTTCTAAAAATATCAATTTGAAATTTCTAATTATTATTTTGCGATTTCGTTTTTTTACTGTAAAATTCGCAAGTTTAATTTCAAATTTTTTTCTTTTTATTTTAATTGCACGAAGCGTTTAGAAACAAATTTCAAAGACTTTCATAGTATAATTCCGTTTAATAGTGCTTAGTTGACAGTAGATAGTTAATTACTTGTTAAAGTAGCTTAATTTCTATTGGTCAAAGCCAGATCTTGTCTTTTCCCACAATTATTTCAGCTTTTGCCGAATAAAAATTACTAAAGAAAGGAAAGTGATAATGATATTAATGAAGAAAAGTATTAGACTATAAAAATTAAAATTAATCGGTTTAAAATTTTAATAATCAATTAGCAAATCTTTTTATTCTTTCACCCCACAATCTCAAATAGTATTAAACGTTTAATTAGAATCTTTTTTTTTTTTTTAAAAATACGTTTGTAAGATAGTTGGTTAGAATAATATTTTTGTCTTAGATAATAATTAACTACGGTGAGTCACGTGCAGCCTGGTCTCAAAGCTTTCATAACATAAATATCTCCATAAAAAAACTACTAACAACTCGGAACACAAATGTATTTTCCTCCATCACCAAAACGTAATGGGTCACACATTCGAGCCCACAGTTGTCAATATCGCTTGCATCGAGAGAAATGACGTCAAGCGCAAGATCTAAGATGTTTCGCGTATAGCTAACAATCCCATCTCCATGAATAAAAAGGAATCCTGCTTTCCCCTTTCAAAAAAAATAAACACATTTGAATAAACTTTTCGCATATATATATACCCGCAATCACCCAAGTAAAACTCATTGCTATGAGTCCTCGAAAGCGCTAAGCTTGATTCAAATAAAATGCATTTATGATTTTTTTTTTTTTTACAATAGCGTCCAAGCGCTCGAAAGTTGAATTTAGATGAAGTAAAATCTACATATATACTAAACATTTAAGATATAGTTGGAAAATCTTTGCATCACTATGGTAACGTAAACCGCTTTAAACAATTTATTTTCCATCACGATCCATAAATATTTAAACATTAAATCTTTTTAAAGTATATTTTAATATTTTTATTAAAGGAAAAACGTTGGCATTTCGTTTATCAGTTAAAAGATAAACATTACTTACAACTTCAAAGGTCTTAAATAAATAGAAGTTGGGTGGCTAAAAAAAAAAATGGCTGTAAATAATCAAAGATTTCATACCAAATTCTGTTGCAATTAATTAAAATAATATTAGCATAACTGTCTTATTTCCTTTCTTTACAGAATTCACTTGGAACCAAATCGAATTATTTTCTTCTGGATTTTTTTTTTCGTGAACCCTCGTGTACTTATGCTTAATTTAACAGGCATGATACATAGTTATCCCCATACATATATAAATCTATGAGCATTTTCTAATTCAGGTAAAATAGTAACAAATATGACGGCAATTATTAATATCTATTTCAAGAAAATATAGTTTTATACAAATTTGCTATCTATCTAGATTTAAAAAAAGATTTTTTGTGAAATCATTTCCATGATTAAAGTCTTTCAACAAAAATCGAGATAAATATTTGTAAGCACTGACCAAATGCTGATTGAAAAATGGATTAGTAGATAATAGATAATTTTAGATTTTTTTTCTAGCGATTTTTTTATTATTAATGGAACTAGTGGCGGTCCGTGAAATTTTTAAACAGGGTGTTTTAATATAGTATTGCCGTCAAAAAGCAAGCAAGGAAAACAAACAAAGCATTTATATATATATGTCAAAGCGTTGACCGGGAAGCGAACCCGTGCCAGCTGCTTGAAGGCAGCTATGCTAACCGCTACGCCACCAACGCGAGCATTTTTAATCTCAAACAATACAACAATTTTAGTTTTCCATAGCAATCATTGTTAAAAGATCTAATGTACTAACTGCTGTTTGAATATATATATATATTTCTTTTATTATTCGGAGATATTTTTCTTCAATAAATATTTCAATTTAAAAATTAATTTCAAGAAAAAAAACCCAGAATATTTTATTGCTTATCGTAATTGAAAACCATAAAAATTTATTCACACTGAAGAGAAGTCAGAATAGATAAACACACTAGCTCATTGACAGTGAACAACTCCAATGGCCTAGTTATCTAGTTACGGCGCATTGATAAAAGCTGACGAAACTTGGCGGAACTTACCGAAATCAATCGAATATGCGTTACATAATTAGAAGAGCCTTCAAATAGATTCCTAAGCGTTGTTTAAAATAATTCTTTTTAAAATCATTTAATTAGTTGTATTTACGTAATATTTTTTTTTACAATCGTTATTTACATAATAATTAAGCAAAATATTGAATGATTGTTATATTATTGATATTTTAAAACAGGAATTTATAAGGGATTCGAACTCAGACTTTCACACGACCCTCAACTCTCCATGCTATCTTATATTGTTGACTCACCTGACTAACGTGGGTTTTGAACGTTTCATCATCAGATTTTCAATGAAATGGATGGCTGAAGAGTTGTGGATTGGAGTAGTTTGAAGCCTGTCCATTAAAGTATAAAGATTGGCTATCTTAATATAAAGCTGAGCATTGATTGTATATATGTATGGAGATAGTAATCTGGACCAACTGGTGATTGCTGGTTTAGCACGAAATACATATATTGGTGATTATTTATCTTTTCAACAAGTGTGTGTGATCAGATGGGTCTATGAGATAGCATGGAGAGTTGAGGGTCGTGTGAAAGTCTGAGTTTGAATCCTTTATATATTACAGTATATCTGTGCAGGTGCATGTAAGCCTGTACAGTGTATAAACAGAAATTTAACAATCTATTTATTTCTGGAGGTGCTATAATGCTTATTGACCAGCAGCCACAGAACAATACTAAAGTAAACTTTATATTATAATAGTAATAGCCAGAAAGGGAGCTAACCCTGTGAAAACAAGAATGAATAAAAAAAGAGGAAATGAATACACAAGCAAATAATCTGGGTACTCTAAATAAAATAATAATTACTGTTGGGAAGTATAAATAGTTTTGTTGGTTCAGTTATTCCCACATTTGCATACCTGAGGAATGCTAGTTACCTCCCCTTTACTTAGAAGATTAAATATTCATTATATTAAAATACTCTGTGAATTCAGTGATTTAACATTCAAACAATTTGAAATATGTAATAGTATTTTTTTACTATGGTGTTCATACAGTTATTTGATTCATTTAAATACCTTTTATCATTGTAGATTTTAAACCATTAAACATCACATGATCACAATTTCTTTATGCTAGCACATTACTGTTATTAAAACAGGCAAAACTCTCCATACAGTAGTGCCACTCAGTGCCGACCAGAGTAATCAATGGATGCCAAAAGGCTTGTGCATAAAATCCCTATCTAGTACCTACTCATCCAATATCCCCAGACTAGTTTCTGGCTTGTAGTTAAGTAGAGATAAAAGGTGGCTGCTGGAGGATTGCATTAGATCCTAAGATCTAGGTGCAGTGCTCTCAGATTCAAAGCTTCTCACTGACGAAGGCCACAAGCCAAAAACTAGTCTGGGGATATTGGATGAGTAGGCACTAGATAGTGATTTTATGCAGAAGTCTTCTGGCATCCATTGATTACTCTGGTTGGCACTGAGTGGCTCTACTGTATAGAGAGTTTTGCCTATTCTAATTGTAGACTTTAAATAATTAATCATATCCACCTTGTGTGCCTACCTATCTTCTCAGGCTTCATAGTTTTATCTGCATTGGGATTAATATACAAAAATTTCTTAACATATCTATCAATGTAAAATTACAATAAACTCTTGCTTTCACATAGATTGTGATATCATCATCCTTTTACTTCAGCACCCATTTTCCTTCAGCATTGTTTCTCATACTTAGTTCCATTCAATCTTCATCTGCAGCACATCTTTTTTTATCCAAACTGAATTGAGATAGGACAAGTATTTTCTAATTGTTACTATAATTTCTATGTAAAAATATAATCAAAGTTGAATTAATAACAAGAAGTAATTTAATAAATCATAAATTTCACCAAAATTGCAAATAAAAAATACACTTTTGTAAATACTATACCACTAAACTAATAGTAATGTTTCTTTTTTTTTTCCATATGTCATAGCATCAGCCGTGAGGCGAATCCGCAACAACCGTCTGCAACCAACTGCTCGCTTGCAAGGCGGCTGCGCTGACCTCTCGGCTAACAACGCTTGACTAGTAATGTTTCTTTATATATCCATTGAAATACATTTTCCTTTGGTAAACGCTTATATCACTTATTCTAAATATATAATGACTAATTTGTTAATTTGTGATAGATTTAAATCTATTATTGTCTTAAAAATATTATAAGCTTTATTGGTTAATCTCTCTGCTAACATGCTATTAATTTTATTTTGACATGTTAAATTCATTACCTATTGCAATTAAAATACGTATGTAAAATCAGATCATTGATATTTTTTCTGGCCCTATTATTCTTTCATATAATCTCGTCTTGAATACTGGGTTCAAAACATACTTTAAATAAATAAACGTTGTAGTGCAATCAATTTGATAAAACGAAATAAAGTATGAGCAAAAGATTAAGAAAACTGTGTATCAACATAATAACAATAAATTTCTCACTGATGTATACTTTACCCAGTCATGAATTTGATAATATATTCTACTTACTTTCAAACTATCTCTTCAATACATGTGGCGATAAGTCGATCTTTCTCAACTTACTAAATTTACAGGATTCAAAAAATTTTATTTTTACATAGTCTTAATATATACTTCTATTTTTAAAATCATCATAATTATTCTTTAAAACAACAAATATTCTTCTTAGCATATATTTTTGAAAACTCTAATCTATATTATTACTTTTAACTAATTATTTAATTATAAAATATATTCTTTTTGCATATATTTTATTTAATTTATATTCAACATTAGTATTATTCAATAATTGAGAATGTTCCTTCGGAATTTAAACTTCCAAAACTCAATTTATAAATGCGTGATCTGCTATTTAACAACTATTATTACTTCAAAATAACATTAATGTTAAAACATATTCTACATAAATTTCATTAAACGTTTTTAACTGAAACACACAGGCTTATTATATACCTGTATCTATATATGTAATATATAGGGTATATGAGCACAGACTTTCACATGACCCACCACTCTCCACACTATCTCATAACACTGATACATTTGAACACATATATGTTGAAAAGATAAATAATCACCAATATACATATTTCATGCTAAACCAGCAATCATCAGTTGGTCCAAATTACCATCTCTACATATATATGCTATAAGTGCTCAGATATATATTAAGATAGCAAATCCTCCTACTTTAATGGACAGGCTTCAATCTACCCCACACTCCAACTCTTCAACCATCCATCCAATTGAAAATCTGATGATGGAATGCTCAAAGGCCACCCTGAGGCCGAGATTCTTGTCACACCCATGTTTACCTAAGGTCAATCTGACCCCTCATGTACAGGACATAATCCATTTAATACATATACAAGGGATGGGATTATGTCCTGTACATGAGGGGTCAGATTGACCTTAGGTAAGCATGGGTGTGACAAGAATCTCGGCCTCAGGGTGGCCTTTGAGCATTCCATCATCAGATTTTCAATTGGATGGATGGTTGAAGAGTTGGAGTGTGGGGTAGATTGAAGCCTGTCCATTAAATTAAACGTTTTTGTAAATTACATTCATCACAAACACCATCATTTAAAATATCTGAAATTCATATATAGGAGGAACGCTACCACACATATATAAATAATAAGTTGTTAAGCAATATAGGAATGTTAGGCACGACAAATTAAAAAAAAATACCTAAAAATAAATAACATTAATCATTAATTGTTATTTATGAAAATAATAAATTAAATATGCTCTTATATAATCAAAAGCATAATTAAAATATTGATTTTTAGTACTGCATTTAACTAATTTAATAAGATTTATTCTTAAAATATAGTGCTAACATACACACACATATAAATGTGCACGCACCTATGCAATATGATTAACAAATTATTATATTTGGACCATTTAAATAAGATAAGAGTTTTGGCTGTCAAACATTCTATGTTTAAACAGCCATATTAAGGCATCTCCTGTTTACCATGAAAATGTGATCTAAAACTGGCCTGCCTTGCACAGTCTGGCTAGGATGGTGCGCTTAATGGATTACTTATTTCAGTCATAAGGATGATGATGATGATAATAATAATAATAATAATAATAATAATAATAATAATAATAATAATAATAATAATAATAATAATAATAATAATAATAATAATAATAATAATAATAATAATAATAATAATAATATCAGTAGTAGCTGGATAGTAGGTGGCAGAATAATTCTAAAGGTAAGGTTACCAATATATGCTCTACTTTTTTTTCTAACTGTTGGGACATGGAATGGTAAACTTTACTTGATACAAACACTTCAAGACCAGACGGGAAAACTTCACCTGTGGTTAAAGAACTTTCAAGATTTAACATTGATATATATGCTCTTCATGAAACTTATCTTCCAGAGGAAAAGAATTTATTAGAACAGATGGATAGTTAAAATTTTTTGGGGAAAGGCAGATTGGATTTTCTATAAAATTCAATTTTGTATCATCTACTATAAGAATTCTTCACTCTAGCAATGAAAAGTTAATGATCTTAAAACTTGCCTTGCATAGTGATAGAGTCCATTTTATCAGTGCCTATTCTCCAACATTATATTCAGGGAATTCAGAGAATGACAGCTTTTATTCCTTGTTGGATAGCATTATTACAGGAATACCATTAAAGGATCATATTTTTATTTTTGGTAACTTGACTGCAAGTGTTTGTACAAATATTAGACTTTTGTCAAAAGTTATTAGTAATAATGGTGTTAGGGTTGTAAATTCAAATAGTTTGTTATTATTGAAGTTATGCGCAACAGATGGATTGACTATCACAAACACATTGTTTAGGCAAAACCCCCACTACAAAGGAATATAGATGCATCCACACTCAAAACAATAGCATTTAAGAGATTATATTACTGATAGGAGTTCAGATTTAATGAGCATTCAGAAGCTCATACTGTTGGGTAGATCATAGATTGATATGGTCTAAGATTAAAATGCTAGTTGCAATTAAAAATATTGTTCCATTCATATGAACAAGAAAATGTATGTTCATTCTTTAGAAGAATCTACCATATATACTAAATTTCAACAGTTATTAAATACTAAAATTGTTAATTTGAATCTTCAGAACTCACATATTACTAAAGTATGGATTTACCTTAAGAAGTGTGTTATGGATTCAAGTAAATCTCTTCTTGGGTTCACTAAAGAAGAAGAACCATGACTGATTTTCTGAGAATAAACATATTATTGGTACTTTAATTAAAAACAAATAGGGCATTCTTTGCCTAACAAAATAATAGATTAAACATGGAACTTCATAGTAAATATAAAGATCTGAAAGGTGAAATTCAATGACTAACAAGAGGACCTATAAATGGTTGGTGGATTAAAACTGCAAAAAAAGATATAGATATTTGCTGATCATGGACATTAGATATTTTTGATGCATTGAAAATACCCTATGGAAAGAGTATATTAACCAACTGTTGAATAATGATACAAAAATTGATATGATAACATTTAATGTTATCATCATTTTATCTACTCATTTAGATTTGGATAAAGATATCCAGATTAACAAAGTCCAAATAGTTCTTTGTAATCTTTAAAATGGAAAAGCTGCAGGTTCTGATAATACCTGGAAAAGGTTTAAAATATAGTGATGATATATTAGCTTTAAAAATATTGGAAATTTTTAGGAATATCTAGATTTATGAAATTATACCATCTGATCTTAAAGATATATTTCTTGTTCCAATTTTTAAAAACAAAGAAAATAGACAAGATTTCATTAATTATCAGTGATAATTATCATGGAATATCATTAGTATGCACTACAGAGGAAGTATTTTCAACAATTTTGTTGAATAGATCCAGTTGTGAAATGATGTAATGCTCTATGTCTTCTCCTTTCTCAGAGTCAGGAATCTCTTAGACACTATGCCCAGAGAAGCTTGTTAGCCACCTTCCCTTCCCTTTCCATTCCCCACACAAAGTTTTTCTCATATTCTTCTCTATCCTGCTCCATCCCATTTTCACAACATTATCTTTGTCAATTCTATGGCCTTTATATCTTTTCCCAAACATAGCATAAAAAACAAAAACCCACTTTCCATATAATCACTTTATTTATATTTATTCTCCCACAACTTCATTATTTGTACCCTTTTTTTCTTGTAGGTATTTACATTCAATTAACAGATGCCTAATATTTTCTATTCCTTCCTACATAACTTTCAGACTAAATCATCCATATTTTTCCATTTATGTGTATATTCTCTTATAAATATTACCAAAATCACACTTTTCTTTATTTTGCTATAATATCCTATAATATTCTCTTGTTGCCTTGCAATCCTGTCCAAGCCTTAAACAGTAAATTACTTTCCTTGCTATTATAATAAATTAACTCGCACTCAATATTCTGTTTACTTCTATGTATATTTAAACTGTTTTTACTCTCCATACTAGTTCTCCATCTCTACAACTTCTTATTTTTTATTAATGCACCTATTTTTCTATCCCATTCCTTACCATGACAACACTCAGTAATTTTCCTAACACAAGATAAATGCTTGAGAGAATGTGATGGAATCAAGAAGCACTATAGATATGATTTCTTTTGCCAAGTAAATGCAAGAAAAGTGTGGCAACTTGACTTTGTCAAGGCATTTGACTCAATTAACTGGACAGCTATATGGCATTGTTTGAAATTATTAGATTGTCCAATAAAAAAATTATTTGTATTATATTTGCTTCTACACATGGAATGAAATGAAGTGTTATTACTGCAGGCACAAAATCTGAGACATTTGAAAAGAATCAAAAAATGGATTAAAGTCAATCTGGGTATAAATTTATTTATTTCTCTTTTATCACATTATTATAATGATTATTGATATAATGGTAAAGATTAAAATACTTAGATTGAGATGTAGATATGATAATCAACGGAAGGAAATAATTTTGAATGGGAAAAAAAAAGTGTGATCTAATAATAGATATCAATTTAGTGATAGTAAAAAAAATATTTTTCTATCATTCTATCAACACCAATAGCAATTGCAGAAACTCAAACTGACCACAAACATGTAGGAAAGATAAATAATCACCAATATATTTACAATTAAGCTCCAGGTATATGAAGTATGCCTGTATTTCAAATATTTACATACTAAGCCTGCATCCTGTCATCCCTCTTTTGTGTATTTAAACGAATAAGGTCCTATACAAGAGGAGTCAGATTGACTTGAGGTCAACATGGGTGTGGTAATAATATTGGCATCAGCATGGGATTTGGGCTTTTCATCATCAGATTTTCAATGTTATGGATGTCTGAAAAGTTGGAGATTGGAGTAGATTGAAGGCTGTCTATTAAATTATGAAGATTTGCTATCCTAATATAAACTTAGCACTGATTATATATATGTGTGAGAGATAATAATGTGGACCAGCTGATGAGTGCTGGTTCAACATAAAATACATATATTGATGATTATTTATCTTTTCTACATGCATATGCTCATGTGTATCAGTGGTATGAAATAGTGTGGATAGTTGAAGGGTGCTTGAAAGTTTGAAATCCCCTATATTTACAATTAAGTTACAGATATGTGAAGAATGCTAGTATTTCAAATATTTACATATTCAGCCTGCATCCTGCTCATCCCTCTTCTATGAATTTAAATGGATAAGTTCCTATATGTGAGAGGTCAGAGTGACTTGAGATCAACATAGGCCTGGTAATAATATTGGCATAAAGAATGGGATTTAGGATTTTCATCATCAGATTTTCAATGGTATGGATGGTTGAAAAGTTGGAGGTTGGAGTAGATTGAAGCCTGTCCATTAAAGTATGAAGATTTGCTATCTTAGCAATGATAATCTGGACTAACTGATGAGTTCTGGTTCAGCACAAAATATGTTTATTGTTGATTATTTATCTTTTCTACATGTGTGTGATCATGTGTATCAGTGATATGAAATAGTGTGGATAGTTGAAGGGTGCTTAAAAGTTTGAGATCAAATCCCCTATATTTACAATTAATCTCCAGGTATGTAAAGATTTCCTGTTATTCTACATATATTTATGTTTAATTTTGACATTCATTGTTGTTTCTGCACTGCCATAAAAGAATTCATGCAGTTATTTTTAATTGTTATGATAATTTGGCTTTGGTATTTCTGCCTCCATTAATTTCACATCTATTAATAGTTTTTGTACTTATAATGTTCCTGTTATTCTTCATTGTTAAAGCTATAAATATTAACATATTGAAAACAATGAAGGATTTTGCACTCGTTTTTGATAACAAGAATTGTAATGTCTAAAAGACAAATAATAGTTAGTGCTTTGGTTAAAATTAAATATAATGAAATGTATTTTGTTATGTAAAAAGTATAGTGGTTATGAATATTTACTAACTGTTAGTTCTAATAACTCACCTAGCCCTTAATTAAACATCATCACCACACTAACAATACTTATTTTGAAACATTACAACTTATTAAGAGATTCAAGACAAGTGCTTCACATATTTGAAAATGACAAGATAATATGCAAAAGCAAACCTAATTATATTCTAAATTCATTATTTCAGTAAAATAAAAACTACTTAACACTACTATCCAATTTACATCAACATATGTTATATTTATTCTATGTATTGTTCTATCAGATACATGGAAAGAAGATAACACTAAGGATAAATATACAAAATATTAAAACAGTATTCAGTGATTTTTTTTAAAAATAAAATTAATGGTATTGAATTGAAAGAAATTAACAACCATCCATATGAGGATAAGATTATAAAAACAGTTGGAAACACAATGGTTGAAATTAATCATATGATTAAATTTGACCGCAATGCTTTAGATAGAAATAACTTAATATTTAAAGCAAGTAAGTCTCGATGTTTGAAAAAAAAAAAGCATTTTACTACGACTTGTTTATGGATCTATAATTTGGGTATCTATAGTAATAGAAAAATAATATCAAGACTGTAGGATACGCAGTATAGTGTAGAAAGATATATGTTTAGATTACCAAGTAGATCATAGCAATTAAACTATTGAAAAAAATTAAAAAGTTAAAATTGACCTAAACTGAACATGCCACTAAAAGAAAGTACAATAAATAAACAATTGTAAAAGACCTAGAAACAGATTAGGCATGAGTTATATCTAGGAGATAATTTTTTTCTGAAATGATAGAGAGGAGAAACTATGAATTAAAGAAAATTTAATTAAAGTTAATTTGCTGCTAATTAATAATAATGATGACGTCTACTTAAAACACTATTAATAACTAATTTATAATTTGATAAAAGTTTAATTATTATTATGATTATAGATAGAAGTTTTAAATAAATATATTAAATAACCTTAATATTACCACATATTCTTTATTCTTTTAAATTCATATAAATAAAAATACAATAAAAGGCAAATGATCTCCAAGATGCATTTCATGTTGAACTAGCGCTCATCAGTTGTTCCAGGTTACTATCTCTCATATCTCATATATATATATATTATAAACTTAAAGCTAAACTAGTCAATATCTAATCAAAACTACCCCAAATCCAAAATTAAACAAGACCAGCATAAAAGTAGAGTTAAAAATAGATATCTTAGTTCTGCTTTGTATGTCCATGAAAAAGATATAGGCCACACTATTGATTTTGATGAAGCTAAGGTTGTCTTCTTTGAGAGAAATGAAATCAAAAGAAGAATTAAAGAGTCTTTATTATTGAAAATTTATTATTATGAAGCAATTAACTTATTTAAGAGTTCTTTTAATATTAAGGGTGGATGGGAAGTGAATGGATTTGTGGGTAGTTTTTAATATTATATATATATTGTGTAGTTTTTTACACTTGAGAAGTCTGCTTGTAGCAGTGAAACCTTAGGTTGTGTTTTAATATTATTTTTATGCTGGTCTTGTTTAATTTTGCATTTGGGGTAGTTTTGATTTTATATATATATATATATATATATATATATATATATATATATATATATAATTACATTGTGGATTTCAAGCATCAAATTAACTCAATCCATATCTTTGACACCATCCACTTTAGATAAATATAGTAATGACTATTACTAATCGTGTACTAAATTAGAGATTGTCTCTGCTGCTTCAGCATGAAATGCATCTTGGGAGTCATTTGTCTTTATTGTATCTGTATTTATATGAATTTAAAAGAATATGTGCAAACATTAAACTCAAGTGAAAGTCTGTGCTCATATATTCTATATGTTACATATACTGATGCAGGTATATAATAAGCCTGTATTTCAGTTATTACATAGTACAGATATCTGCCTATCCCTCACATATGTATTAAACGGAGCATGTCCTGTACATGAGGGGTCACATTGACTTTGGGTCAACATGGGTGTGACAAGAATCTTAGTCTCACTGTGGCCTTTGAGTGTTCCATCATCAGATTTTCAATTGGATAGACAGTTGAAAAGTTGGAGTGTGGAGTGGATTGAAGCCTGTCCATTAAAGTATAAAGATTGGCTATCTTAATATATATCTGAGCACTTATTGCATATATGTGTAGAGATGATAATCTGGACCAACTGATGATTGCAGGTTTAGCATGAAATATGTATATTGGTGATTATTTATCTTTTCAACATATTTATGTTCAAGTGCATCAATGTTATGAGATAGAGTGAAGAGTGTTGGGTCATGTGAAAGTTTGTGCTCATATATCCTATATATTAATATATTTATAAAGATCTTTCATGTGGGAAAAAGAAATGTCAATAACTCCATGTGTTTGTGTGTTTATTTTTTAAAAAAATAAGATATATTAATCTTTAATTGTGTTTTAAAGTTTATATCTGTGCAAGAGACAATCTCTAGTTTAGTAAATGATTAGTAATAATCATTATTATATTTATCTAAAGTGAATGGCGTCAAAGTTGTGGGAAGAGTTAATTTGACACTTGTAATTCAAAATGTAATTATTTAACTTTTAAATAATGAATAATCTTTACTTCCTTGTTTACTAAATATTTTTTTTATAATGTCACTCAAACAGCTATATCACTCTTTCATTTTAAAAGTCAGCTCTCATTCAATTTTCAATTAAAAATTATTTTTTTTTGATTTTAACTAGAATATTTCTTTCTTTTAGATAATTTTTAATACAACAAACGTGTTAGTTCAGGTTTAGCGTTGTGGTTTTCAAAGAATGTTCCACAAAACACTGGTGTTCTTGAATCCAATCAGCCTCACATGTTCTGGGGGTGGGGTGGGGGTGTAGAAAAATAATAGATAACACTGTGCTATTGTAACCATGCATTTTTTGTGCGACTGACTGTACCTACGTGCTGTGGATGTTTGTGTGCAGTTTTTGTTTAATCTAGTGCGACGCACATTTATCGTTGTTCGAATGACCTAAATGTATACTATCTGGTTGTTATTTTCAAGTGGTCAAGATATAATAATATCTGTAATTGAATTGCCCACACACTTGTTGTGTAATTCATATATTATTTAGATGTCAGACCCATTTTATTTTAAAATAAATAATTATTGTTTTTTATTGGGGTATTGCATTTTTAGCACAATAAATAAATTTAATTAGTACCTTGTCCACATAATGAATAAATTTATAATAAAAAAACGTCACTGTAAAGAACATCGTGAAAATAAATCTATTGACGATACTATTGCTACTACTAATAAAAGCAATACATGTTGAAAACGCTTCAAATAAATCCAAATCACGAAATATTAATCCCCTGTATGATGGATGAAGAGTATTTAAATTTCAAATTTACTTGGATGGGTAATGAAAATTGTTCAGTTTTATTATGCTTTGTATGTAACGACAAGCTTTCAAACAGAGCAATAGTTACTGCTGAACTAAAGCGACATTTTGTCACAAAGCATGAATATCTTTTGTTTAAGAACCAAGATTAATTTAAAAGACTAAAATAAGAGTCATAGATCACATGACCCTATTCTCTTAAGCTTGTAAGTTATAAACAATGAGGATTGCCAATTCCTCAACAAGCTTTATAATAAATGCTTAGCCAGTGGAAGCATTTAAAATATCTCTGTCAGGAACCCCCCAAACCCCTGACCATGATTTCGTACTTTGGCACTCCTCAGAGCACGAAAACATGGTCAGGGGATTGGGGGTGCGTCCTGACAAAGATATTTTAAATGCTTTCACTGGCTAAGCATTTATTACAAAGCTTGTTGAGGAATTGTCAATCCTTATTGTTTATAATTTAAAAGACTTTTGGAAATGCAACTTAAATAGAAAAAAGAGTTTGAAAAAACATTGAAAATTAGTGATAAAGCCCAATTTGTATCATACAAAATTGCTGAATTAATAACCCTCAAATTAAAACCACACACGGAAGCCTAAATACTTATTTTTCCCACTTGTTGTGAGGTAGGTGATGAGTCACTCCCGTAAAATATTAAGTCATTATTTAATAATTTTGAATTTTTGTATGTTAGTGTTAGGCATAAAAAATATTAAGTGAAATGTGTTCCGCGATTCTACAAAGATTGAGAACTACTGGTTTAGCATAGTGAAATATAGAAGCAAATAATTGACGCATTCGTTTTCAATAAAGCTTTATTGGTATAATGCACATTAAAATTATTAACGAAATTGGCTTATTTAAAAATAGACAAATAATTTAAATACAAATGTAAGAAGAAAAGTATACTAAATTAGTTTAATCATTTTGGATAATTCAAAATAAAAACTAACAACATTATAAAGTTTTCATAAAGGTCTAGTAGTTTTTTTTTTTCATGTGTCATAGCATCAGTCGGGTAGCTAACCAGCAAACCCGGGACAACCGCTTGTAAAGCAGCCGTCGCTGACCTCTCGACCACCAATGCTTGGTGAAGAATCCGAAAAATATTTGTAAATTTTCTAAGTTTGAAATTAATGATCAATTTTGTAATTCCTAAAAAAGCAATTTTTTCATTTGCTCTACGTTATTCAGTTTCAAAAATGTTTTATTCCAATAAGAATTTTATTGTACACGTCTTTAAAAGAAAACAGACAGGAGAATATAAATTTTAGTCTTTAGTTATTAAGTTTACTAATAAACTGCTAACTATACTTTATCTATTTTTTGTTAATTATTTTTATTAATGACTTTCTTTTTGTTGGTATACTTTTAAATCAAATTTATATTTAAGATGGGCGTATGTATTATATTTACATCTTGAAAAAAATTCTCTATTACAAATACATGTGTTATGTATGTGTATTATATAAATTTACTACTATTATGAATTAGGGTATCCATAATAATGTGTGCAACCAAATGTAGTGGATATAAAAAAACTATCTCATGAACAGTTTTGTACTATTATTGTTATAATTCTGGCATATTTTTTTAATCACTTCCTTTCTTGACTTTCATTCTGTCATTAATGGCATCCATTAATCAGGTTTATAAAGGAGATAAAGAATGGAGCTTAGAAAGAACTAAGAATTTTATAAAATAGCTTTAATGTAATATAACGGGTTTGAACACAGACTTTCAAGCTTCCTCTAGCTATCCATTCTATATCATGCAATCGATGCACATGACCACATGTATGTGAAAAAGATAGAGTTGATAGCTGGAGGAAACTTGGAAGTATGTGTTCAAACCCCGTATATTACATCTAAACTCTAGTATATAAATTATACTTATAAGTAAATATTACAAAATAGTTAAATAATTATTTTAATATTATTACACACTTATAATAATTAATTTTAAAATATAGTTAAAAAAAAAAAGTTATATGCATTCTGAGAAAAGTAAAATAACCATTTATTAAAATAGAAAAAACAATATATTTCCTGTTTTAATATTTAGAAAAATAATAAAGCAAATCATTGGAATCTATGAAAGCAGTTTAGTTTACCAGCAAAGACGGTTTTTACGAGCACATACATCAACGTTTAGTCAGTCTGAAAATATCAAATATATATTATTAAAGGCATTTGTCTAATGAAAGTTATTGTGATTTATAGTAAAAATTAATTAGAAAACTTTAGTCATTGTAGTTTAATTTACTATAAAAGAAAATACATTTACAAGCATCTATACTGGGTATTTTGAGCTCAGACATTCACACGACCCTCAATTCTCCACACTTGTCCACATATATATCTAAAAGATAAATAATCACCAATATACTTTCGTGCTAAACCACCACTTGTCAGTTAATCCAGATTATCATCTCTACGCATGTATACAATAAGTACTCACATTTATATGAAGATAATCTGAGCACTTATTATATATATATGTGTAGAGATGATAATCTGGACCAACTGACGAGTGCTGGTGCAGCACAAAATACATATATTGGGTGATTATTTATCTTTTAGACATATATATGATCAAGTGTATCAGTATATGAGAGAGTTAGTGTGGAGAGTTGATGGTTGTGAGAAAGTCTGAGCTCAAAATATCCCATATATTACATTGTTTGTACAAATATATATATATATGAAAAAGAAAAACAAGTTTTATATACGTAAAACCTGCTATCGCTTATATTATTGATCAATAGATGGAGCTTTACCAAGACCTCCAAACAAGCGTATTCTCTTTACATAAACGTCAGAGTCAATATTCACTGTCTCTTTCATTTTGCTCCACCCTCAGATCAGCTGATTTCAAGCTGATTTGCTCTCATCAGTGAGGGATAGGAGTTATAAAACTAGACCTAAACACTAACTCCAAGCGTTTATGCAAAGCGTTTCTATCTGTTTGCAAGCATGAATTTTTTAGACACGTTAATGTCTTCAAACTCAGCCTATCAAACCAGATAGCTATATGGGTCTGATATCAGTTCAGTTTCTTCACATAGTAAAAGTTTCTGCAATCTATATCATTGCAAGAAAATTTTAAAGGTATATTTATGAAAAAGAAAAACAAGTTTTATATACGTAAAACCTGCTATCGCTTGTATTAATGATCAATAGATGGAGCTTTACCAAGACCTCCAAATAAGCGTATTCTGTTTACATAAACGTCAGAGTCAATATTCACTGTCTCTTTCATTTTGCTCCACCCTCATATATATATAGCCTGTATGTTAAATATTAAGCATTTATACTTTAATTTGTGAAATAGTCAAGATGCATAATAAGTCTTTCGTTTATACAACAAAACCAAACAGAATAAAAATACAACTTTTTTTCCATGTGTCATAGCATCCGCTAACCCAGATCAACTGCTTGTAAGGCAGCTGTGTTGACCTCTCGACCACCAATGCTTTTATTCATAAAATGTACGCGTTATTTCTTTTTCTACTTCCAGTTAGACAAATCAATTTTTTTCACATTAAGCTACATTTAATTTAAGTATAGTGAGTTTTATTATCAGGGAAATATTGAAATTTGAAATGTGATATATAATAGTGGAGTTTGGCCTGAAGATTTTTTAGGGACTATAATGATTACAATTGCTAAAAAAAAAAAAAAAAGCTATTAAATGTGAAGAATACAGACAATAAGTTTGTTATCTCATGCTTCTAAAGTTTTATTGAGAATTTTAACTGAAAGAATTTATGAGAATATTATATTGGAAAAGAAAGAGATGTCATTGGTATAGTTAGAACAATTGTGGAAAGATATATTGAAAAAGATAAAGGATTTGATATATGTTTTGTGGACTCGGAAAAAGTATTTGGTAGAGTAATTTGGAATAAACTTATGACCATCTTAAAAAATAAAGGAGTATTTCTGGAAAGAAAGAAAGATTTATTTGGAATATGTATACTTGGTAAACGACAAGAAATAGTCTGAGGAATATTGAGACTGATAAAGTGAATATAAAATGAGGAATTAGGCAAGGATGCAGTATGTCACCTGTTCTTTATAATATTTGTTTAGAAGGCATGATAAATAATTATTTAGACTTTAGAGGAGGAAATGTTGTAAATAGAACAATAAAATGTATAAGATTTGCAGTTGATGTGGCTCATATAGCTGAAAATGAAAAATGTCTTCAGAATATGTTGAATATATTGGAGGAAAGATGTATGGAATATGGAATGAAGATTAATGTTGAGAAGACTAAGTATTTTTAGATAGGGATGAATGCAAAAATAGTATAACAGATAAAAGGATTTAAATATTTGGTTAATTGGTTGAAAGAGTATGGAAAAAGTGATGGTGAAGTTGAATATCATTAGCAAATGAGGCATTTATTAAGAGAAAGAAAATATTTTGTGAACCTTTGAAGAGAGAATTAAAAAAAAAGATTAATTAAATGCTATGTTTGGAGTGTACTATTGTATGGTTGTGAAACATAAATAATGAATAATAAAATTAGGAACAGATTGACAGCTTTTGAGATGTGGGCATGGAGAAGAATGGAAAAAATCAATTGAATGAATCAAATAACAAATGAAAAAGTTTTGAAAAGAGTAAATAAAAAAATATGATTGATTGAGGAAATTAGAAATAGAAATTGGATTGTACAAATGTTAAGAAGAAAGTATAGTTTAATGAAACAAATTTTGGAAGGAATGGTGAGTGGAAGCGAGAAGAAAGGAGCTAAAGATTGAAAATGTTGGATAATATGAGAGATATGAAGAGTTACATGGAATTAAAGAACTGGGCAATGAAAAGAAGGGAGTGGGAAATAGATGAATTGACGCTGCGACTACTCTCTGAACCTGTGTATGGGACAGAATACTATTGATGATGATGATAGTAACAAGATGAAAAACCGAATATAAACTCAAATCTTTTGTTACAATATATATATATATATGTGCGCACGCGTGTGTAACGTATTTATATGTTAATACTGCAATATATTTACAAGAATAATAACGTAAATAATTGAATGATAGTTGTTGCAAGTTATGTGACATTAGATAAATAAAATTAGATGTTAAGTATCGATATTCACAGATTTACGATTAGTACATGCATTAAAATATTTAAATATATTTTACTTTAAATTAATTCATTTTTATTTTTGTATATAAAATATATTTAAAGTTCCGAATTTCTGTGGATAATAATAACCAACAGTCCCAAAACATATGAATCATTTACTCTCGATTGGGATAGACTAAAAAAAAAAAAAAATAATTGAATGGTAGTTCAGAAAAAGATTAATCACAAGAAGTGATAGATCAGGACTGTAATAATCCATGGACTTTAACTTCCAGAATCCATTATTCTATCACTGCATCAAAACATGCAGAGGGAAAAATCGATTAGTTTATTGTTTAGGATTCCATAAAAAGTTTAACTTCCAAACTGTCAGTATTGACATGATTCATGAATCTTTCAGAATCCATTAATCTATCACTGCATAAAAACATGCAGAGGGAAAAATCGATTAGTTTATTGCTTAGGATTCCATAAAATGTTTAACTTCCAAACTATCAGTATTGACATGATTCATGGATCTTCCAGAATCCATTAATCTATCACTGCATCAAAACATGCAGGGGGAAAAAATCGATTAGTTTATTGTTTAGGATTCCATAAAAAATTTAACTTCCAAACTGTCAGTATTGGCATGATTCATGGATCTTCCAGAATCCATTAATCTATCACTGCATCAAAACATGCAGGGGGGAAAATCGATTAGTTTATTGTTTAGGATTCCATAAAAAGTTTATCTTCCAAACTGTCAGTATTGACATGATTCACAGTTTTCAACTCCAGAGAATGCTATTCTGCGACATTACTAATGCATGCAATGGAATAGATGATAACTTAATAAATTAGTTATAACTATTAATTAAGATTGCCGTTATGTAAATGTGGTTTTATTCAAAATAGTCTGTGGAATATTAAAAACAAAAAGAAATCTCACTCAGAAAAATTTAGAACTCATTTGCAACTTTGTTAGAGTTGTGCCTTTAATTTAAGTCTAACATAATCTTAAGTAAAGTTCATATCAGGGCATCAACATAAGTTTGTAATAACACTAATTTAATTCATGAGTTACTTATTTCTGCTTGAAGGAGTTAAATCTTTTGAACTTTTTTTACTCGATGTATAATTTGCTTTATGTCGGTTAAGATATTTTAAACCCAGTAAAATATATATGCAAACTAGCAGACCTATCTTTAGTAATAAATCAATTATCACCATCATCATCAATAGTATTTTGTCCCATGGGCAGGTTCAGAGAGTAGTCACATCATTAATTGATCCATTTTTCTAATTGCCCAGCTCTTCAATTCTATGTAACTTTTCCCATCCCTTACATCTTTCAACAATGTCAATCTTTTTTATACTTTCTTCTTAATATATGTCCAATCCAGTTTCTCTTTCTATTTCTAATTTTATCAATCTTTTTTTTTTTCATTTACTCTTTTCAAAACTTTTTCATCTGTTATTTTATTCATCCAACTGATTTTTTCCATTCTTTTCCATGACCACATTTCAAAGGCTTCCAATCTGTTCTTAATTTTATTACTCATTGTCCACATTTCACAACCATACAATAGTACATTCCACATAATATTTAATTAATCTTTTTCTTAATTAAAAAAAGTATAAAAGAAAGTATACAAGAGTCGAGTAGTGGGAGCCAAGAACTCCAGTTAACTCTGTTTCTCGTTCCTCATTTCATTCCCTTTTCTCTAGTTTAGGGAATTAATTTTCTCTAAAACTATGCATATTAAGAAGGGGAGTTTCTTAGCTCTCTTTTCATATACAAACTATATCAACAATGTAATCACAAATAAGAATAATTTCAACTTTTATAAAAATGCTCTGTAAATTATATGGCAACCAGCCATTGAAATTACAAAGATTTCTACAGAGATTTTACCTTTTAATGAAAATTTTCATTTCACTTAATTTTGTTGAATGAATGAGAGTCTGGTTGTTGGGAGGGCCCACAGGAGCCTAAATCTTAGTTTTTTTGAGAGAGGGGGCTGGGATGAGGGTGCTGTGGTGATCGTTACCAACATTGATTTTTCTCATTCATAAGATAGAAAAAATAACGTCATTTATGGCGATCGTCATAAATGATTTTGTCTATGTATTATTGCCAAAATAAATTGCAGTTCGGCCTTATGATTCTAATTGCAAGTGATTCACCGTATTTAATTTTATTACTTCCAATGTTGTTATTGATATAGCTGGCCTTTTGCTGTTCATGTGATTTTCATGATGGATTAGAATGGTTTTCAGCAGAGACATTTTGAACTTGGATTTTTTTCCTTGTTCCATAATTTTTCCAAAGTACTCGGGATTGCTCTCTTGTGAAGATATTAGAGGCCATTTGGAAGAACTGAATAATAAATTGATTTAGTCTGTATTTTATGTTATTTCCAAGTGTTTACCTATTTTTCAACTTATCTACAGCAAATTGGATTTTTCCATATTGTACTTTTAAAACACTATTCATATTTGAACTCTAGACTTTACAAATAATTCCTAATTGTACCTTTTAATTAAAATTTTAATTACACTCAACTTTGCTGATTGAATGAGAGAATCTGGTTTTTGGGAGGGGCTCCAGAGACCTAAATCCTGGTTCTTTTGAGGAGGGGGGGGGAGCTTGGATGAGAGTGCTGTGGGGATCATTACCAACGTCGATTTTCTCATTCACAAGAAAGAAAAAAACTCTACTCATAATGGTTTTTTTTAGCATTATTGTTATAAACGATTTTATCCAAGTATTATTGCAAAGTAAGCTGCAGTGTATTCTTAACAAATTAACCCATTTCTCAAACTTAGAGAAAAACACAAATATCTGATTAATATAAACAATTCCTTTTAAATAAAACAAAACGCAAAAAAATTATTATTATAACAAAATAAAATGAATAATAAATTACCCAAACAAAATCTCTTAATAAAATTGAAACAATTATTCAACCTAAATGATTTTAATTGCAAGTGATTCACCCTATTTAAATTTATTATTTCAAATGTTGTTATTTCCAAATGTTTTCCTATTCTCATCTTATCTATTGCAAATTGGATTTCTCAATATTGTACTCCTAAAATGCTACTCATATTTAAACTATAGACTTTACAAATAAATCATAATTGTAACATTCATTTGTCTTTAATGGTTAATCTTCTCATGGATTAATGCTTTGAGTTTCCACGGGTTGATCAATTTCTGGAAATGCTATGGACAAAAAAAATTCAATGTATCATTTCAAATCTCCATATTACATTATGTAAATCAATAATTACCTTGTAAAACATTTTATACTCAATAAAGTCTTTCTTAAGTATAAAAGGAAATTATAAAAAAGCTGATGTTCTATAATAAAAAAAAAAGACTATTAGTGGGTTGAATGTAAAGCAAACGAAAGTTTTGAAATGTTGGTAGAATGATGAAAGAGATTTATCTTATGACCGATAAATAATGATAGCAATAATTTAATCTATATAATCTTTCAAACGTAAAACTATTTTTGACTATGATTGAATCAATTTAAAGGTTTTTTTTATTATTGTTTAAGTTAAGCCTACATCTAACTATTTTTTTTTCCTGTCAAGCGTTGGTGGCCTAGTGGTTAGCATAGCTGCCTTCCAAGCAGCTAGCCCGGATTCGCTTCCCGGACAACGCTTTGATATATGTATATATAAAAAATCTATCTTTTCTATTATTATACTATAGTAGTGAATATTAAATATGCTGGTTTTTTCACAAAGTCGTGGGAAATTATATTCAAATGAAATTAAAATTATATTACTCATAATATCTACTTTTTAGATAAAGATTTTTAGAAAAGTATTTTTACGTAATCTTCTTTTATAAATATTTATAGATTGGCATATAAAAAATAACTTCTTTCTCTGTACTATTATATCTTCTTAGTAATTATCATTTTTTCCCACCCTATTTTATAAATAGATAAAATACTCTTTGTTAGGCCAATAATAATAGTAAAAAAACTAAATGTACGGCTTAAAATAACATATATATAAAAGAGCGAGAAAATGTTTAATTCTGACCTACAAATAGTTTTGAATTTTTTTTTTTTTTTGGCTTTGAAGTTATCTTTTTTCTTAATAATTAATCTGTTTGCAGATCAGAGTGAATAGGAGGCGCGCTAGTAGTTATTTTTTAAATATTTCATTTAATTTGTCAATCTTTAGTTTTTAGTGCGGTAAGTTTTTTTTTTTACTTTTTGCTAAATGACTTCAGATTAAGTTAGCTTATTTAATAAATTTATTACTATAGTTATTTAAATCTAATAATAAAACTTTTTTTTTTTTACGATAAGTTTAACTTTATTATATATATTCGTCAGTAAAACAACGTACCCACGATAACTAATATTATAAGCTTTACTACCGTGCGTGGTTTAGCGTAGTTGGCGGTCGCAACTTCTTGTGAATCTCAGAGCAATAAAATCATATGCCTTTCTTTTTTATATAAGCTTTTCTAGCATCCATAGACTTTGGACTCAGTATTATATTTTGTGTTGTGAAAATCTTTCTCATGTTTACATCAACTACTCCCACAAAGAAACTACTATGCAAAGAATATATGTAGGATCTGTTTTTCTGTAAAACTTGCATATCTCATGTTACACATACATTTTTTTTTGTATGCAAAATAAATATTCATACATATTATAGTGTGCATGTATATATACACAAAAAGCGCATATATAAATACAGATATGATTATAAGTATTTGTATATGTGCATTTATATTTAAAAATTATTCTAAGTAATTGGAGTTTTTATAATTATTTTTAAACTGCAGAAGGCCTTGATAAAAACAGTTTTAGAATAATTGATTTGAGAGGGGAATTTTTTTGAATTGAAGCATAGGTAGGTTATTACTTTTATACTAAAACTTCACTTAATCTCTTGGAAACTTAACAACATAAGTTATAATAATGGTGGGGGGGGGGCGGCGGTTTAAGTTTTGATAGATTTTTAATATCAATAATTGTACTTAATGTTATTTATAATAAATTCAATTAAATTATTAAAAAGTATATTTAAGAAACAAGCAACCATGTTGTTTTCCTGAAGGTTTGTGAAGATGGTATTTTAATTGTATTTATATATTGGACTGTTTCCATCTTAGCAGACCATGTATGTACTAATGAACAATTGGGAAAATACAAAAAACATTGATAGAGAGGAAAAGGTGCAAAGAAGAAAATTCAAAGAAGCTGCTCACATGACAATGACCAATGACCCCTTAAGTCAACCTAGTGTGACTATATATAATGTAAGGAAACCACTAAATAACTTTCCTCTTAGAAAAAAAGTGGAGAAATCAGGAGGAACCTCATACATAAGTATATAAATATCTACTGACTGTTGGCTTTGGCAGGATGGTTCAGTTGGTTAGAGTATTAATTTAAAATTCAATATTCAAGAATCAAAGGGTCAAGGGTTCGATTCCCATGCTAATATTGTCACTGGTCAGGCCAGCAACACCAGGAGAAGAGAGGACAATAATATCACTTGTAACCTCTTATTTTCACTCAAAATTTAGTATTCAAGAACTGTCACTAGTCAGGTCAACAACACCTGAAGAAAAGAAGAGAATAATACCGCTAATAAACGTTGTGCATGTATTAACATGTGTGCTATATATATTTGAATGTAATTGGAAAATTTAAAGTTACATTTTTCTAAAGACATTCAAAACTTAATATTTGATGAGAGAAATAGTCCAATATATAAACACAAGCAACCTAATGATTGAAAACTGTAAAAAAGTAACTTGTTTTGTGCCTTTGTACTAATTTTCTCTGTAAAATAAAGACTTTTTTTAATTATATTGATGGTAATGTGATTATTTTGTTTAATAGAGAATTTGTAACAGAGAACTATAAATGCAAAACAATTCATCAGATAAGCAGGATGTTGGAATGTATAATTTCAAAATACAATCGCTATCTAGAAAAATCAAATTAATAATACAGAATTGAACTCATAATTCGAAATTCCTGTCGTTGTTTCATGGTAAACTCACATAAAAAGAGATAGAACACGACAGATTTTTTTTTTTAAAAAAGTTCTCCGAATTAGTTCTTTTTTACTTAAAAAAGAAAAATACCATCGTTAAAATTAAACAATAATAATAAAAATGAATAATTAAATATTATGTGTTGTATTTATATTTAAAGCTAGATGTAATTAGAGGGGATTTGAACCCAGACATTCAAGCTTCTTTTAGTCATCCACTCCATCTTATGCAATACATATGACCACATATATGCAAAAAAGATAAATGACCTCCAATATACATATTTCATGCTGAACCAGCATCTAACAGTTGGTCCGAATCATAATCTCTCATACACACATATATACCAATCACTGCTCAATTTATCCTAAATTAGTAAATGTTCAAACTTTAATGGATAGGCTTCAATTTTTTCCACTTTCCAACTCTTCAACTATCTATATCACTGAAAATATTGTGATGGTGTGTTCAAAGCCACTGTTTGCCAATTTTTGTTGTGCCATACTCATTTTGACCATAAGTCAATATGACCACTCATATGTAGGACCATAATCCTATGAGGGGTCAGATTGATATATGGCAAATATGGGTATGACAGAACAAAAAATGGAAAATAAGGGTTTTCAACATACTATTATCAGGTTTTTAGTCATATGGATGGATGAAGAGTTAGAGAGTGGAGAAGATTATAGCCAGTACATTAAAGTTTGAAGATTTTCTATCTTAAGATAAACTGAGCACTGGTTATTATATATATCTGTGAGAGATGATGATCGGACCAACTGATGAGTACTGAATCAGCATGAAATACGTATATTGGAGATGTGTATCGGTTGTATAAGATGGAGTAGATGACTAAAGGGAGCTTTTAAAAGTCTGGGTTCAAACCCTGTCTAATAATAAAAATGATGGAAATAGTTTAAACTAGTATTTTTTGGCGTTAATTTTAATGTGAGTTATTTAAATTTTTTTTGTCAAAAGCATCATATGAAAGTTTTAATATTTAAATGAAGATTTTGGTAATAAAATAATAAAAAATAAAAAATCTTCTTGTAAAAGCCATTGATTAACAATAAAATATCTAGATCTGACTTGAACCAATAAAGTAGCAAATGTTCAAAACAGTAGAGTCACCAAATGCAAGCCAGAGTAATCAATGGATGCAAGGATGTTTGTGCATAAAAGGCCTATCTAGTATCTAATCATTCAATATCCACAGACTAGTTTCTAGTTTGTGGCTTTCATCAGTGGAGAACCATGGATCTGAGAGAACTGAACCTAGATCCATTGATTATTCTGGCTTTCATTGGATGGCATTACAGTATGGATCTTGACTGACTTCCTGTACTGACATAGCTGATTTGTTCCACAACATAAATTAAAGTTTTATATATTTTTAATGACATCTAGATAAAATATTTTGTTTCTGGAGAATATTTCTTAGAGCGTGGATGAGAAAAAAAAGTTGGAACGCCAAGAAGTAGATTTAATTGGATTTGGAAAGATTGAGAAGAATATTGCTAATGTTTGGAAAGTGATTCGATACGCCGCCGATATTTTAAATATAAAAGGAAAAACTATTCTATTTTGTGTGTGTGTGTGTGTGTGTGTATGTGTGTATACAATATGTTTAGTTGAAGTTTAGGAAATTTGCTATTAAAAAAATTTTCAAATTAAGTAAGAGAGTATTTATTTATTTCAATATTTAATTTAAAAATGACACTGAAGTTAATTTAATATTAAAATCTGAAAATTATAAAAAATTAAAACTTCTCCTTCTTCACAATATAAATTGCTGAATTAAAAGGAAAGTGTGCTTAATGATGCAGCATATAAATCCAGGCCCAAAACCATCATAATGTTACCCCAATAGAACTAAAATCTTGTGCATACTGTGGGATGCAATCAGTCAGAAAAATTGAAGCCCCAAAGGTAACTGAACATTTTATATTTTAATCAGGGCTTAAGTCTCTAAGCTTGATACTAAAAAGATCATACATTTATTCATCCAAGTTTAGAATTTTAATCAATTTATACATCTTTATTATACTGTATGTTCTTTTTTATGGAATCTATAAAATGCAGGGAATTAAATTAAAATTTAATATTGTGGTTTTGCCGGACAGTATATTGTGAATTAATATTTTATAATCATTGTTTTTCTTTATTATTATTAATTATTGTTAAAAGCTTATACAGATAATAGTAGTTTTCTTTTTGTCTCAACTGTTCCCTATTTTAGTTGAAATTAATTTAGTTAATATGCATTTGCATTTCCTGCAAATCATAGATTTTTTGGCTAGCGATTTATCAATTATATAGTTATATTTTTGTTAAACAGTGGAGATTTTGTTTTCTTATATTTCAGATTACATAAAATAGTATTTTTTTTTCTTTGATTGTATGGAGTTAACTTTAAGTGTCATATTGTAAAGAACTCTTATGAGCATTTAAGGGGCATATGACATTCTTGTTCTGTACTATTGTTTTATGGGGTTAAGGAAAGTTTATTCCATGCTGTCTATTAAGCTCCATGCAAGATTGTTTTTATTAAAATCTCTAAATAAAAAAAAAGAGAAGTTGAAGAATAAAAAAATTGATAGCAGAAAGATTCTTATAATTTCCATTAATTCTTAGATGAGAAAACAAAATTATCTGCCAAAGTATTTGATAAACCAATATTCACTTGCATTCTCAGACAAAGAAAGTTGGGCAATTTGTGTCAATCTTATATATTTGTGTTGACTAATATTTGTGAATTTAATAAAACATAAAAATTGTTAATAATTATATTTGTTTTTGGCTAATGTTTGTTTTTATGTCCTGTCTTTCAATTGTCTGAACAATGTTTAAGATGTCTTTCTCTCTCTGGGTCTATCTGACAGCATTTATATTCATCATCATCAACTTTGTGATCACTACAATTCAAATTTTCAAGGTCGACAGTGGCCTAGTGACACCCTCAGTGTTCAAAAAATTGGAGAGCCTAGTGCAATGTATATAGTTTTAACTCAGATTATGAGGGCAATTGGTTTGCTAAAGTAATTTGGAAGTTGAAGAATATCATATAAAACAAAATGTTTTTCTGGTAAAAAATAATTACTGAGACAGATTCAAAATATATATGTTAAATATAACTGAGTAAAAGAGCAAAACTTAAAATTGATATAAAAAGGATGATTAATGAGTTAGCAATTTACTAAGTATATTCTTAATTAGAAAGCATTAACCTGTCTGTAAATATATCATACATTTTACTGTTTATGATTTTTTTTTTTAATCATAATTTTTCATTATTTTTAAACTCCAAGATTGACATTTCATTGATCAATGATTTGTTAAATTAAAACAATAAAAACATTAATTTAATGTCCATTTTTAATTTTTTTCAAAGACATTACATTATATTATCAATGTTTTTGGTTTTTGTAATTACCTAACAAAAAAAACTTTGCCAATTTGCACCAAGCTTAAAAAGTATTTTATAAATCAATGCTTTCTCATTTTATTGTTATTTAAGAACTGGAAATTTAAGTGAATGAAAACTGTATAAAAACATAATGTACTTTCCATTAATATAATTTTAAAATGTAGATGTTTTTTTTTTTTGCCAATATTTTTTAAGTTTACAATGAAGCATTTTTGCCTGAGGGAAATAAAAAAAATTAGAATATTAATGAGTTTAGGCTCATATTTTTTCTTTTTTATTTGGGAGACCCTGATGATACTTTTTCTATATCATATATTGATAATTTTTACATTAGTTATTACAAATATAAGCTTTCAAATAATAGACATTCTAAAAACACGATTACATGATTATTCTATCTTGCACTAAATGGTGCTACTGTTTGGAGAGTTTAGCCTCTGTGTAAATAGTTTGTGTAAGCATAAAAATGGTGATCATGGGATGTTTAGTGGTTTAATACCAATCCTGTCCTATAAGATTATAATGGCTGTAGTTATTAAAGAAACAAAGGCACCAAAAAGTATTGATGCTGAACTGAGTTCAGGTCTAGATGATTATACAAGCTAATGAGCTTGAGTTGAAAACATTATTGTGTATTTAGTTTGGACTCAAAGCTTTATAGCTAGCTAATGAGATAAAAGTTAGCTGATGGAGGGTTGCATTAGTTGTAAGATCTAGATGCAGTGCTCTCAGATTGAAGGCTCCTCTTTGATGGCAGCCACAAGCTAGAAACTAGTCAGAGTATATTGGATGAGTATGCACTAGATAGGGATTTTATGCACAAATCTTTAGTCTCTGTGTAATAGTCATTATAAAAGTTAATATTTGAACTTTGCAAAATATTATAATGATGTAATAAATAATGGTAACAATAGCTCTTTTTAATGGCTAAGTTTTTCTATATATAAAAATTATTAAAAAGAAAAATTTATTTGAATTTCATTTTTAAACTATAAAAAAATGAAAATATGTATTAAAATATAAATTACACTTCCCTTTTTGTCAGCCAGAATAAAGAACTTCTGCTATTATTATACGTTTTTATGACTTGTCTTAACAAATACTTTCAAATAAAATCTTATTGTAATATTTAGTTTTTGGTTAAAAATGAATATTTTACAAATATGTTGTTTAAATAAGCTTATATATGGAAATAAATTATTGAAAATTAAAAGTTTATATTATGCTATATTAAGTCAAAACAAACATTTATAATTTATCTTGAGCCCAAATAATCTACTAAATAAAACATTGAGATTGCATTCGAGATTTAAATGATACCTTTGACAACTTGTTATTTAAATTTTGTATGAGATCTGTATAATACTAACATCTTCAGATTTATTTAAATTAATATTTTGTAATAATTTCTATGCACAATAAATGCATAAGAAAATTAACCCTCTTGTACTGCCTTAGCATTCTGACAGATTGCCTTATTCTCATTTACTTTAAGTTTTTAACATTCACTTTAATATTAAATCATTATTACTTATCAGAATATAATAAATTTAATCACATTTGATAGATATTTTTGTTTAGAAATTAAATAAATTTTAAAAAATCACATTTGATTTTTGTAATTATTTTTAAAATTAGATTTTAATCAAAACAAAAATGTTCTTTTATTTTTAAATTTCAAGTGGAGCAGATTCAATTTGCAAAATGAATGAAATATTCTTTATTTGATGCTTGTTTTAAAAATCTAAATGGATTATTTTTAATATCAAATAAATCTATCAATTTATGATTTAAAAGTTTAAAAGTTTTTTGTAATTTTTACAATGTCACTAAATGTTATATAGCAGACTGTTTAGTGATGGCATTTCTAGACTGCTGTATTTCCTGTGACTGTAATCTGTATTAAAAAGAACATATTGTTTTAGATTTAAAAATAAACCATTTTTGTAAAAAATATTATGGAATAAAATATTTTTGCTTTCCAATAATTGTTAGATACTATACAAAATGGATCATAACTTTCCAAAAAATCAAGTTTTTAAACCATAGTAATATTTTCTCAAAGTAATCTCACAAAGTTTGAGATCATGAAATACCCATCATCAAGGGCTTTGAAGACCCATTTATTCAAATAATCTGATGTCTTCTGAATTTTTTTGAAATTAAAATATTAGAAATATATATATATGAATTTTAAAGAGGTTAAAAAATGGTTTACAAATTTAATTTTTGACTTCCAGTCCGATAAAATTTTTTAATAAAAAATGGAAAGGCTAATTTTATATATAATTATGAAATAGTTAAGGAAAACCTGAAAGAGGTATTAGTGCCATCGTAATGCCTAACAATGACTTAAATTTATAACAAAATTGCTGATTTTACATGAAACGTTAATTAAATTGAAAGTATTTTAAGTAATGTCAATGCACTTTAAATCAGTATATATTGAAGTTGATTTTGAATTGTACACATAATTTGGATAGTGATTTTGTGGAGATTGTTTACATTAAAATATGACATGACTATCACATGTCTCTAGCTTACATATTATTGTTCTTGCACCATAATAAAGCTTATAATGAGTAGCATAGAGGCAGTGAAAGCAAAATTGTTTGCGTTCATAGTAAAAATACTTTTTGCATTCAGTGTATTAGAAATACTATTACAGACTAAAATATAAGAATACTGAATAAAAATTAGGTAAGGCATATTTCTACTTATAGTACTTTACCTTTATTATAGTGTATTATCCAATTTTGTTTTCAAATATGATGGCTTGCTTTTATGATATTAATATTTTGTAACATCACTGCACCTGCAAAATGACAACCATTTAAAAAATGGATGAAAATATACAAAAAGTGATTTTTTTTAAAAGATTGCTATAATGAATAAATGATTGTTAATTGAAGAAGTGGGTACAAGGGTGCTCATAGATATATATTATATATTAAACATCCAATAGCTATATCCTTTCAGCCATACTCTCCTTTAAACAAACAAAACATAGAATGCAACATTCATCTTAGCTCATTCATAACACACACACACACACACACACATATATATATATATATATATATATATATATATATATATGGCTGCATAAAATACTTTGTTGTTAACTGAATGGAGCCCCTTTAATTCTCTTTGAGATCTTAAAGAAATGATAAGGGCAAATTTCTAATATTCATATTCTTGTTATTGCAGCTTATATTATTATATCATTATTCATATATTAAATAAAAATGATTGTTTGCTTGCTAACATGCATTAGTCAGTGTGGTAGATTTAATGGTCTTTATTCAAAACCAAGAAGCATCATGGTCCATTTACCCAATTTCTTGATATTTCATAATTAATTTAACTGAGACATAAGTTGTGTATTCTTAAAGTGAATTACCATATATATATATATAATAGACATTTTGTGGATCATCCACTGGATGACTTGTGTGATCATGTCAAAATGTCAGTATATCAATATTTAAATTTTTTAACATGGATGAACCTGCAAAATATGTCCTTTATATATGCAATTCTCAGTTTTTTCACCTATTAATTTTAAGTTAATATTAGAAGACAGAGATAAAATGAGAGGTTTCCACATAGTTTGAATACATTGTGCTTCATCAGACCTATTTAAACCAATAGATATCTTTAATATTTCAATTGACTCTCTTGTGGTTCTTAAATCATACCTTTCCAAATTAGCAAGTATTTTTGCATTGTCAAAATCAGTTTTGTGACCAATTTCTAAAAATGGGAAGTAAAAACTGATGTCTTATTTTTCTTATTAAAAGCATTTATATGTTCCTTACTTCTGACATTTATTCATCTACTAGACTGGCCTACATAGCTTCTTGGGCACTGCAAACATGGAATTTCATAAACTCCCTGGTCTTTACTCAGTCTTTATGTTTGTGTAAAAAAATCATCAATATTCTTGCCAGTAGAAAAAGTTGTCTTTATATTAAAATTAGAGTCTTCTACTGATCTTATCAGTAACTCCTTCAATATAAGCCAAAATCACTCTATTATAAGATGAATTGTCAATTCTGTCCTCTTTTTTCCCTTTAGCTTCAATGCTATGTAAAGCCTTACATATGGTGTTTCTATTATAATCATTAGAAAATAGAAAATTTTTTGTAAGTTCTATTTCTTGAGCAAGATGATTCTTATCAGAGAAACTATAAACTCTAGTCAAAAGATTTTTTACTACAGAAAATATTTGAGCAGGGTAATGATGAGAATTAAAATTAAGATATCTGTTTGTATAGGTGGATTTCCTGTAAACTGATATTGAAAAGGTTTCATCACGGTTTAGTCCCAAAAATAGTAATTTATATATATATATATGAAATAAATCAATTGCACAACTCTAGTTGAAATTGGAATATAGGAAAATCACTACCTCTTAATGATAGATAATTCAGTGGCATTATGCAATTAATTTCTTTCTTACATAGGTGTGTTTGAGAGTTTTTCAAAGCTTAAAATGATTATTGGTAAATCTTGCTTTGGATACATAATATGAAATATTTTCATTTATAAGATATTAAGATCTGACCTAATTTACTTTATGCTTTTTCTTTCATTAGACTGAATTTCTAAATATGTAACATTTTCACAGCATATAGATAAGAAGTTATTTCTTTACCGAGACTGCTTTAATCAGACCTTGTGTTTATTTTACAGTAGTATTGCTTGATTTATCTATCATAAGGAGATAATGATTTTACTACATATATACTATAAAATAATTAACCTAAGCAGCTGTTAATATCCAAAGGCAGAGAATACTAATAATATCATGATATGGATGTAGACTGTCATTGAATAATAATTTTCTATTTAAATACCTACAACCTTAGAATTTTTTCAAGCAAGGAAGTTTATATAAATGGGACATTATTAAACAATATTGAGTTAAATGAAAATGTCAAAGAACAAATGATTTGAAAAGTGAACACATGTTTTACGATGAAATACAAATAGGTAGGCAGAAATAGAGTGAAATTTATTATAAATAAAAAAAAGTAATATTGTTGAAATTTTTAATATATCAGATAAAATGGTATGATGAGTTAATAAAAGATATAAAATGAAATTAATTCAGATTTGGGGGCAAATGGATTTTGATTTAGATGACAAAATATATGATTTTTATTTAGTTATAAATAATCTTTTTGATTAGTCCAAGCAATGTTTTAAAATGGTCACAGGAGATTTTAATGCTACAATAGATAAATTATTTAATGTGATGTAAGTTTGAATATTGAGAAAGAAATGAAAGAGAAAATAAACTTGTGGATTTTAATTAATATAAAAAATGTGTACTAATTACTTAGCTGGGCTTGGCTGACTGTTGGCATTGTTGTCTGTCCAAAACAGCTACAAATGCCGTTTAACGCAGCCTACACTTATGGCTAAGAAAGCAGTTGTGTTTATCTTAGCTGTTTAGCTTGATGGCATTGCACAGAAATATTATGGCCTAGTTTTGTGCTTCATGATACTTTATGCAAATTTTCACAATTCACTGGTCACTACCATATCATCTGACAGTGTTTGGATTTCAAGTGGCCACAAGTTTTGATATCCCCATAGCAGAGTAATTTCATTTCTACTTAAATCATGCAGTCTGACTCACTAAGAATTGTCACACCATCCCCACCTTTCCATACACAACTTCAAATGTGCAAAACATTGAGAAAGGGTAGGGCCGAACATGATTTGGCAGAGATCAAATGAAAACTCATGCTTTTGCGAGAAATTATATGAGACAAATAAAAAGTTGCTGAAATTGTGCCACTTATCGATGACAGTCAGGCTCCTGCAACCAAAGATATTCGATTCTTAAAAATAAAATATTAAAGACATAGTAGGAAAAAATAAAAGGATCAAAAAATGTCATTAATAGTAAAAGTTTTTTTTTTAAAAAAAGCAAAATAGAAATTGGATAATACAAATCGCCATATAGTCAAAAAAAATTGTCGTATTTTAAACATGAAAAAAGAAAACGAAAGTTGTAAAAGTCTGAAGTTTTGATGTTATTGTAATTTTTTGGGGTGGTGTGTTGAAAAGATCAAAAAATGTAATTAATAGGAAAAGTTGCTTTTAAAAATGGAAAAATAGACAGCACGTAATAAAAATAAAGCCAAAAAAAAAATGCCGCATAGTCACCATCTTTTTAAAAAAAAAGACAACGAAAGTTGAAAAAGTCAAAAGTTTTGATTTTATTTTAATTTTTTTGGGGGGAATGGGTTGAAAAATACTTTGTCTTCATTGAGACAAAAGTTATTTTTGGTTTGTTTTTATTTTTATAAAAAGGTAATAAAAATTGGTTTTAAAAATAAAAGTTTTAGTATATCAGCAATATACAAATAAAGCCAAAAAAAAAAAGTCACCATATTTTGAAAAAAAAAAAAGAAAACGAAAGTTGAAAAAGTCAAATGTTTTGATCTTATTTTAATTTTTTGGGGGGGAGGTGGAGTGGATTGAGAAAGACTTTGTAAAAGTTAGAGACAAAATTTTTTTTTTAAAAAGGTAATAAAAATTGATTTAAAAAACAAAAGTTAAAGCCAAAAAAATAAATCGCTATATAGCAAAAAAAAAAAAACCCTAAAAATGAAATATTAAAGACGGAGTAGAAAAAATTAAAGGGATTAAAAATGTCACGTATTTTAAAAATTGCGGCCTGGTAAAGTTGCATTGTATTGTTTTTGACTGGCAACAATCCCATCAAGAGACCAAGCCCTGCTAAGTAATTAGTTCCAAAATTTGTATATTATTATTTACTTTTATTTATAAAAACAAAGTTTAAAATGAAATGGATTTCTAAGCAATAACATATATGTATAGCAGAATTAAATTATATTATGATCACTAGAAAATATTCATTTCAAAACTATAATGTATTTCATAATTCAATGCAAAAAATGATTATAAATAAATGGGGTGTTTTGATAATTGTGAATTCCAAACAAGAGAAACTAAAACAATTAAAAAGTTAATAATAATCCTAACTCTTAATATATTTAATCTTCCAAAATACTTCAGGAAATTTAAGATAGAATTTACAAATCGTTTTAAAATATTAAAAGACTTGAATGTGTATCAAAAATGAATCTAATGATAAAATAAATGATACTCAATTAAAACTGTCGTGAAAATTAATGATACAAAAAGCAACAATTCATTAGTAAAATTTTAAATAAAATAGGACAATACATAAAAAAAAATGAAAATATTTAAAATTAATACATTTAGAGAATTGAATATAGCTATTAGTTGGCAAGAAAAAAATATAGATCTCTAAAATATCTTACAGTATCTAGATTAGGAAAAGGGAAATTATTTCAAGAATAAGAAAAAATATTGGTATTATTACTAAAAAGAGGGACAACATCACGAATTGTGTGAAGGAGGTATACAAAAAACTATAAAGTAATAAAAATCAAAAATATTTGAAATGTTAAGTACTGAATAATCTGGAAACATTAATCTATCTTTCTTCTTGTTTTTTTTATTTGATATTTGAAAAGTTTCTTTTTCGTTCTCTCTTGGGACACTTAATTTTTTTTTAAAAATATACAATTGTAATAAATTTTATTATGAAAATTAAAAAAATAGATGCATTAAAAATATTTATTACAAATCACAATTTTTATAATGAATACTTCATATATAAAATTCATTAGCTTAAATAAAAAATAATTTTAAAAGAAAACGAATTATTAACAATATATATATATATTAATTTCTTTACCGAAATATCTGCAAGCAAGAAAATTATAACATTACAAACTGCAATTATAATTTTCAAATTGCACCCAAAATATTACTTAAATAATAAGTGTAATAATACTGAAGGCTAAATGGGTTTGTAAGTAATCATTAAAAGCAAGTCAACACTTAGATAATCCAATATCAAAAACAATCAACAATTTTAAATTGTTGGCAAGGCAACCTTCTTTTAACAATAAAGATGGAATCCCACCTTTATTAATGGTCCAATATAATTTTCAATACCGTCTGTGCTTTATAAAAATATTATTTACATATATTGCTGCAAAGTTATAACATCGAAAAACTACTGCATAGTAAATCGAAAGATTTCACGCTGTATGTGAAAGATTTCACGCTGTATGTTTATAATTTGAACTCAGTCAATTAAGTGTGAGGATATTTAAGATTCACGCTCTCAGATATAAGTACTTTGAACTGGCTTGGATATATAGAAACACAAGTAAAGAAGAGAGTGGGAACCACTCTTTTCTTGTTAAATTCTCTGTCCCAGTGCTTAAGATCTGATTGGTTACTAATAGTCACAAGCGCTTGAGAAGTTTGCTCTCTCTCAATTTAATAGAAACATAATGGAAATTTTAACCCCTCACAGCAAACAATTTATATAGTATTTTACTTTTTTTTTCAAATGAGATTTGATGAGATACTTTGTTCAGAATATGTTTGAAGTTCTACTTAGACATAATACCATTGATTAAAACTATCTAACTGTTATATAACCACATATTCATGATTGAAGTAAAACTTAAAAAATCCGTTTTCAGTTTTATCGAGATTTTCTTTACATTTATCAGATAAGCCAAACAAGTGAACTTCAAAATCATTTTAAATATTAAATAAAAACATTTCTTTATATAAAGTTTATGAAAATATTTAACCTTGTATTATATTTTAATGTATTAAAATTAATACACACTCTGAATTTAATGGTTTATTTAATCTTTAATATTTTTATCTTATCTGATGCCCTAGATTTATTTATGCCAGCCATTCAATTATGCACACCCATATATGCTTGCTACTATAAGTGATGTGTTGAGAAACTTATGATCATCTTTATGTTTGCAACAATTCAATTTACATTTTGGAATTTTTTTTTTTTACTCTTTAAAGCATTTATAATAATTTTTTTCTTGTTGGTTATTTTATTTTTTTATATTTAATCCTCTTTATACTGAATCCTTTCATTCTAAAGTATTCAATCTATCTATTACATCTTCTATTTGGAACCCAGATTATGGTTTTTTATTTCTCCTCTTTTCCCTTTATGATTACCCCTAATTTTTTATAGTATGCATACACACACACACACACATATATATATATATATATATATGTCATCATCATCATCATTATCAACCATTATCAGTTCATGACAGGATGAAGGTCTCTGTAAGTTCAATCCATATTCTCCAATCTCTAGCCTCTCTATTCCATTTCATCTCTGCACACTTTCTTATTTTATTAATCCAACTCACATGTGGTTTCTTTCTGGTGTTTTTTACAATCTCTTGGAATCCAGTTTAAGCTTTCAATTGTCTATCTATTATCATTTCTTCTAGTAATATGTCCAGCACAATTTCACTTCAGACTTTTAATTTATTCAATGATGTGAGTAACACTTATTTGTTCTCTTATCCATGTATTGCATTTTTGATCGCTTCTTTTTATTCTTAACATGCATCCCTCCTTACTTTTTTGATTGGTCTGAAGTCTCTGTATTGCCATTGTATTAAGTGTCCAAGTCTCAGATCCATAAGTAAGAACTGGTGAAACACAGTTATTAAAAACCTTCCTTTTCAAACACATAGGCATATTTCCTTTTAATACTATTTCTAATAAAAACACTCCAAACAAGTTTAATTCTATGATTAACATCTCCCATTATGCTGCCACCTAGTAATAATATGACCAAGGTATTTTTAGTTGTTAACTTCTTCTAACTCATCTTTATCAATCCTTATTTTCATCTTTTGAGAAAATCCATTGAACATTACTATAGTCTTTTTAACATTTACCGTTAGTCCTACTTTCTTACTTTCATCTAATACCTCTTGCAGCATTTCCTGAAGTTCTGAAGTATTATTTGCAAAAACTACTACATCTGCTAAATCTTAATAACTTAAATAATTTCCATTTACTTTTACTCCTTTAGATTCCCATTTTAATTCATAAAATACTTTGCAGCAGCAATTCTGTAAAAGGTGTTGGAGATATGGAGTCACCCTGTCTTAACCTTTCTAGTATCATTATTTAATCTAATTGTTTCTGTTGTTTTGATAAATATTCTTCATAATATGACAATATCCTGGATCTATACCTTGATGATCCAATGTTTTAATCACTGAAGAAATATTTATAGAATCAAATGCCTTTTTATAATCTACAAATCCAAATCATAATGGCATTCCATATTCATTTGTCCTTTCTATAAATTCTCTCAATACCTGGATATGATCTACTGTACTAAAACCACTTTTAAATCCAGCTTGTTCTCTTGGTTGGTGGAAATCCAATGTTCTCTGTAGACAAGTTGTAATTATCTTGATAAAATTTTTGTATAAAACTGATAAAAGGCTTATAGGTCTGTAATTTCTAACATCTTCTTTATCACCATTTTAAAATATTAATATTAATACTGCATTCTTTCAGTCATATGGTACATCTTTAACATTTAGATATTTTGTACATAACTTTGCTAAAATTGTTTCTATTTCTTCACCTGCTTCTTTTAATATATCAATTATAATTCCATCATTACCTGGAGCCTTTCCTTTCTTCATAAATTTAATTACATGTCTCACATCTTCATTTAAAATCCTGGGAAATCCAGAAGATAAAACAGATGTAGGAGGTACTTGTTGTTTGTTACTGTATAATTCTTGATAGAACACTTCTACCTATTTCATGTTGTCATCTCTCTTTTTAGTAATAGTTCCATTTTTTTTTTATTGCACATGTAAGTTTCCTACTAATACCAAAATGTTGTTTTATACTCTTGAGACTTTTATTCTATTCTACAGGTTTCCTTGTAGTTCACAATTATACTTATATGATTATCAACTCTTTTTCACACTATTTTACAAAATTCAAGATATTCAATTTTTCTTAATGTAACATTTTTATATATCTTCATATTTCATCTTTTCTTCATAAATTCTCTAGTCTCGGTAGAAATTTTATTGGTCAATTGCTGCTTTTTTCTATCAACTATCTTTGTTGCAGTTTTTAAAAGTGTATCAGTTATTTTCATATTAATTTCATTTAAATCTGAATCATTTTCAAAATCTACTAATATTTGAAACCGATTTGTAAGTTCTAATTTAAATTTATTAGAATGTTTCTGAAGATTCAGAATATCAACTGTAAGTATTGTTTTTTTAAATAATTTTTGTCTAGTTTTGCATTAACATGTATCTTACAGCTTATAGATGATCACTTCCTATGTTGAATTTATTAAGGGCATTACAATCTTGAAACATGTATTTTCTGTTAGTCAATCTCTAATCCAATTCTGCTTTATCTTCATTTGGATGCTTCCATGTCCATTTCCTTTTAACATTTTTCTCAAAAAAGAATTCATAATATAAAGTTTTCTTTTTCTGAAAACTCCATAAGTCTATGTCCTTTGTCATTTCTATTACCATAACCAAATTTACCTACAGCACTTTCATCTTTCATTTGTTTACCAATTCTAGCATTAAAGTCTCCCATAACAATTTTAAAATGTTGTTTACTCTGATCAAAAATCTTTTGTACATCCACATAACAATCATCTAGTACTTCATCACTATGAGAACTTGTTGGGGCATAAACCTGAATTATCTGCATTTGGTATCTGCTATGAAATTGAATAATTAATCTTGCCACTCTGTCTAATACACTATCAATCTCCTCAATATTGTTCTTCCACTTTTTATTTATAATGAATCCTACTTCACTTGTATTTCCAATATTTGTGTCTTTGTAATAGAGTACATTCCCATTTTTAAAATCAATTATCTCTTCAGCTTTTCTTCTAATTCACAAAGTCCAATAATATCTCATTTAATATAAGACAGTTTTTATTTCAGTTCTCGCTTTCTTCTTTTACTTGAAAGTGATATGCAATAGTAAGTACCTAAATAAAAAGTTGTGTGTATATATATATATATATGTGTGTGTGTGTGTGTGTAATAATGCTCAAGGCTAAATGAGTTTGTAAGTAATCATCAAAAATCAGTCAATACTTAGACAATCCCAATATCTATAACAAGCAACAATTTCAAGCTGTTGTCAAGGTAACCTCCTTTATTAGTATTGATTAGTTTTTAATGACATATATAATCATGAAAAACAGTCAACACTAAGACAATATAATCAGATAAAAACTTACATAATAAATAAAAATCTTTGGAATAAATTCTATAATATATAAAATACTATTACATAAAAAATAAATAATAGCTATAACCAGTTTATAGTATGATTGCCGTCCTGAGTAGCATTTAAATGTTAACCGTGAAATATTATTCAGGATAGTGGTCATGCTGTGAGCTGGGTGTAGTTATTTTTAATTTTTACATAATGACATTTTATATAATTTAGAGTTTATTTCAGAAGTTTTGTTTATTATATATACACATATTTGAAGTAAAGTTAACTGTAATTGATATTTTTATGTGTCTACCTATGACTTAAATTGTTATATAAAAAGCCATTTTAAATAATGCTAATTACAAAAATGGTATTCTATTTATAGAAATTGATAACAATACCTATTTAGATTCAACTTAAATTGATATTTTTATTGTAAAATCAGTAAGTATTTATTGATAATAATCTTGTAGAGATCCAATCCTGCAATAACTTGTAACATTGAATACTTCTAAGGCATGAATAATATAGAAACTCTTTCAGGATGAGGTTAATTTTCAATACTGTATATAAATAAAGTACAACACCTAGAAACAAAATATCTAGTTATTTAGATACTATATTTGAAGATATCTGTGTTTTTATTTGTGCACAACTTACTACAAACATAAACAAAAAATTTGATCTTTCAGAAGATTGTTAAAAAGGATTACTTAATGGTTTTGCCATGGAGACCGACTTTAAGTTGAACTTAACTAGTCATTGTTAACATCTATTATACATCAAGTATTGTTTTTACACTTAATATTAGTTGAAATAGATTTCTAAATAATAAACATAGGTTAGAGGAAGGAGTGAAATCCATTCTTGTTGGTAGGGTAACTAGATGTTATTGTTGTCAGACTTAGCATGTTTTTGAATACAGAATTTTTGGGAGATATTTTTCAAATATGTTTACATTAATATTTCACTCCATAAAAGTCTATAATATTATATATTAAAAAAGGATTTTTACAAGGCTATTATATATATATATATATATATATATGTGTGTGTGTGTGTGTGTGTGTGGTGTGTGTGTGTGTGTAATATTTTAATATTATATATGCATCCCCACAACTACAATACTTAAACAAGCCAATAGAGTGATGGCAGTATAATGTTAAAGCTTATTATGTAGTACATAAAAATCTGCACACTTCTCTTGTCTAAGATTCTTTAAATAGATGGTAAATAAAATCAGTGACCAAAATCTGCATAGAAATTTAATTGAACTTTATTATTATAAACAAATATAAACTGTGTATAGTAGCATCCTTAAGGTCGTTCAACTGGGTGTATGACTGGAACCTGGGGACTAATGGAGTCCTGCTCTGAGCTGCTTTATTTTAATCAAGAATACAATATATATCATACACATTAATAAAAAGACTGAGAGACTGACATTTGATGCAAGTTCTTATACATAAAGCTAAAGTTAGTTTTCTAATGAAGCACACTAAATTCCCAAATGTTTCACCGTTTGAACGTAAACCGTTGCTGAGTCCAAATATAGTTTGTTAAAACTTAAAATAATAAAAAAAAAATATTTAAGATCTGCAATGGCACAAGAAGGACTATCCAACCTAATGTTGCATTCCATAATAAAATGAATTATGTGAAGATTTAAATTTAAATGAGATTAAGAGATTGCTGAAATTTAAGCAACAAAAATAAAGTTATATTAATTTTGTTTTCCTTTTATATTAATATTAATATGTTATAAGTAAAGTATTACTATTTAGATATGAATAAATGTTGTATATGTTTCTTTCATGTATTAACCCATCCTAATTTTTGTAAAAATATATTTGGGGTTTTTAGCAATTCACCCCCTGGTGAATTTTTTTGCAAGTATTATGGTAAAATGTGTATTTTTCTGTTCATTTTATTACATAAAAATTTTGTTCTAAAAATTACAATAGATGGCAGGAAAATCAAAAAAATTCATCAATCAAAAGAAAGTAAACCCCACCATGACATGTTCATCCATTGTTCCAAGGCAAAACTGTAAAATGTTTGGCATTTTATAACAATGTTTTAAAAAAATAGTTCCAATGACCAAAAACATGTTTATTTGCAAATTTATTATGGTTTTAGATATTTTTTTTACAATAATTTACACCATATTTATTAGATATCAATAAATATAAATTATTAATAACTTATTTTGATTGGCAATACTTTATTTTCAAAAATATAATGTTATATTAGCAGCTAATGTGAATATGGCCTGAATCTATTTAGAAGTTTAGCTTCTATGTAAGCAATCTACTTATATTTATGAGTATAAAAATATCACAATTTTGCAACAAATATTCAAAAAATTTAAACTTTTAAAACATAATTCATTAAATATAAGAGAAATAAATATTCATTCAGATTTTTAAAAATAATCAGAAATAATGAAGATTTTGTTCATTTTGTAAACTGGAAATAATCTTTCTGAAATAGTGATGTGTAATCTTTTTGTTTTGATTACAAACTCATTTTTTTAATATTTATAGAAACAAAGTGTGAACATTTAAAATTTATTTCAGTAGGAAACAAAATTATCTATCAAATGAAGTCAAATTTATTATTTTGTGATAAGTAACAATCATTTAATCATATATTTTACATTCATGGGTGAGACAAAGAAAAACATTATTCACTTTTTTATTTACTGGGGCTCCACTCCATATTTGTATTTGGGGCTCAAAATGTAGATTAATAATCAAATGCCTATTTTTATTTAGGACTTTACTTTATCACATCTCAATGAAAAAATTATTCTTAATGAGAAAATTATTTAATAATACACACAAACTTTTTCTTAAACTTTTAATGTGGGTAATTCCAAATGACTTCAATATTACCATTGTTTGAAACAAACAAAAATATATGTAGTAATTTGATGAACTAATTTAAATTTCTCAGTATTTTATAACTAAATAAAAAAATCAGTTTGAAAACACTATATAAGAATGACTCTGTAATCTTTATTATAAAGAGAATATAATGTGCAATTATCTGTAAAATGATAAATATGATGATATTGTTCATAAAGTGAGTAAAAATGATTGTGTACTTATTTAATGTTATTCCATTTTCAATTTTTTTCTTCTAATAATTTTCCATACTTTATCAAAAACTAAAGCATCATAAACATAAAGTTGATTTTTAGATTGGTTTCTCAGAATTTTTTCTCAGTGGACAAAAAAATTGAAAATAATTTTCAAAAATGCTTTACATTCTAGTTTGGGTTATTTTACCTATTGATAAAATTATTTATTAAGTAATGTGACTATCATACATTTAAATTATCTACTTTTGATGCATTGGTGGAGACTTGTGAATTGGTTATTTGATTCTTTCATTAGTGAAAATTATTTGGAGATAATGGGCATGAAAACTATTTTACTTTTTATCAGCCTTGAGAATGTTTTTATAAAACTAAGAATGTGATCTTGGTCTTATATGACAATGTTTGCCTAGAGTAGTTCACAGAAACTAATCAGCATTTTACCTGAGCAGAATATTTATTTTTTCATCAAATAATGTCTTGGGGTTAACAAACCAGGATTGTTGAAATTACTACAATATGAACATTTTCATTGATATGGATGGCTGAAGAGTTGGAAAGTGGAGAGGATTGAAGCCATCCCATTAAAATGTGTACATTTGCTATCTTAATATAAATTGAGAACTGATTATATATATATGGGCGATGTTGATCTGGACAAACTGATGAGTGCTGTTTCAGCATGAAATCTTTATATTGGAGAGCATTTATCTTTCTCATATATATATATGATCATGTGTGTCAGTTGTATTGGGTGGAGTGAATGACTGTAAGGAGCTTGGAAGTCTGGGTTCAAATCCTCTTTAATTGCATCTAGATTAAATATATACATTATACTTATATTCCAATATTACAACATGAAGACTAAATCTAATTAACATTTTAGAAATCACTACCTGTCTGATATTTTCTTTACTAAATTCATGCTACAGATGTATTAGATGACAGAGTTTATATTGTTTCTTTAATCATGAGAAAATTTCTGGACAATGGTTGTTCTCCTCAAACAACTAACATTGTAGTAGTGAATCAAATAATGAGAAAATAAAAAGAGTACATTGTTAATTTTAAGAACATAATACATCAGAAATTTCATAGTGTACAACTTGAGCATACACTGAAATTTTTATTGTTAAATAATATCTTTTTAATAATTCTTTACCATGAGTCTGGTAGTGCCCTGAAGTGCCCTTGTTATTTTTTTTTAAAATGATAACCTATTTGATACATTGATATAGATGTGTTTTATTATTTACAATTTAGATATATAATTTACCTTATATACATATAAAGTTATGAATAATTGACTTGATTCACAGCTGCCAAAAAGAATGAATATTAAGCCAATTGAGTTATTTAACCCATCCATATTTCATATGACAGAGAAACTTCTTTTGGACAATTCACCCCCTGGTGAATTTTTTCATAAGTATTGTACATTAAAATGCGTGTAAAATGGTATATTTTATTATAATAATTTTTTTTCCTGAAAATTGTGCAAAAAAAAGCACAAAATTCAAAATTCCCACTCTTACAATAGACATAAGCACCACCTTGACATGTTCAGCCATTGTCTGTTGCCACGGCTATAAAAGAGTCGGTGTTTTATGACATTGTAGTTTCCAATAATGCAAGAACATGTTTATTTGCAAATTTATTATGGTTTTAGATATTTTTTAAAAATAATTTGCACTATATTTATTAGATCTCAAAAAATATAAATTATTAAAACTTATTTTGACTTGAAATACTTTATTTTCAAAAATATAATGTTATATTAGCAGCTAATGTGAATGTGGCCTGAAGCAAATTTAGAAAATTCTAGCTCTGATGTAAATAATCTACTTTACATTTATGAGTAAGAAAATCACAATTTTGCAATAAATATTCAAAAAATTTAAACTTTTAAAGCATAATTCATTAGATATAAGAGAAATAAATAATTATTCGTTCAAGTTTTTAAAAATAATGAGAAATAAAGAAGATTTCATTGATTTTGTAAACTGAAAATAATCTTTCTAGAAATGATGATGTGTAAAGTCTTTGTTTTGTTTGTGATCTTATTTTTTTAATATTTACAAAAACAAAATGTGAACATTTAAATTTTATTTCAGTAGAAAACAAAAATATCTATCAAATGAAGTTAAATTTATTATTTTCTGATATGTAATAATCATTTTATCATATATTTTACATTGACGTGTGAGACAAAGAACAACATCAGAAATAGTGAAAGACGGTAGATTAAGGTAAATATATTTAATTCCATTAAAATTTAAATTACTGAGCAGAGCCATATCTACTCATTTTAAAACTCTCTACTTACATTTAAACTCTATGAATAAATATCATGTATCATGTGTAAAAGATATAAAATAGATGGAGCAATAATTCTGAGCATTGTTAGTACCAATAAATTAATTGTTTTTAGTCATTATAAGTTCAATCAGGTTCTACAAAAAGAAAACAACTATATGAGTCAATCAATATAAAATCAATCAAGATATTTATGACTCATATTATCTGTTTCAACTGAAATTGAAATTTCCTCATTTTAAAATTTTGCAAATAAATTATCATTCATGAAATCAAAGAAAATTTGTCTTTATTATCTTTGCTGGTTTAATGTTCACTCTTACAGATGTTATGATTCAAGTCAATTATGCATATAATATCTTGGGACTATTTTTCTTCTCTAAAAGACAAATGAATTTATAAAAAGCATAGGGTAGTTCAATAATTTACATTGATAATGCTTGAAGTTTATTGTATTATATATATTATCAATATAATAGTTAATTCTAAGAAATTTGATGCATGATAATTTACTTGCAGAGTTTTAAATGAGCAAAAATAGCTTTACTTTTGTAAATTTAAATTTTAAAATAGGCAAAACTCACTATACATATTGCCACACACAGCAAGCTATAGTAATTAATGGATGCCAGAAGGCTTATGCATAAAATCACCATCTACTGCCTACTCATCCAATATCCCCAGACTAGTTTCTGGCTTGTGGCCTTCGTCAGTGAGGAGCTTTGAATCTGAGAGCACTGCATCTAGATCTTAGGATCTAATACAACTCTCTAGCAGCCACCTTTTATCTCCACTTAACTGAGTATTAAATTGAAAACACTTTAATGTTTTCAATCCAAGCCCATTAGCTTATATAGTCATATGGGTCTGAACAGTTATAAGCAAGCATAAGAAGTAGTGGTCATGTGATGATTATTGGCTTAAAACCAATCCTGCCTAATAGGATAGTAGTGGCTATGGTTATTAAAGAACCAAAGACACCAAAATGTATGGGTACTGAACTCAGTTCAGACCCATATGACTATATAAGCTAATGGGCTTGGATTGAAAACATTAAGGTGTTTTCAAATTTAAGACTCATAGTTTTGTAGTCAAGTGGAGATAAAAGGTGGCTGCTAGAGGGTTGCATTAGATCCTAAGATTTAGGTGCAGTGCTCTCAGATCCAAGGCTCCTCACTGACGAAGGCCACAAGCCAGAAACTAGTCTGGGGATATTGGATAAGTTGGCAGTAGATGGGGATTTTATGCATAAACCTTCTGGCATCCATTGATTACTCTAGCTTGCTGTGTGGGGCAATACATATAGTGAGTTTTGCCTGTTTTTAAAACAGTTATAAGCAAGCATAAGAAGTGGTGGTCATGTGATGATTATTGGCTCAAATTTAAATTTCAGTTAAATTAAATAAAATATGCTTTAAATACTATTATTATTATTCATTACTCAGGCTGTTTTGAGTGGACTCAATTTCTCATATTACATTTGAGTCTGCAAAAAAAAACAAAACAACAGTTATTTTCTTTTTATAAAAGTTGATTGAATTTCCAGCAGTTATTAGAAGACTTTATTGACTGGGCTCAGAGTTTGTCATTTCAGGTGAAATATATATATATATCGCACCATTCAGGGGTACAAAGTCCATCCATATACACGTATAAAGTGTGTTGGAATGAAGTTGAATTAATAAATGAGTTTATTTATCCTTTATTTTTATTTTATCCTCACAATTGATTAAAAGTTTAATCTGAACAAAAAGTAAAATAATTTTATTGGAAAAAAATTCTAGCTATAAAATGTGTGTTTTTGACCACTCCAAGCTCCTGCAAAGAATAAAATTTTAATCGCAAAAATAATAGTTAAAGCTGAGACAAGTGCCCCAGTAAGTGGGTAAGTGACTTTTCATTAAATACTAAGTCATGAAAGGGGATAAAAACCCCAAATCTGCTAAAAGCAAGAATAGAAATCTTTCCGATAATATTTCTAATATGGCCGATATGTGCTTGAATAATAATAATGACAAAATAGACAAAAATTCTGCAAAAGCTGGAAAAAGTTCTCAGCAAGTTAGAAATTTACCCAATTCACAATTCCCTAACTCTAATGATAATTACTACAACATCTCTGATTCACAAAGTATCAAACCTCATGAAAAGCAAAAGAAATCTGAGAAAAAAATCCTAGTCTATCGTTAGAAACCAATAAAGTCGTTACAGAAGACAACATTACTAATTCAAAAGTTATTAAAAATGAGACAAACACCTAAATTAATGACTTCTGAAACCTTGAATAAATCTTCTAATTATACAGCAACTATAATACCACATATAAAAATAATAGCAACATAAATAAACCAAAAACATTAGTACAATTCGTTCTAAAAACGTTTGAGGGCGCTACTAGCGATAACATCGTTAAAAAAATCCTACAGATGGAAAATTGCTTCTTTGTCAATCTGTGGATTCTAAATACAATAAAATCAAAGAAAGTGCTTCTCCATACCAAGAGCAAAATGAAAATATAGATATAAGTTATAATAGTAAGAATAAAAGTAAAACCTATGCCAATTCCTTAAAAAAGAAAGTGATAAGCTAAGGGAAAATGGAAACACAATAAATAACAACCAAAACTCCATACTGAATTTTCTTGATATAGAAATTGATAATACATCACAACAAATAAAAGCTCACATGAAGAAAATACAATACAACTTACTGAAGAAGAATATCAAAGAATAAATAATCAATTTAATAACTCAATCCCTATCTCTTACTAAATTCTTTTAAAAACTATATCAATGACAAAACTCTGATTTTGGCCATAACAAATCATAATGGAGGATTATTTAAATTCCCTATTGAGAAATTTTACAACATGATCTTTGAAAATGATATGTGGATGGGAATTAATAAGATCTTTTCCATCCAAATGATAGATATATAATTACCGAATTTACTTCATGGTCTACTAGAAATTGTTTCAAAAATAACATTAGACTCATGGATGGGAAGATCATCTGCACAATTGATATAAACAGAGCAATCACTCAATGGAACCATCAAGAACTGTTTGATGAATTTTGATCAAGCAGAACTGGATAACATGCTTGGGAAATATGGGAAAACAACTGGACTAACATATAGATATGACCATCGAACTAATGGCCGCATTCTGACCAACACTGGTACTTTCACTATCACATTAAAGAAAGAGGTGCACCCCAATGATATACCCACAGTGGTCTACTCCAGAGGTTCACCGATGGTCCTAACATTCCGTGGAGTTCCACCACAATGTTTTTTTTGCTTGCAACGAAGTCACCTTATTAAAGACTGCCAAGCTCGCATATGTAATGGATGTGGCTCAAAACGGAATAGGATACATAAATGCAATAAGAAGGCAGGGAAGTCAACAATGGTCTTAACACTGGACTCTAAAATAGTTGATGACAATATGAAAAACTTAACACAATTAGACTCAAATCATGAAGAACTCAATCAATCTGAGACAACACTGACAATGTTAGAAGAAATCCCGATTCACACTCCCATAAATAAAGTGTTGGATCACACCCCCTTAAATATGCCAATCAACTCTAATACCATTGAGTCACAACACTTCACTAGTGGGGTAGAACAAATCCAATCTCATAATTGGATTGAGAATGAGACAAACAGACCCAAGATGATCATTGATGAGAGTGGATCAGACTCTGATGCAACAGTCATTGGTGACCAAAAAGAATGGGTGCATGAAGACCCTAGCCCTATAACAACTCAACAAAATAGAAAGATATTACCAAAGAAGAACAAGAAAAAAAGGAAATCAAGACAACAAACCAGATCCAGTTCTGATGAAGATACTACAACATATTCAAATGATAATTCTGAGAAACTAAATAAACAATACCATGATGATATTGAGATAAATCAGTGGAATGATAAGAATAACAAAAGAAGGAAAGGCAATATTCAATCCTCTATCAAAATCTCATCCAGTACCTCTAAGACTGTAAAACAGAGCATGAATCTGGATGACAGTAATAATCAAGAAGAACTATTACTAACTTCTTTCATAGGTCTTAGTGACACCGAAATCTCCCAGTCAGACTGGGCTGCTTCTGAGATGGAGAATCAGTCTGTGCAATATGAAGATACACGGGACTAGGTGCAGTAACGAAGTAGTCTGCGCAGAAATAGATTAATAATGGAATGACAGATACCAGCCAATGATAATGGCAGGGTCAATCAGGGACAAATCACCTCATACAAATTATATGAAGTTAAATTTCTATGGAGTTAATGTTAGGGGCCTGAACTCAGTTGACAGGGCACTTGCTATTCAAAATTGGATAGTCAGATGCCAGCCAAATGTCGTATGCATGGCAGAAACCAAATTACATCTAAATTCATGTTGTAAAATTGATCAGATTCTCCAAAATCTGGGCTTCTTCAAATACTCAATTTCAATGGTACCAGCAGGAGGCGTAGCTATTTTAATCAATTACAAGAAAGATCCTCCTACTAGCTTCAAAATTCTGCATCTAGATTCAAATTGCCTAATTGCTAACCTAAAATATAACCACTTTCAAATCAACCTAATCTACCTCTACACTAAAAATAACCACAATCTAATCATGAAAGTAATCACCACCATCAACTCAGTCATGGCCTCAAATCCATTCCCAATCATCCTAATGGGTGATTTCAATGTGACATATACTTCTTTCAATAAAAAATATATTCACCTCTTTAATCATATACTGATGAGTGGAGAAGGATTTTTCCCTATAGATGCCTTCTCCTTCTACACTAAAAATGCCAGATCCTTGATTGACCTTGTCTACTATTCCCAGTATTCACTTCAAAATCAATGCAAAACTTCGACCAGTGATTTTTTCTGACCACTTGGCCCTAGAGGTATCCCTTGAAACAAACATTGGACATCCGATAGTTGAAGAAAACAACAATACTATTCGAATGTTGCTAAAACAGACCACACCTGAACGGCTCTTTTCCGAGGCCTACATCTACTTTAAAAAAATTGATATCCTAAGACTACCAGTGGAGGAGGCATGGTTCTCCTTCATCGGCATCCTCCAATCCATAATAAATGAGGTTTCCCTTAACAAGAAAGGCCCTAACCGCTTATTAGCCGATCTTGATGCTATTGACCAAAGACTAAAAGAGCTTCCACTCGATAATCAATTTGTACCTCTTGCCCTTGCCCTGAAATGCCAATACCGGGATAAGCAGAGGTCTCTGGCTGAATATATGTCAATCAAACGAGCCAAAAGATTTCTGCCAGATCAACAATGCTGGTCCAAGAGTTACTTCCGGTGGGCACTGGGAACAGGTAGCAGGAAACTCGTTCCACTGTCATTAACGATAGATAACAACATTCTTGTGGGCCCAGAAATGATCTGTGCAATTAGAGAGCATTTTAGGTCAACACTTCAATTTGATCAGACTGGGAATGTGAATGGATTGTTTAGCCTGGATGAGAACCTGACTCATGATATCACTGAGGAAAAGATCCGCATCAAGCTAAAAAGCCTCCCAGAGAGGGTACACCCAGGAATACACGGCATACCAAAATTCATCCTCCTACATCTAGAGAAATATTCAGTGCCAATAATTAAAGCCATGATAAACCACTTAGCAGAGGGAAGTCGAGAGTTAACAACTTGTATCCAATATCTCTCGTACCTTTCCTAAAGAAAAAGATGGAAAACATGACTTGAATAATCTGAGGCCTATCTCAATGATTCCCCTTTTAATTAAAATCATAGAACAATTAATTAAGGATCAAATCCAAGTGAAAATTTACAAATACATTTCTACCAATCAATATGCAAAAAAAGGGGAATCATCAATTAATGCCATTGGCCAAATGAAACTCCTTATCGATGTTATTAGAGCTCGGAAGATGTCGAAACCGATCGCTGTCCAACTCGATATCTCGGCAGCATTTGACTCAGTCAGGCCAGACATTCTGATTGATGTTCTCCAAGAATATGGGGTGCCGTGTGTTTATCTGAGGATGATTGCAAATCTATTAGCCAACAGAATCATCCACATCACAATGAATGGGAAAATTGCACCTGGGTTCAAACCCTCCATCTCTATTCCTCAAGGATCTCCACTTAGTGCACTATATTTTATAGCTTATATCAACCCACTATTGATGGAGATTGAGAGATCATTACCTGGAGTGTATGTACCTGCCATGGGAAGGGTGATTAAACATCTCAGTTATATGGACGATATAATCATCTGCCTGCCTTCCAAGAAATATATCACTAAACTAGAGCAAATACTAGCATGGTACTCAGACAAATATAAACTCAAATTCAATAAAAAGAAATCAGCCTCCTGGAGCTTGCTAACTGGCAGGAAAATTGCTTCAAATTTTACAGCTGACCCACAGAAATTCCTAGGCTTTAATTTTTCAAAATCCAATAGTGCTATGAGGAGAGAAATTGAAGAATCCCTATTAACAGAAATTTGCCATACAACTACCTCCCTTTCTAAGATATATGTTTCACTTCATGGTAAGGTAAGACTTTTAAACTCATTGATATTCCCAAAAATTAACTATTTCCTATCTGGTATCTGCCCCTCCAAAAAATTTATCAAAAAAATAAACTCGCTGTGCATAAAACTATTCTGGGGCCGAAAGGTTGCTGCCATCAGCCTCCGAAAACTTCAAATGCCTAGAAGGTTCAATGGCCTTTCATTACATTGTATCAAAACCATGATATTCCAGAGAGACTACAACCTATTATTCTGGCTTCAAAACAAATATTCAAATATATCATATCAAGAAACTGTCATACCAACTGATAGACCACCGCCCACTAATAAAAGTTGGTGGAATTTGTTATTTGATAATATTTGGAAAGTTATTGATCTGAATGAAAACCCAATTATATCAAAAATTAAATACTGGAATGCATATAAAATAATACATGGGGAAAATAACATAAATAAAGGGTCTCTCGGGATCACCAACCAGCAACTGATTTCAAGATCAAAATTTTGGTTCATTGAGGCAAAATTTCAAGATTTCCTAATTAAAATCAACCTGGACTCCCTCCCTACAAACTCATTTCTGGCAGACAGAAGAAATTTCAAGAAGATCAATCCTGTGTGCCAGGCATGTGAGAGAGAGGAGGAATCGATTGATCATATTTTTCTTAAATGTCCCATTATGTCCAATTATAGATCGATATCTCATAAATGGTACAGCAATACAAGTGCACACTACAAATCAATTAAAGATTATATAGATCAGGGTCTATTTACGGACATAAGACTGGCAATTTTTGTGAACTATGCCCTGTGGTGTGTCAGATGTAAAGTCACAATTGAAGGAATGAGAGATCCATATGGGACTAAATTTAAGAATATCATGAAGAAAATCATGAAAAAGGACCAACTAATTGCTCCTACCTACATCACAAGAGCAACATGGCAGAAGGTTGGATCTACTTTACTTCAAATAGATATGTAATTGATATCATTTTTATATTTGTAACATTCAATATAGCTATAGAATAAAATTTTTCTTTAAAAAAAAAAAAAAAGACATTTTATAAAGATTCTAAAGTTCATTACTCTAAAAACATGTTTATTTTTAAAAATTTTATTTGTTAAAATTTAAAAAGTCATTTGTAAAAAAAAAAAAATTAATTAATTAATAATTTGTTTGCAATAAAAATTTAAGCACGGACAATGTTTGCATAGCAACAAGAATAAAATTTAGGTGCGAACAATGTTCTACCAGAAGGATAGAACTTAAGGTTTAAAAAAAAAATAATGAAATTAAAGAATTTTTAAAAAAGAAATGGTGGTTATTGAAAAACAGCGGTGATTAATTAGTTATAGTGATGTAGATATAATTGGATCAATTTCATTTAAGGGTTTTTGGTTATGAAGTTAATTGATGAGCTCTTTTATGCGTTTGTCGTAAAGAAGTTACTCAGTCTCGAGACATTAAAGCCCGGACTCACTAGCAGATTTAAAAGCTGAGATAAACAGAGTAGCTGACAGCAAACTTTGAGAAAGCCAATATCTGAATGATTAACGCTATCGGTGCCTTCAAAAGTAGCATTAAAATATTACCAATGGCAGACTTTATATATCCATCATCACTAAAACTATTTTCTGTTGCTAGCTCTAACCAAGTAGTATGTGCCTACTCCTAGTTTGTTGACATTTTTAAACTACAGAAAGAAGATATATTTACAAAATCATTTCCAGCCATGTAATAATGGATTAAGAAGGAAATGGAAAATAGATATTATCATTCAAGAATGTAAAGCCAAGGTCAGAAAAAAAAAAAAAAAATCAGGCAAAAAGGTATCTATACTTTAAAACAATCGGTAAACCATTTACATCTATATTTTTCCTAATAAGTAATTATTTTAAAAAAAGAGATCATTTTATAATACTGTTGAGGACTTAATTGTGAACATTTTACTAAAATGTTTAAATATATTGTTTTGTCTTATAAATACTTTTATGTTAATTAATATTTTTTACACATCAGTGTAATATTATCTTCTTTTTTTTTAAATCTTTAAGAAGAAAATCTTTTTTTTATTATTAGTATAATCTAACATGGTGTAGGAAGGGCTAAAAGAGTTTTGACTAAACATCTCTACAGTTTCCTTCCATGTTTCTGCATTCGTTAATAATTTTATACCTGCCTTTAAATAAGCAACAAAATGTCAAATAAAAATATTACTTATAAATATTGAAACTTTTTTCTTTTTTACCAAAGTAGTGTTAAAGTTTAATGAATCTCACGTTGACACCGGTATCCATAATATAACCACCTTTAGATAGAAATAAGTGTTGTTTTTTTTTTCTCATGTGTCATAGCATCAGCCGGGAAGCGAACCCGCTAACCAGGGACAACTGCTTGTAAAGCAGCTGTTGCTGACCTCTCGACGTCCAATGCTTAAACCAAAAATTAATGAAGTGTAGCCAAAGCAGGATGTGGGTGTGTGTGTGTGAAGGGGGGGAAGATAATCAGAAAATATAATTGTGAGTTTTTTATACTTTTTGAGATTGCTTGTTGGAAACCATAATTTGATTATCGTATAAAAAATATATATTAGAAAATGTTAAATATGCCAAGTAACTGGTAACCCAGTGCAAGTATTAATTCAAACCCAATATTCAATTGGGGAGAACGGTCCAATATATATACTTATCTTAAGATTGAAAAATGTAATTGATAATATTGTTTAAAAAAAGTAAAAGAAAAGCAACAGAAACTTACATTTTAATAATTATTAGAAGAGGTCTGAACTCAGACTTTCAAACTCCCTGCAGATATCACTCCATCTTATACAACCAATACACAAGACTACATAATTATGACAAAGATAAATGATCACCAATATATGTATTTCGTGCAGATCTAGTGCCCAATTTGGTCCAGAATCCCCCCCCCACACATGGGTATCAGTTGTATAAGATGGCGTAGATAGTTGTAAGGAGCTTGAAAGTCCGAGTTCAAATTCCTTCTTATATTAAGTTCAATATAGACAATATACTTGTAATTAAATATTTTAATAATAATTAAAAGTATTAATAAAATGGATCGTGATCATTTGAAATAAAATTAATCTTATTACAGTAAAAAGTCGTCTATTTTTATATAGGTTAAAAATAAAAAAATACCTTGTGTAATTTAGCGCTGCAATAAAGTGATGGACTTAAGAACTAAAAATCAATGATTTCAGGTTTTCAAATGTCACATGATTGTTTTTGTTAATGAATAATATATTTATTTTATAAAAAAAAACGCTGTTAAAAAATAATAAATTAATTTGATATATCTATGTTTGTGTTCATTTAACTGGAGAAAAAGCAGTTGCCCCAATAATTATGTCCTTTATTATATAAACTTTAAAAATGAAACAATAACAATATTTGAACCAAAAAGTAATTAGAACTTTAATTTAAGGCTTATTCTAATAATATTTGTTACAAATTTTTTTAGAGGATTCTTTGATAATCTTTAGTAGTATTATGGGATATGAATATCAAAATGTTATTTATGATTTATTAATATCTTTGCTACCGAATCTAATAAGATTTTAACAAAACAGCCACATAATATTTACTGATTTCAACAAAAGTTAATAAGGTAGCCCCCCCCCCCCCAGAAACCAAAATGAAGGAGTGCGCATTATAAACTAGTACAGTTAATAAGTGCAATAGATTTTATCAAGTTGAAAGTTGTGACTGGACAGAGAACATATTTCATCTAATATTTGAAAATTTAAAAAAAAAAACGAATTTCATAAGCAAAGTTACAAACGAATGGATAATACTAATAATTCTGCGCTAACACGCTTGTTAGAGAAGTTTAATTTTGTTTGTAGATTTATATACACTACGGGCTTTCGAAGTTCTTAGACTTCATATTCATAGCTGAGTGCAGTCAATGATAATGAGGAGGAATATTGTAATTTATGCAAATTAGTTTGCGGTTCATTTTGTCATAGATCATGGCGTTTTTTTTTTTGTTTTGATTAATTTGTCCATTTTGTGATTACTTTTATATATGTATGCGACACAAAATTTGTTAAAATTTATTTGACAGAATCAATTAAAAAATACAAATTAGTCAAGAACAAAAAGTATTGTGTAAATATATATTGCTATTTTAAATATACTAATATTTTATCAATTTTAAAAAAACAATCAAAAGTTGGTGAATTATGCTTTAGGCCACTTAATCCGGTGGAGATGTGATCAATTCTTAAAATTTACGGGTCAGTCGAATAAACGTAAAAACAAAATATATCTGTCAGTTGAATGATACTATTACGATCAACTATCAGCTATATTTGGGATTTTGACATGACCTCCCGAGCAACTAACAATAAAATTACATAATTATATAGCATTCAGAAAATAGTAGTGAGTAAAAATATTTTGAGTTAAATTCTCAAAACTCCCACAAATATTTTTTTTTTCCATATGTCATAGTATCGGACGGGACGCGAACCCACAACCGTCTGCAACCAATTACTTGCTTGCAAGGCGGCTGCAATGACCTCTCGGCTAACAACGCTTGACTCCCACAAATAATTTTAAAAAGCTATTTATACAAAATTTACAACGTATTTAAATAATAATAAAAAAAAACACATTTAAAAATTTATTGATGAAAAGCAGAATGCAATATTTGGGAAAAATTTAGTCCCGCATCTTTCAAGAATTCTACGTATAAAATTTATGATTGCATTTTTAATGCAGTTTGTTTTTTTAAACTTTAAGTTGAAAATGTAAAACAGACATCATAAAAATAGATAAGTACGCTTTTTAAGTTAATAATTGGGCGTGTCAATAATTTAATTAATTATCGCATCTGGTTGAATAATTGCCAAGAGAACGTTGGTTCCGGTAGAATTCACAGCATTGATAGGGAAGTATGAGTGCAAAATCACACCAACTGTGATTTATCACTTCCCTTTAATCTTGGTAATTTTAAGATTATCTACTATTGATTTTTTTGTTGTTGTATATACTTATGCAGAAGCATATTATTTACATAATTCCAAACGCTAAAAGTCAACTTAGTTAATTAGTTTTCTGGCGGTTTTGATCATAAATTACATTTGTTTAAATTATTATTTGGCACTAAGGGATTATTAAATTTAAAGTAATTGGACAATTAATACAAAATAATTTAAATAAGATTAAAATAAAAAAATAGAAGCTGCAAGTAAGTAGCGTTTATTATAAATATATGTGCGAATTAATCATAGATGTATAAAGTAATAATATTCATAGAATAGTTTTTGATAATAACAAAACTTTATTACTATATTAAATTTACCTTTTTAATTTAATTAGAGTTTATGTTTTAATATTTTAATAATATATATGTATTTATTTAATAATTGTTCCCACCCCCTCTCTTTTTACAATCACGTACATAATTACAACATAAATGTGATTATATACTATGTACGCAGTACATTGTATTACATTTAGTTTATTTTAAAGAAATATTATTAAAGTTTCATGTTTTAAATTCCATAAATCACACAAAAATTAATAGATACAATAAGGCTAGTTTTTTCCGGCATTTAAATGTTAATCAAATTTATCAATCATTTGAAAGAATATTACAAATAGTTGGTATTTGGCCACCCAATATGTTTAGTATTTAGTCAGTTAGAATCCATTTCAATGTCAGAGTTTACAATTTTGTTCTTTTATTTGTCATTTATTTATATCATAAATAAACTCTGGCCATAACTTGACCCGCAGAAGATGCGTGTTGAAAGCGATGATCAAAAGAGAAAGATCAAAGAGAAGTGGTCCATCGCTAACAACTCCCACGTGATGAACAAAAAAGTCGTGTGTTGCTTTGTCTAAAAAGTAGAACATCTAATTTTATAAATTTGCATAATACCTGCATTCGCATTATAAACTCATGACGAATTTTAGCCGCTGAATTTGAGCCCTATAAATTTGCCCAACTTGAGTAAAAGCATGCCCAGCTATATATTGAAAGTTTAAAACAAAATAATCTTTTCTTTACGAACGGGTAAAACGCTTATGACAGAATTATAATAAAAGAAATAATGAAAATTTGTATTATATTTTATTTATCTTCAACTCCTATCAATAGCGAGAAAAAAATCTTGGTCATTTAGGATTGTCTTTCTACAGGAGTTTGAGACAAAAATAAAAAAAAGAAAACAAATATTTATTAAAAAGAAAAAGTTAACTCTCAAAAATTGTTTAATTAATAAAATGCATTGTTTTTAAAGCAAACATAATTTTTCGCTAGTAAGTATCATTAGAAAAAACTTATTAATAAAGATTTGCGAAATAAATAAATATTTCAGAAATATTACCAAATTCACCCCTTTTTTTATTTTGCTATAATATCTTATATAAATTCAATTTATTCACTGTACTTTAAATACTTTTTAGCAAAACCTTTTATTATACATATATGCATACACAATCTTATGTTTCGACTGCCCTGCAATCTTCTTCAGAGCCAAAAGTTTTTGCTAAAAGTATTCAAAGTAAACCTTTTATTCTACGTATATGAATACACAATCTTACATTTCAACTGTCCTAAATATTCTTCTGAAACACTTTTACTTTTTAAAAACTAAAATAAACTGGCTCTAAAAAAGACTGCAGGATAGTCGAAATGTATGATTGTGTATGCATATACGTATAATAAAGGGTTTTTGCTAAAAACTGTTTAAAGTACAGTTAACAAAATGCATTTAAATAAATATTTGTTAAAATTTTGTTTTTACATGGTTAGAAATTTATTTCGTTTAATACAGTAAGTGGTATATGTTTACATGTAATCTGGTATTTCTACCATCAAATAACTATGTTTTTATACAATCATAAAAGAATTCCCATTAAAAATGATTTTGCCAGAAAGTAAAGCCTTTCTAAACTTCCATTAACTAAATTCAAGATAATTTAATAAGTTTGTTGTATTGTTTTACAATTCTATCTCTATTCAGGTATTTGTTTGTTTTATATTTTAATGATGATTTATTTATATAACTTAAAAACTTTTTTAGGCAGCTTAACTATTAATAAAATATAAAAGAACGTGTATACCGACATTTCAACTTGATCACACAAGCCATCTACTGGGTGATAAAAGGTAGGAAGACGGTTGTAGAGGCGCTACAATCACTGATTTGAAAAAAATCTTAAAGTTCCACCAATAGCAAAAAATGTTAAATTAATAATTTTCTAAAAAAATATTTCCAAATAGGAGGAAATTTGCATGTGTCATCTCACTTATTGATACAATCTGACCTTTTAAGTATCTCAATAGCTTCTCTAATTTTGCACTGGTAGAGATTATCACATGTCGATATGATCCTGGTATCAGAAAAATCTATAGTTAGAGTGATAGTGCTGATGATGATGAATGTTGTTTAACTGCATTAGCATGTTCATCTCTCCTAACACTGATGTGACAATTACTCATACCTAAGTAAGAAGCTTTACAATTTTCACATGAGATTGAACAGGGATTGAATCCTTAGGCTTGGTTATTATATTACTGATTTGTTGATGAGTAGAAAACACTGTATTTATATTATAGCACCCTCATAATAATATTCACCCTCATATTAAATTTACAATAAAAACAGAGTCTGATGGAAAACTCCCTTTTCTTAATGTTCTAGTCACCAGGACACCAAATAGTTTATCATTTTCGATTTACAGAAAGAATACACCCACAGACAGATATTTACATTTACATTCTCATCATCACCCAACTCTGATAGTTTCCATAGCCAAAACTCTTTTAAATAGAGCAATTAACCTTTCAGATAAGTTACATCTGAAAGAAAAAATAAATCATGTTAATAGTGTTTTATTAGCAAATAGTTATAATTATAAATTTATTAAAAAAACCTTATTTCAGGCCCAAAATGGACAAAATAGGAAACAAAAAGATAATAAATCAGCTATAGAGATTTGTGTTTCATATGTAAAAGGAACTACAAATAGTGTTGGGTGTATATTAAGATGCTATAATATAGATACAGCGTTTTCTATTCATCAAAAGGTCAGCAATATAATAACCAAGCCTAAGGATTCAATCCCTCTTGAAAATCATGGTGTTTATCAAATCTCATGTGAAAATTGTAAGGCTTCTTACATAGGTATGAGTAATCATTGCATCGGTGTTAGGAAAAATGAACATGCTAATGCAATTAAACAACACTCATCATCAGCAGCACTCTTACTCCATATTATTGATTCAGGTCATAAAATTGATTTTTTCTAGTACCAGGGTCATATTCAGATGTGATAATCTCTACCAGTGTAAAATCAGAGAAGCCATTGAGATACTTATAAGACCAGATTGTACCAAAAAGTGAGATGATACATGCAAACTTCTTCCTATTTGGAAATATTTTTTTTAAAAAACATTCTTAGTTTAACATTTTGTTATTGGTGAAACTTTAACGATTTTTTCAAATCAGTGATTGTAGCGCCCCCTACAACCATCTTTCTACCTTTTATTACCCGGTAGATGACTTGTGTGATCAAATCAAAACATCGGTATATAGTATTTAAATTTTTTAACATGGATAAACCCGCAAAATATGTCATTTATATATGCAACCTGTGAAATCTCCATATCAACATATATATATATGTAAATACTGAAATATATATATATAAAGACATATGGTTTTATGGACCTGGAGTTCATAAAAAGTTTGAGCACCAGACATGTGAGAAGCAGAATCACTTCTGGGATCTTTTGATCTTAAACCTGGGATCTTCTGATCCCAAGTCGGATTCTCTATCAACTGTGTCAAACTGTGCAGGTACTGAAATATAATGAGATTTGATAGACATATTAAGCACTGACGTAAAATAAAAAAAAGGTTAACAGTTAAAACTTTTAATCCAATATGCTAAGAATGCTTTCAATATCTTTGAATTGATATCATAATGATGCGAGTCGTTTTAAGAAAAAAAAGTGAAGAACATAATACAGAATGAGATTTCGTGTAAAAATCTTGATACAACTTCAGCTAGTTGTAACCAAAAAGCAACCAATTAAAATTGGTGAAGTATGCTGAAATCAAGTCTTTTACTTATTACCATTTGCTTCACCAATGTTAAGCTCTAACTGATATAAGAATTATAAGTCTGATATAAAAAAATTTTCCTGGAAAATTAAAACTTTTACGTTAATATTTATATATATAATTGTATTGCAACAATTAGATATGTGTATAGTATTTATATTTTAAGCTACATGTAATTAGAAGAGATTTGAATCCAGACTTTCAAGCTGTCTATTGTCATCCTCTTCATCTTACACAACCAATACATATACATGCGAAAAAGATAAATTATCTCCGATATAAATATTTCATTCTGAACCAGCACTCCTCAGTTGCTACCTTAATATAAGCATTGATTATATATATATATATGCGTGTGTGTGTGTGTGTCTGTGTGTGAGTGAATGATAATGATCTGGACCAAATGATGACTGTTGGTTTAACATGAAATATATGTATTGGAGATCATTTATCTTTTTCGCATGTATGTGGTTATGTGTATTGGTTGTATAAGATGGAGTGGATGACTAAAGGGTTATTAAAAGTTTGGTTTCAAACCCCCTCTATTGCACACACCGTTTTTTGCCAACGAACATTGTAGCTCTTTTTTGGTAATAAGGGTAAAACAACAATAACAAAAAAAGTTTTAAATATCCTAAGTAGGGCGTAGACCAGCTGAGAGTAAACCTATTAGCTTAAGTCATATTTTAATTGATATTATGGGCTAATGATTTTTTTATAGTCTTATCATCTTGCAAGAGATTAAAATAGTTGATTTAGCTATGATCATGTATATGAAAAAAAAATTTAAGATTGCTCGTTAATCCTGTCGTCTAATGAAAATGATACCTGAATTCGACTTCAGGTCATGGGTATAGAAAATAAAATTATTACCTGATGAGTTTTTGAAGAATAATAAGATTCATAATACATTAATACATATGTATGTGAAACACTGTTATGAGTACCAGCAGATTGGTAAAAGTTAATTGTAATGTAATGTTATTTTATCTTTAAAAATGTTCACTATTTTGTTCGTTTCTTTACTTTGGCCATTTTAATTCAATATGTTTGTTTACCCTTATTATGTGATTCTACTTGAAATAATAGATTACGTTTTAACTGTATTAATCAATTTATTTGTTTTTAACGTATTATCATATTTATTTATATAATTATTTTATTGATTACTTTATTTTTTTAAAAAAAAAGTATTTTAATAACAAACACACACCCTTGTCTATGTTTCTCTAGTCTGTTTTTACATCAGCAAATTCTTTTACCCATACATACATGTCACACACATTCACACACATATATATAAGATTAATTACTTTTCCCCTCACTATATAACTGCTATTAATTGAAAATGTAACATATCGTTATTTACTACCATATATATAATACAAATAAAATGTCCGTTAATTAAAAACTATTGTAACAACAATAAAAATAATAAATATAACGTTAATTAACTATATATACGGATTGAAAGACTGTATATAAAAGTTAATTACCGTTATATTTATTATTTTTATTGTTGTTACAATATATGTATATATTAAAAAGAGTTCAAAGAATTAAAGACAATTGTAATGATATTGATCATGTCTCAATGTGTTTTTTATTATCATAATATGTTATGTATATATGACTTTAATTTTGACTATAATAATGTGAAAATATTACAAATTGAAAGATACAATAATAAAAGGAAAATAAAGGTAGCTGTGTTAATATATTAATGTAAGCATGACTTAATAAATAGACAGGCGGCAAGCGTTAAAGTTAATGGATTGTGGGAAAGGTAGACTTTAAAAGCATGTTGGAAGATTCCTTAAAAATGAATTAGTGTTAATTGACAAAGACTACTGAAGCTAGAAAAAGCGCTACAAGTTAGATAAAAGTTTGTAAACTTGTACTTTATATATATGTTACTCTATTTATTAATGTATTTTTATATGTATATTTTTAGAATACAAAATGGATAGTAAGGAAGCAAAAGACGCGAAAAGCAATAGATTGAGCTCTTATAAAGATTCAAAATTTTCTGGGTTTAGTAAAGGAAGTGATATAACTAGCAAAGGTCAGACTAAATTACCACGTGATATAGAACGAGAGAAATATGACAAATATCTGGATAATCTGCTAACAAAATTGGAAGATGAATATGATAAAAGAGAAAACTGTAACTTCACAGCCAAAGGTAATATAAATTTCTTAATAAACAATGTTCTTAATGTTTAGATTATTTTTTGATTTTTCTTAATTTTAAAAAACTTTGTTTTGTACAAGCAATAGGCCTCGTTTTGTTATAGTTGTTGCTGCTATTCTAAAAATCCATCATTACAATAAACAAATAAAATTGTCTTTGCAATAATTTGGCATAAATGTGTAAGTATATATCATTGTGATTTATCAAGCTGAATCAACTAAAAGTGATTGTGAAACAATAGTTAATGAATGACGTTCATCTCAAAACTCACTTCATTTATTTTAGATATTGTCTAAGGAACTATAGTTATATATTGCAAATGAAGTATATAAGTGATATTTATTTCAAGATAAAAACTATGACAAAATTTTTATTCATAATTCATTATTTACTCGGAGAACTATATACACCTTTACCCTGCTTAGCGATTGTCTACTTAGCGATATTTCGCAATAGTGATCATCATCAATTTGCACCCACTACTTCGATGTACAATCGATTATTCGCTATAATGATCGGGAAAAATGTAAAAAAAATTTTTTTGGCAGCCATCTTGAATTTTGCGTCACTGATGACGTCAGAGATAGCTATATTAAATTCATTTTACCCAAAAGCAAAAGTATATTATTGTAATATGTATACAGGTAATGACTTTGCTGTAATTGTATACACATACAATATTTTATTCATAAAACACTTAAAATATCTATAATTACTGAATCTATAATACTGTATATATCATATATAATAAATAACACAGCAAATGTTCATCCATTTTTTCTTTTAAAATACATATATATGTTCTACAATAATATCAACAAATTAAAAATCCTTCTCATTTTTCTTTTCAAAAACTTTATTTTCTTATTTCAATACTGAACATATACAGGATATATAAATTTATATAATACAAAACTTCAACGTTGATTTGTAATTAAATAATGTAAAAGAAAGTGTAATAAAATATAGCAGTGGGAGAGAGATATCCTTGAAAATGACTGTATGAAGATAATCAGTTGAAATGGAGTTTTGTATTATATAAATACTATATATATATATATATGTTTAGTATTGAGACTTAAAAAAAAATATTAGGCATTCTGTTAGTTGAATGTAAATGCCTGCAAGCAGAAAGAGTACGAATAATGAAGTTGGGGAAGAATAAATATAAACAAAGTGATTATACAGAAAGTGGGTTTTTTGGGGTTTTTTTTTGCTGGGTTTGGGAGATAACAGGGATTTGGATATTAAGGCCATATTGTGGAAATGAGATGGATTAGGATAGAGAATAATATGGAAAAAACTTAGGGTGGGAATGAAAAGAGAAGGTAACTAACAGGTTTATCTTGGCATAGTGGATGAGAGATTCCTGACTCCAAAAACAGGAGAAGCCACAGTGCACTGCATCATATCTCATGAGGGTACCAAGTACAAATGTCTACATAGCTGTACCATTACTCAAGCATTTAAAATTGCCTCTAGATCATGGAAGAACAGATTCTTTAGAAAAATCAATTGACAGACAATGACAAACATACACTAAAACACATCTAACAATAAACAAAAGGAAGTCTATTTTCACTACAATGTAATGTAGTTCATGTGCAAAATTATTTCATTGGTAACTGTCCTTTTTATGTTAGTATATAGTGCATTTGATATCTGGTAGCTTTAAATATTCACAAAATATGTTAATACAGTATAATCTCTGAAGATTATTAAGTACTCTATTATTTCTATAATTCTATTACATACGTGTTATAAAATAAGATGTGCTACATATATATTTCACTTTTGCATTAAAGAATAATCCATACCAAAACATCTTATATTAACTATAAATTTTCATACGGTGCATTCCTTTACAAAATTAGGCCTATACACTGTGCATCTGATCCCACTCCACTATAAAAGTAAAACAATAAATAGCATCTCACCTGGAGGACAATGCAAAATAAATTCATAGGGAGAAATGCTACTGAACCAAAGAAAAATCAAACTTATCCATCAGCATCTAAAGTTGTGAATAATATAGATCAAGGAAAGCAAGTAAATATACTAAATGTGTGGCAGATAGATATGTATAGGATCACTATATAAAATGCACATACGTATATATAAATCATTAATTTTAGACACTTGGGTAAAACAAAAAAAGTAAATATGGCAACCTGCCTACAAATTTAAACCCAATAAAATCAACTTACTAGATTATTTATATGATATGCACACATTGCATTAGTCACTGACATATCTTTATTTACATTAACGATTTTGAATCTCTTCAGAGAGACCTTAAATTTTAATTATACTAAATTTAAACTATCATATTCTTGTTCATTTTTTAAACATTTTTCTTTGGGAGAAAGATTGATCTAAAACAAAATGTTGATTATTTTAAAACTAAATTGTGATTATCAACCAATGTAGAAACCATTTTTAAAAAATCTTTATAAATAAAACAATTATAAGAAATGGAACTGATTTCTTTTATCTCAACTATGTAACAAAAAATATAAACTATTATAGCATTTGAAAAAATAAAAATATTTAAAATATTCAAAGCCCACTATGATATTAGATATATCTTTTTTACTGAATTGCCAAATCCATATAACATCAATATCATTTTTGGTTCTTTATTACTTTTACAATGCTTTTTACTTCCCACTATTGACAGTTTGGAAACTGTCAATAGTGGGTTGTAAAAAGCAGTATAAAAGTAATAAAAATATAAATGATATTAATATGATATTAGATACACTGGCAAAATCAAGTTTTATAATATTTAAGTACTAAAAAACCTTAGTATAAAAGTTGAAAACATAAACATAAAATCATATCAATTAAAGTATAAATAGTACTGACTTGTTGGTAATGAAAGATTAAAAGTTTATAAAATAGTTCATATAAATGGGTTACCTTTAAGTGGCAAAACACAACAGAGTAGAGATCATTTTTTCTATAGAAGTGGAACTACATATATGTACATACATTTTTCAAAAATAGAGCTCTTTAGTGTTTTACTAGTAAAGTCTTTTTATTTACCAGTTCCAATCCTGGTTACAGTCAGGTTATGTTTTCAAATAGAGTAGTCTTTTTTTTTATTGTTGAAAAGTGCATTTGTTTACCTGTATATGTGAATATAGTTCATACAGTATTAAATAAAATTCAACAGGCAGAGTTTGAAATCTTAATCCTTATGGGCTTCAACAAAACGTTATAATTAAATATTACTAAAACAATACATTAATAAGATTTTATCTTTTTACGATGTATTAAATAACCTCCACACTACCTGATTTTATCTTTGCCAAATAATAAAATTAATCAGCTGTAAAAATTTCCATAACAGTTTGTAACAGAAATGTAATAAATTTAAGATTTTGGATAAATATCCCCCCAAAAAGAAATTAATATGGATACTTAGAGTTACCAAATATAAATTTGTCAGTTGAATTTAAAAAGTAGGTTAAAATTTGAAGCAAAATTTGTTGGAAAAATATTTGCATAGAGATTATTGATATTAAAATGGCTTTTGATTTTTTACACAAAGAATGTTATTAAAGGAGTTGCTCAGATGTTCAAATTGAATATTAATTCTACATCATTAAGTCATTGGAAAACAGCAATTTATAATTTTAAATAGATGTTATGTGAGAGCTATTATTTTTGGATAAAAGAAGATAAAGGCAATAAATTTGGTCTGATTTATAAAAACAGTATAATAGTAAAATGATATAGTAGATTAATAATTTGAGATTTGAATGAATTAATAATTATAATTTAAAAGTAATGAAAAATAAATTCAATAAGTTGTTTTATGCCTCTACAAAAGAAAAAAACATATACAATATAAATATATATTACCTTACTGAAGAAAGCCAAAAGCTAGAAACTGGTCACAAATAGGGATGTTCAGAAAAACTTGTCAAGAGCTAATAAATCTTATTATATATTATAGATTTGAAGATTTACTTTTCAGCAATAATAATGTCCCTATTATTTTTTAACATTAAACTGAATAAAAAGAATATACCATTAAATTGAATATTAATTTTAAAAGTTACTATTACCAAGTGAGTTATTGTCTAAATGACTATTAGAAGTATTCGGTTTTGGTAAACTCCTTGCGAAATTCAATCATTTATTACAATGAACTAATGCTAATTTATCTACATTTTAGGCAGGTATTTTCAATATATAAAAAAATCTTATCTTCAACTTAATTCTGCTTTCTTTTGTTATGAAAACAATTCTGGACATGACTGTTATTCTCAAAACATTAACTATATACTGTAATGAGTTAAATGATAGGGAAAAAGGAAGGCAGATATATTGCAGATTATAAAAACATTCTTAATAAAAGACTTAGTAGTATGCAATTGAGCATGTTCTGGAGTTGTGTTTATTGTTAATGATTTTTTTTATCATTTTGATAAATGACTCCATGGATCTGGTATGCTAGATTAAAAAGAGAATGTATATATATTACAAAGATTAATATTTTAATTCTAAATTGCCTACAGGCTCGTATTTTTTTGATATAATAGTTACTATTAATAAGTCATTTCACAAAATTACCTTTTAGTAGTTTGTTACAATACTTATATTTCTTGCACTTTAATCTAAAAATACTGGCTTTTCATTTTTTATCCATCTCTTTTATTTTTTAAGCTAAAGTATAATTTAATTTAAAAAAAGCAATGCATCTGACTTTTTAAACCATTAAACATGACATGATTACCATTCTTTATGCTTACACAAGATGTTAACACAATAGCACCACCCAGTGCAAGCCAAAATAATCAATGGATGCAAGAAGGTTTGTGCATAAAATCCCTATCTAGTGCTTTTTCACTGATGAAAGCCAGAAGTGAGGAACTAGTCTGGGGATATTGGATAAGTAGATACTAGATAGGGATTTATGCATAAGCCTTCTTGAATCCACTGATTACTCTGGCTTGCACTGAGTGGCACTACTGTATGGAGAGTTTTGCATCTAACTTTTTATTAATCTATTCTAGTTTTTTTTAGAAATACCAACAAACAACTTCTAATTTTTATTTTCTTTTTACTAAACAGTTCAAAATATGTTTTGATTAACAACTTAAACTGGTTTAAGAGTTATATGCTTTAGGCGCTTAGTTTCTTCGCTATTTTCAGTGGTAATCATCTCTTATTCTGAGTTTTCTACCTTTCTCCTTTGATCATTCTGAAAATAATGATGAGATTGCATTTCTGGTTAATTCACATAAGGCAAAACATATCTTGTTATAAACCTGTAATTCTCAATCTCATATATTAAATTTTCTCTCTACTAAAATATATACTATTGATCAATTCTAATGAGTTTTAATGATTATTTCTTTTGGGGAAAAAAATATTATTTTCTTTCCATCAAAAAATTGAGATTTATTTCAATGTAACATTTACTTATAAAAAAATAAGCTGTGATAAAAGATAAAATTCATTCAACAATCTCTAACCAAAAGACTGTTTTCTACGAAATCACTCTAACTCAGCCAGTTTTTATACGAAAATATTCGTTAAACATGTATTGAATTCGTTTTTAAAAGTTCTGTACGATGGTGACATCTTCCGATTTATTTTAGAAGTAAAAAATAGAAAAAAACGCATTTTAAACCTAAACAAAGAAGGAACATTATTTGTGATTGGTTCTTAGCATGCTCTCAGCCGAAAAAGACATTCTGATTGGCTGGAAAGAACAAAGAAACTGCCTGATCAAAGAAAATAAAGAAAAACGCTGAGATTTTCATTTCGAATACGATTTAAATTATTATTAAATAATATTTATGGAAATTAAACATAATTTTCAGAGAGAATAATAAAAAAACAAAATTATTTTCGAAAAATATTGAAGATTTTAGTAAAAATATTGAAGTTGTAATAAAAAGAAATATTTACTTTTCTATAACGTAAAAGTCGATCTTTTTGTTTACATTATAACTTTTATGTTGCCGATATTGAATATCTTAGAATAAATAAATAGCAATTTATTTTTGAAAGAACTTTCGTTTTCTTCATGACCTGAAAAATTAATTATATACTTTTTATAAACGTATCTGAGTTGAATTTAATATTATAGGCGAATATGTTTTAACAATAGGCTTTGTCTTCAGTTTATGAGTTGGCCAATTAAAAGATTTGATTTTTATCTGATACAACCAATGATAAAATTAGCG
>JAQFVV010006636.1:0-158518 GCA_028023455.1 Epiperipatus broadwayi | reverse complement strand
TGATAAAATTAGCGGTTCTTCTCTAGCTGTAACGTTTATAAAATATATTGACTAGGTAACAAAAAAATCATTTACAGTTCGATTAGACAATGCCGTTGCAATTGACTTAGTTCCTGTGAGTAAATTTTTTAAAATTATTATATCCACATAGTATCCCTTTACTTCTGCTATATAGACTTACTTTGCTTATTAATAAGTAAATACTCGTAACCGGAAATTACATTTCAACGTTATGTATGGATGTCTTCTAGGCTTATTGCTTTTTATTATGTACATTAATTCTTTGCTGATGGAAAATGGGAAAAAAAAAACATTACCTGATATACATATTCTGTTTCTAAATTAATGAAATATATAATCTATATAGTTGTTTTCTCTCAAAATTAACATTGTTCTCAGTTATTTTCTGGTTTAATTAAGATAATTACTGTAATACTCTAGAGCAGGGATTGTCAAACTTTTTAACAGGAGATATTTTGTTAAATCTTCCTTTCCCTCAAACCGTTAAAGAGCTACAAAGAAAGTGATAAAAAATATGAATTTCTGAATGGCTGTGGATATATTTTAACATTTATTCTAATAATAGAACGTAATAGAATCTGTGTACATTCGATCGAAAATAAAAATTTTCTTAAAAAAATCATTTTGATAGTTTGATTTATTCACAAATATCGGATAATTACAGTTGTGTGCCCTCAGGCTAATTATGTCATAGCAAGGTAAATACTGGACTACCCTATAATAATACTAAATTCAAGAAACACCACATTTTTTCTCTCTGAGAGTCATCGAAATATTTATTTACAAATGATGAGGAAATAAAAATATGTTTATGTTTATCATGATAAAAAGAGCTACAAGAGTGGGATCAAAGAGGCAATCAAAGAATCGTATTTGATTCACTGGCAGTTTGCCGACCCTTGCCCTTGAAACCTCTCCCTAATATCAATAATCAACTATTTAAATGTAATATTATCACAAATAAAATAATGTCCTCATTTTCCACTGCTCTTCTGCAAAAGTTTTTAGGTTGTGAATCCATTTGTCTCTACCTTCTTATAATTTAATACATATAATTTCCTTTCAATCTTAATTAAAAGATGTTAATAGAATCTCCAAAATCTATTTCTTAATTCTGGATATTTTTTTAAAAATAAATATTCTAATTTATTATAAGGGATACATACTAAACATTTATAATTAAATGTATCATTTTATTCATTAAAAAATTAATTCATTTTGTAAATAAATAATCTGAAATAAAAAATAATTTCAAGTACAATAGTCTTTCAATACATTCCATTCTTATTTTCTATTTATAAAGACGATTCATCATAATGATAAGATTGATAAATTCATACCCGATTTCCAAAAGTTTATTACTATTACTTATACTGATGCATATCCATTAATAAAATTAAAATTCTTTGTTAAGATAAACAAAACCGGTTATGACCCTGGAATAAAAAAGATTTTAATTTTGAAACAAGTAATAGAGATGTTTTATTTCTCTGACAACACATTAACAAAAAAAAAAAACACTGTACCAAAAAAAAAAAAACTTTACGTATAAATCGCAACTTTTCCAAAATAAGAAAAACCGTAATGTATCTTATTAATGGTGACCTTCTAGTTTCACTTCAAATATAGTTCATACTAAGAGCACTTCTTCACGTGATCACCATTCTTTATGCTTACACAATTGTTTTTCACAGAGGTGAAACACTTCACTGATGAAAGCCACAAGCTAGAAACTAGTCTGGAGAAATTGGATGAGTAGGCACTAGATAGGGATTTTATACACAAATCTTCCTATATCTATTTATTACTCTGGCTTGTACTGAGTGGTGCTACTGTATGAAAAGTTTTGCTTCAATGAAGACCACTTCTGGTATTTTGTAGATTCCAATAATGTTGCCTTAATGATACTGATCTCAAATCAAAACAAAGGTTGAAACTTTACAAAATAAAATTGTATAATCTATCAGTTATCTCTCATCAATTTTCTAATAGCTAATTATCAATTAGATTACCTGATACTTGGAGCATAACTTAAAGCATATATATATATAGTTTAACCCATAATTCTATATAAAATTCAAATAGATTTTATAATAAAATGTTTACTAATTAGTCTTCTAAATTTGGACAAAATGATTCCAAAGATATTGTTGGACTTAGATTTGAGAGTCTGTTTCCTTATAGATGTTCTAATAATGAACCATCAAACATCACATGATCACCACAAAGGAAAAACTCTCCATACAGTAGCATTACTCAGTGAAAGCCAGAGTAATCAATGGATGTAGGAAAGTTTGTGCATAAAATCCTTATCTAGTGCCTTTTCATCCAATAACCACAATTTAGTCTCTATTTTGTGACTTTTATCAGTAAGCAGCCTTGGATCTGAGAGTGCTGCACTTAGATCTTAGGATCTAATACAACCATCCAGTAGCCACCTTTTACTTTTTAACTAGCTATAAAGCTTTGAGTCTAAAACGAAAACCCAAAAAACTTCAAGCTAAGCTCATTAGCTTGTATAGTCATATAGATCTAAACTCAGTTCAGCATTCATACTTTTTGGTGATGAAAGCCACAAGCTAAAAATTAGTCTGGTGATATTGAATGAATGTATGGGAATTTTATGCAACAAATCTTCCTGCATCTGTTGATAACTCTGACTTGCACTGAATGACACTACACTACTGTATGGAGAGTTTTGCCTCTGTACATTTTAATAATGGTAACTTTTCATATGTATTAAGATTAACATGTTGAATTCTAATATTAGTAGTATTTTTGTCTCGATTGCCAAATGTAACCATTGGAAACTATTTCTACTTGTTTATGATCTTGCTCTTTTACATTGAATTTTTTTATACTTATTACTGGTTTATTATTACTTCCTGATAAATTTCTTTTGCCAATACAATTCTTTATTAATTTTATCTTTTGTCCTTTTTTTTAATTATTATTTATTATTCTATATTTTTTGTTATTGTGTTTGCATTTCCTTATTTTTTATAAAAAGTCATGGAATGACAACTAGGACTGCAACAATTAAGCAGTTATTCAATTCTGAAACTCTGATATTATTTTAAATCTTAGAAACATGCTTTAATATCAGATTCTAGATGATATTTTTATGGATAAAAGATTTAAAATACTTTGAACAGATAGACCTCTGATATTGCCTCTAGATGACTTTACTTTGTGTTTTTGAAAAATTTTTCATCAAATACAAATTATGTATTGTCACTATTGGTGACTTTAATATTCCCAATTCATTTAATCTCACATTAACTTAAAACATTACAGAGAGGCAAAACTTTCCATACAGTAGCACCACTCAGTGCAAGGCAAAGTAATCAATGGATGCAGGAAGGTTTGTGCATAAAATCTCTATCTAGTGGCTCCTGATTCAACATTCCCAGAGTAGCTTTAGCTTATGGCTTTCATCAGTGAAAGTCTTGAATTCTGCATCCATTGATTACTATGGCTTGCATTGAGTGGTGCTACTGTATAGAGAATTTTGCATCTCTGTAAACATCTGGAGTAAGCCTGAAGAATGGTGATCATGTGATGTGTATTGATATAACACCGACAACATTGAAAATAATTCCATTTTATAATTTATTAAATAAATAAAACAATTTAATCCTTACACTAATTTCAAAAAACTGAACTGACTATATTCTTAGAATTTTTTCTAATTTTGAATGTTTAACTACCACTTTTTTTTTTTTTTATTGATTTACATCATTCTTTCTTAGAATTTTATATTAATGTTCAATTTAATAGAACGCATTCTTTCAGAATTATATAAAAAAAAAACTACAAAAAAAGGAAAAATAGTTGGATTTTTATTTAGAATTTTCTCACTTTAATCGGAAAAGATTATATTCTTACTCTAAAAATTATTGAATGAAGTTTTTTGAACATTCATCGAAAAGCGCTAATCGACAAATTTATTCGTAAGATTTTTTTAATTAATCGTTTTCCTATTTGGTTTTCAACACTCTTAAATAAATTATTAAAATGAAATTATTTCACCATCAGCAGTAATTTATTATAACAATTTTGTTAGTTATAAAAGATTATCCAATGTTATATATCATTGAGATTTTCAACAATTGATAATTCTAAGCAATTTTGGTCTTTGGTCAAAGATTTAGGTAATACTAAAAGATAATTACAAAGTAATATCAATTGAAAACCAATTGCAGTTGGTTTTTCTCATTATTTCTTAGAACTAGTTAAACAATCAAAATCTTTTACAGACCTATTTGCAAATAATCTAATTGGTGAAAAGTTTGCATTTAGTCTTTTAATTGAAGCTGACATTATTTTTGCTATTAAGTAGCACAAATTACATTCTAATATGGAACTTGGCAATATTCCAGCTATTATGTACAAAAGACGTGCTAATATATTGCTTTTCTTTTGCACATTTTTAATTTCTCTCTAATAAGTAGTGTTTTTCCTATATCCCTTAAACTTGCTAAAGTTCTATCTATTTTTAGGTAAAGGATCTAGAAATTCAGTAAGTGACTATAGGCCTATTTCAGTTCTACACCCTGCTGCCTGATGCTTATACAATAAGATTATTTTTGCTGCCAACAAGATTTTGTCACCAGAGCAACCTGACCTTTTACCTAATAGGTCCATTGAAACAAAACTGCTAACTATTTTTAGTCATATTTACAATTCAAATGAGAATAAATCATGTTGTATGTTATTTATTTTAATACATTTAAAGCTTTTGAAAGAGTTAATCATAAAATTTTTCTTAGAAGCTTTAGAGAATAAGTTTTTCCAAAAGCTTAATTAATTAGTTTGTCTCTTTTCTTAAAGACAGAATGCTTATGTTATGTTCAAGAATAATTTTTTTATCACCATATTGTTGTTTGCATCAAGACAATGTTTTTGCATGATTAGTGTTTAATGTATATACTGATCATTTCAAAAATTATATTAAATTCTCATACCTTCTATATTATGCAGATAATTTTCAAATTTTTCAGAGCAATCTGTTACTATTAGTAACTATATTTTTTACTTCAAAAAATATAGGTATTTCTTGAAATGATATGAAATAATCATATAAACTAAATATGGACAAAAGCTTCATTGTCTCTTACTCTAGGGAATCTGAAATTGCAACATTTTCTTATTGTAACTATGGCTGTAAGATCACAACAAATGAACATCAGATTTAGGAACAATATTTTTCAATAATGTCATCACACTGATTTTATGGTAAACAAAACTCTCAAATGTATAGGAGCTCTTTATAGATATAGAAAAGTATTTAATCAAATCACAAAAATCAAACTTTTTAGAACATTGGTACTCCCCATCTTGGAGTCTAGATCAATTATATAAAATCCTCATTCCAAAACACATGGCATCAAAATTCACAATGGTTTTGATGAATTTTTAAATTCAGTAATTTAAATAAAGATCAGTATATCATATTAATGTTAAGACAAACAAACAAGAGATCTTAAATTTTTGGATAAAATTATTTCCCATAATATTTCTATGCGTAAGTTGCTATATGCTTTAACTATCAAAACAGAGCATTATAATATATGATAATCATACTCACAATATTTTTGAACTTAAAATTTGTAGGTCTAATATACAAAAATTATTTCCTTTAATCTGTTTATCCAGAACTTATAATAAGGCTCTTCAAGTAAGGACTTGTTTTATTTAGATTTCAAACATTTTACTAGAGCCATCTTATAAAATTTATATCTTTAGGTCCACTTGATATATTAACTTTTAACTTATTTGTTCATTTTCTTTTTCTACTTTGTTTCTATTATTTTATATATTTGTTTAGTGCCAGTATATATTTGTAATGTCAGCTAATTCACCATGCAATCTATAATTGGGTTAATGCCATGGATGTGCACATTAAATAAAGAAATAAATTATGTTTTTTGATGTACATAGTTATATTTTTTTTTTCTAAAAAAAGTATTAGGAATTTTTTGAAATAGTTAATGCAGTGAAGTTGTGATATATGTTATACTTTATTCCAAGTCACAGTAACACACATCATCTACAAGAGCTCTTGTTTTGTGATAAACTTTGATTAGAATAAAAACATATTGTTTATTGAACTGCAAGTTTATAGTATTTCTCAACATATAAAATAAAGACACTTTTTATAGACATAATATGCATACATAAATTAAGATTATAGTATAAATACATTTATTAAAATTAATAATACTAATAATAAATTGAGGGGACATATTTACATATATTTTACCAAGGGTGTAGTCTTTTATTCATTCACTGAAACAATAAGGATAAGAAAAACATAACTGCACTGTGTTTTTATTTTTAAAATTAAATAAATAGCAAATCTCTGACTTTCATTGCTATTAAATATGTTCTGAGCGCCATTATTTTTTTCCAATAACTTTTTCTTTTATCAAAATGTGTTAGTGGTGTTATTATCAAGAAATTAGGATCTTTCTAATTGTTTTGATGGTTTTAAGTTAGTAGCAACTTTAATTATATTCTAAAATTTTGTAAAACTTTTAGCATTATGTTTGAAAAACATTTTGTTACTGATATACTCTACAAAAAAGATAATGAGGGAAGAATATAAATGTATATGCTTTCAATATAAATTAAAGAAATATTATTGATAAATATCATCACATAGGCACTGTCAGATATATCATAAAATATATTTACAAATTTCTTTATTTTTTATGTGATTGGTAGCTGCTCTGGGACAGAAAAATTGCTGATTGCATATTATAAAATATGTAAAGGCCATCAAGTCATCATATGATCACCATTTCATATGCTTGCATGTTGTTAATAAAAGTACCAAACTTTCCATATAGTGGTACCACCAAGTTGAAAGTCTTCATAATCAATGGATACATGAAGGTTTGAGCATGCCTATTCATCCAACATCACCAGACTTTCTAGCTTGTGACTTTTATAAGTGAAGAGCCTTAGATGTGACAGCACTGCACCTAGATCTTAGGATCTAATACAACCCTCCAGCATCTACTTATGACTATTTGATTAACTATAAATCTAGTGCTTTCAAAGCCAAAGCTAATCACTGATGAAAGTCACAAGGTAGAAACTAAAAAAAAACAGGCAAAACTCTCCATATAGTGGTACCAATCAGTGCAAGCCAAAGTAATTAGTGAATTCCAGAAGGATTGTGCATAAAATTCCCATCTAGTACCTACTCATACAATATCTCCAGACTAGTAGGCACCAGATGGGGATTTTATGCATAAGCTTTCTGGCATCTACTGATTACTCTGTCTTGGATTGAGTGGCAATACTGTATGGAGGGTTTTGCCTGTTTTAATAGCAGTTATAAGCAAGCATAAGAAATGGTGATCATGTGATGTCTATTGGCTTAAGGTACAAACTACTGGAGATGTTGGATGAGTAAGCACTATGCACAAACCTTTCTGCATCCATTGATTATGAAGGCTTACAGTTGATGGTGATATTGTATGGAGAGTTTGGTGCTCTTATTAAAATGTGTTAAGCTTATAAATATTAATGTTTTTTTTACTTTTTATATTTGTATTTGATTGTGTACATTTTTTCTTATATAGCATATAATTGAAGTTGTATATATTGATACAGTATAGTTCATAATTTCACTGTATTACAAAATTTAAAGTCAAATTACAATCAATTTTATCATTTGTTTGCAGACATCCTTATACAAAAAAATAATAGTATCTGGATTTTCTACCTATTTTAAATCTATTATTTTACCAGCTATCATTTTTGTTTCCAATAAAACAAAATTTGCCAAAATAATAAAATATTATCTTTATGAAGCGGAAAAGTAAGGCAACTCAGAATATTTTTTTAATGTACTTGGCATATAGACTTTTGTATATTAGTTTAGAATGTTCTCTGTGAGATTTTAGTTACCAGGGGAGAACCCAAAATCATTATCAACATAATCAAGCAATAAATATTCTTAGGTAGTACCAAAATTTAATAACAATATATTCCTGATATGATGCCTAGTTAACATAAAAAAATTCCAATTTTTATAAAAAAAAAAAAAAAACATTTCATAATATAACCTATAAAACTGTTCTCGATATTTTGTCCCCCCTCCCCCCAAAAAATAATAAACTAATATAAAAAGTGCTTCTAGAATATATGGCAGCAAAATAAATTACTAATCCAAAGATAAAACGTGATAAAAAATAAATAACTACTGTCTACTAAAATCAAAACATTACAGATATTATGTTAAATGAAAAAATTGCAAAACAGTATTTAGAGTTTACTACATTAATATTTTGATAAAAAATCAAGTCAGATGTCACATGACCTAATTTTAATAAAGCTCGTGTTTACAAATGTTATATATTGAGTTCGCAAAACAAACTCTTAACAAGCTTTGAGAATACCCTCAAGCCCAGACCGGTTTTTGCATCTTGCGTCGTCAGTGAGGTGCTAGGATATTCATTAGATTAAAAATACTAGGACTAGCCCAGCACTTTATCTAATGTATAACTATTGAGAAGAAAATCTGAAACTTTCAGACATCTATATGTCTAAAAATCCAGCTATCTAACTCAAATAGCCATATGGGACTGAACTAAGTTCAGTTACACCATATATTGGTAGTTCTAGCAATATAAAATCGCCAAAGCCTTAGTAACAAAAAATAAATTGATAAAAAATCAAGTCAGATGTCACATGACCTAATTTAAATGTTATATATAGAGTTTGCAAAGCATTGGTGGTCGAGAGGTCAGCGTGATTGCTTTGCACTTGCAGGCAGTTGCCCGGGTTGTGGGTTCGCGTCCTGGCTGATGCTAAGACACTTAAAAAAAAAAAAACTCTTAACAAGCTTTGAGACTACTTTCAACCCCAAACTGGTTTCTGCATCTATCGTTGTCATTAGATAAAGTGCTGGGCTAGTCCTAGTATTTTTAATCTAATGAATATCCTAGCACCTCACTGATGACGCTAGATGCAGAAACCAGTCTGGGGTTGAGGGTATTCTCAAAGCTTGTTAAGAGTTTACATTAATATTTAGAAGAAAAAATACTTGTATTATCTCCATAGAATAAATAACTGCTTTTGTGGTAAAACATATTAAAAACATTTTTACAAATAGTTGGATATGATTAAAAAATTAAAAGACATAAAATATGAAGTAAATAATTAAACTAATTATTAAAACAAACTAACATTAGGAAAGAATGAAACACATATGTTTATGGCAACAGAAAATAGTACTTATATTTTCTTCAATGATATTTATTTTGTGTTGTTGGATAGCAAGCACATATGTTACTTATAATTGTCAAATATTAAAATAAAAACATTACCCCTATTAAATGCAAAAAAATAAGTAAATAACTGAAGCTCATTTACTTAAAATTTGACCAAAAAAATGTGGCAGACATAGCTACTTAAATACCTGAGTAGAAAAATAAACAAAATTTAAAATGTTTATAATCTTAAAATAATGTATAAAAAAATAAAATTTTAAATGCTTATAATCTTAAAGTAACATGCATGAGTAAAATGCCTAACTTTGTGGGAATTACTAAATTTATATTGATGATTTTTGAACAGTAAATAAATAAAATATGTCTAAATATCTGAGCAGAGAAAAAATATGAAAAGAATATGGCAGACTTATCCTCATGTCATGGAGGTGGTTTAACCATTTGACATCTATATGTAAAGCAGGGTAAATAGATAATAATGTTCTATTAACCAAAAATTATTACCAGTGTTTTTCTTAATTATATTAAATGTTGTTTGTTTGTTGAGTTTTTAAATTTTGTTGTAATTGTTTTGTTTGTTACTAATATAAACACCTTTAAAGCTAACTGTTTTATTTTTATTTTTTATTTGTTAGCATAATAGCAGTGATGTTGATCTCTGATCATCTATTTATCATCTATCTATTTATTCACCATACTTTCACTCATTATCTGTCTGTCTCTATTTATCTGTCTATCTATCTGTCCATTCATCTATATGTATTTCTCAATCTATTATCTCTCTCTATATATGGTGTATCTGAATTTAGTTCAGTCCCATATGGCTGTTTAAGTTAGATAACTGGATTTGAAGACATAAAGATGTCTGAAAAATTCAGATTTTCTACTTAATAGTTAAGTATTTGATAAATGCTGGGATTGAGTTTGTATTTTAGATCTAGTATTGAAAGTCCTAGCACCTCACTGATAAGAGCCTTTATCTTGAAACCAGTTTGGGGATAGGGGTGGATAGAAGTTTTAAATGCTTTCTCTTGCAGCACTTATCAAAAAGATTGTCTAGAGCAATTAGCATGCTCATTATATTACATTTGTAAATACAAGTTAATTAAGTCATGTGACATATGACTTGATTTCCCATCCATTCTATCTATTTATTCTGCTTATTTTTTATTTGTCTATATATCTATTTAAATATCCATATTTGTCTATTTAACTATATCTGATTTTCTTTTTATCCATCTATCTATCCAAACATTCATTTATCTATCTATTTATTCATCAATCTGTCCATTTATCTAAATATATAGAAAGATAATCAAATAGATAGGTAGATAGATAGGATGGGTACATAAATAAATAAATGAATGCATTGATAGATATATGAATACAAATATAATTAATTAGTAATCTATATATGTTAATCATGTGAGAGGAAAACATTTTTTGCATCCCTCTCCCCATCAATAAACATAAGCTCTAAGCATAGGTGATTCACCTAAGCTTTTAAAACACTTATCAACAAAAGAATACAAGAAAGTTAATAACAATTGTGCAGTCTGAAAGATTGGTTTTCTCTCATATGATTTACATACATAGACTGCTAATACATTAATTACAGATATTCAAAATTAATATAAGTGAAAATTGTGGATAATTACAAATGACCTACTGTTTTTTCCATATGATATGTAAAATTTTGTGTAAATAATTTGCCATTTCAATTATCAGGCTCACAATAGAATCAAGTCCTGAATTAATCACAGTAAATGGGTATTAGATTATATAAAATGAGCACCAAGCATTGATGGTGGAGTGCAAGCAAATTAATACCAATAGCCCATATCTGAAAGATTGGTTTCCTCTTACTTGAGATACAAAAATATAATAACAACATTTCACTCTTCTTACGCGTTAAAGCAAAATTTATTTATTTACTCTATACAGTTTCGACTGTTTCTAGCAGTCTTCATCAGATCTACAAAATTTAAACATTATATCAATACAGCCATATTTCCTACATATACCTTTTATAATTTTACAATTTTATCAACTTAATTATTAACATCACTTTATTCATTAAACTTACTATTCTATAACTTTTTGTTGTATTAATATAATGTTTAAATTTTGAAGATCTGACGAAGGAACAGTCAAAAATGTAAAGAATGAATAAATATATTTTGCTTTAAAGTATAAGAAAAATGAAATGTTTTATTTTATGTTATATAAAAAAGTAAAAATAAATAAGGAAAGAGGAAGAGAAAGTATTGAAGATACAAAAATAAATATATAGATAGATGAGTATACATGAATAGTTGGACAAATAGATAGATGGCTGGGTGTATATATTGATGGTTGAATAAATTAAAAACATGTAGACAATCAAGTAAATAGATGAGCAGACAGTCATATAAATAAATAGCAAGATAAACTAATAGACAAGTAAATGGACAGGGAAACAAAAAAATAGGTAGATAGAATTGTTTTAGATGTATGCATCATAATATTTACATATTCATTCTTACATTTATCTATCTATCTTTCTATTTATTCATAAATCTTATCTATATGCTTAATTGTCTATTTATGTATCTTTCTATGGATGAACAGACAGATAAATGGATCATTGGACACATAAATGGGTGATAAATAGAAAATCAGATACACAAATAAATATTCAGATAGGTGTATATATATATATGAATGGGTTAGTGGTTAAATAGATATGTGGTTAAATAAAAGAATGGTTGTATGAATAAATAAGTATGTAGATGGAAAAATGGATAGATAGGTACAGAAATAGATGGATATATTGGAGGAATAGATAAATAAATGGATTGTTGAATAAATACATGGATTGTTGGTAGACAGAAAGTCAGATATAATTCAGACATATAAAGATAAACAGAAAACAGATAAGGATAGGCAGATAGATAGATTTTGGATGAATGGATTTTTGGATAAATAAATAGTTAAATAAATGAATGGTCGAATGGAGACAGATAGAAATACACATAATTAGTGGACAGATATACATTCTTCTATACATCTATCATAATTTCTATATACATACCCATTCATTCTGTCTTTATGCTTAACTCTCTGTTTATATATTTATTTATGGATGAATGGTTAGATAGATAAGTTAATAAATGGATGGATAGATAAATGTAGCATAAACAGGAAGTTAGATACATAAATAAGTATTCATCTAGGTAGATAGATATTTAATACATGAAAGAATGGGTGGAAAAATAAATACATGGTTAAATAAATGGATGGTTGCATGAATAAATAGCTACATAGATGGAAATTGGATAGAGATATACAGAGTTAGATAGATAGTTTAAAAGAATAGATAAATAAATGAATTTTTAAATAAATACATGGATGATGGGATAGACAGAACGTGAAATAAAATTAACCAGAAAAGTAGAAAGATAGATACATAAATATGAATATAAGCAGATTGATAGATAGTTAAATAAATGGATAATTGGATGAATAAATAAATATATAGACATATATATATATATATATATATTCATTTATCTACCTATTCATTCACCAATATATCCATTTATCTCTATACCCATTCATTTTTCCATTTACTTCTATTTATCCATCCAACTATCCATCTATTAATTACCCACCCTTCTTTCTACTTATGTATTAGCTCTCTATCTGACTACACACCTATTATGTATTAGCTCTCTATCTGACTACACACCTATTTGAAAATTTATTTATGCATATATCCATTCAATTATCAATTTGTCTATATATCTATTTACCTATCGATTCATTTACTTATTTTAATAGATGCATAGATAGAGAATTAATCAGACAAATAGGATGGATGACCAGTTAGATAGATAGATGAATGAAAATATAAATATATACATACAAAGACATATATATAGATGAATATCTATGCCATCAATTATCTGTTTTTCTCTCTGTCTATCTACATATTTTTTAATCAACTATCTATTTTAACTATCTAACTATTTACCCATCCATACATTCATCTATAAGCTATCTATTTATCTATATATCTTTCTGTCTACTTATATACTTCTATTTATCTATTTATGTGCCAGCCTATCTATCCATTTATTTATCTGTCTGTCTATAGAAATAGATAAGATGGATGAATGGGTAGATAGATAAATGAAATAGATGATTATATAGTTACAAAGAAAGATATATAGATAAACATCTATACCATCAATTATTTGTTTTCACTCTTCTATACATTTATTCAATCAAGTATCTAATTTAACTATCTATTTACCCACCCATCCTTTCATCTATAAGGTATCCATCTATATAACTGCATATCTATTAATCTATCCATCTTGTCTTGTCTATTACCTGTCTATTTGTTTATCTATTTGTTGACTTTGTCTTTCTATCTATATATTTATCCATGTATCTGATTATCTATTTATCTCTTATATCTCTTATGTGTCTATCTGTCTATTCATCCATTAATCTATGCATATAATATGTCTAACCATCCACCCATCCAACTATAAAACTCTATCCATATATCTATCATGTCTGTTGTCTATTGTCTATGTACACATCCGTCTTATCTATCTAACTGCTTACCTCTCTATTTGCATGACTATGAAAATATAAATAGAAAAACGGATAACTGGATAGATAAGTGGATGAATGGATATACAGATGAATGGGTACAGTTAAAGAGATAGATAAGAAAGTAAGCAGATAGATAGATTGAATGAATGAATAAGTAAATAGACAGATAGATGAATAAATGGATAGTTATAAAGACATAATAGTTTTATAATAATCAGCAGTATATTCATTATTATTTATTTATTTATTTAGATAGATAGATAGATAGATAGATAGATAGATAGATAGATAGATAGATAGATAGATAGATAGATATTGATTGATGAATGGATGTAGTGGATAGGTAGATAGATAGATAGATAGATAGATAGATAGATAGATAGATAGATAGATAGATAGATAGATAGATAGATAGATAGATAGATAGATAGATAGATAGATAGATAGATAGATAGATAGATAGATAGATAGATAGATAGATAGATAGATAGATAGATAGATAGATAGATAGATAGATATTGATTGATGAATGGATGTAGTGGATAGGTAGATAGATAAGCAGATAGACACGCAGGTAAATAGATAGACAAATAAACAGAAAATCAGAAATTGGCATCATTGCTATTCAATTGTTACATCAAACAATTATCGAAATATTAAATAAAAAATAAAACTTTTTACAAATGTGTATAATAATTAGAAATAAGCAAAACAATTACAAAAAATTAAAAAACTCAAATAAATAACATTTACCGCTTTAACAAAAAATATACATAAGAAAACTCCAACATTAATTTTTGTTTGATGGACAAACCATTGTTTTTTTATTCTTGCTTTACATGTATATGTCAAATGATGAACCACCTCTACATCATAAGGACAACCTTGACACAGCCTTTCTATATTTTTCCACTCAGGTATGCAGGTAATATTATTTTTATTTAGTGTTCAAAATGATCAATATAAAATAAATATTTCCCATGTAATTATTTTTTATAATATAATGTGATTGTAAGGGGGCCTTGCATGGTTTGACGCAGTTGATAGAGTGTTTGACTTGGGATTGGAGGTTATTCTGCCACTTGCACGCAGTCCAGGTGCTCGAATTTTTTTATGAATTCCCAAGCAATAAAGCCATAAATGATTTTTTTTTATTGTAGGGGTTTCACTCATGCAAATCTTCATGTTACATTTGATGTGTCCATAAGCATGATTATATTATACATTAAGACACATTGTTTTACTATAATTAGAATAGCAAATAGTCTGCAACAACTCTATTTCTACAGTTCGCTAATGTTCAATTCCCTTAATGTTCATTCAGGCTGGCTGCTACAAAAATGGTTTACAATGGGCAAGGTTTACATACACCTTTGCCCCAGTCCAGTTTAGTTGCACACAAACACTTCTGTAGTATAGCACTGCGACTGACATTAAGCTCCTTACAGCTTCCTGTCTCTGCAACAGTCTGTCAGATATTTCCACTTGAAAACCGCTAGAAATTCAACTCTTTATTCAGCTGCTATCTGGACGGTTTCCTCAGGCTGCGGTCTCCCCATCTCTGTGGGCTCTTTTCACTATACCTGTGGACTACATTTCCACCGGGCACTGGACATTAACCGCAAGCACTGACATGAGATATCTCCTTCTGGAATTGAACAGGAATGTCTACTGGAGATGCACTCAAATCTCTCACTAACGTAGTTGTTACATAATCTTTTTATAGCTTTCTGATAACTGCAGCAATTAATTACATTGTCCAATAGGGTAAGGTCTCTTATCTAGAAACATTTGCAATCAGCAAATATTTCTTGGAATTATCGTTCGCCATTACGTTTATGTCTTAATTAAATTCATCAGTTATCAGTGTGCGATCTAAAAACAACCCCTCCAATAAATACTAGTTTTTCTGGAGTGCATAAACTTGTATGCATTTTTTTACAAAATACCACAACATTAAGATTATTAACATTGTAAAATGAGTTTTTACTTTTTTGGCCAGATATGTACTCATTATCAGGCCCGGATTTAAGGCGATTGGAGCGATTGGGCCCAATCGCGCCCCGCACTTGAAGGGGTCCCGCACCACTCCAAAATTAACAAAAAGTTATTTAAGTTTAATATATAGAGCCCCCCACCCCTCAAAAAAAATCCAATCGGGCCCCGCACTTATTGGATTCGGGCCTGCTCATTATCACTATTTTTTTAAATCAAATTTCATAAAAACATTTTGGAAATTGTTTCTGTCTTTAACAAAATATCTGTAATGTTTTGATTTTAACATTTGATAGTTATAGGCAACATATCTATTTACAAGGGAACAACATAAATATTATTTGACAAAATATAAGTTTTGTATTCTGCTGTCATAATTACATGTGTTTTTTTCTTAACATTAGCTTAGTAATTTGATTGATCACGTAGTTGATGTTTTTATTTGTTTTTTATTTTTTAACCATGTTATGTAATTGTAAAAATACTTTTCATATATTTTTCCACATAAGCAGTTATTTGTTTCGCAGACAAGATGTTCGATTTTTTTTTTTTGTTACATGTTAACATTTATTCTGAATGTTGTTTTGAAATGTTTTTTTTTCTTCATTAAACATAAGATCAAATATTTGCTAATCATTATTTTAATAGATGCTATTAATTATTTGTTTTTTGTTAGTTTTCTTTTTAAATGTTTTAGTTTAGTAATTTATTTTCGCATTATACGTTCAATAAGTACATTTTGCATTAGTTTAGTGATTTTGAGAACGAAAAATATTGGGAACAGATTGTAACAGTTTATAAATTATTTTTATGAAGGCAATGTTTTGAGGCTGCCGCTGATGTCCAAAATGGCATGGAGGGCATTCGTAATTGATACTAACTTTTGTATAGTCTGTTCTTTAAAATTCCAAAGTATCACATATATTAGACAATAGTATATATGCATAGCGTTGATAAATTTAATTATTGATATCTGGGGTGCCATTTCAATTTTAATATGACACCTACAAAAATATAATCTGTATTTTACAATAAACATAATAAAAATAAGAAACAAGGCGCATATATCTTTTCCCATCTTACAAAAATTCGGATCTTGATATCATTTCCGGAATCACTATAATTATTAGTTAAAAAATATTTTATTTTTAAATGTATTCTGTTGGGAAGAGGGCGTATTAGATCATTTAAAATGTAGCCTTTTATTTATTTATTCTGTTATATATCAGTACACATTGTATATATAATTTTTTTTTATATGTTATAGGATTTTTAAAATTATGAACCGTACGTAGATCTTGATATTGTAACGAATTGTTTAGTATAAAATATCATGGATTTTATATATTTTGATTTTTTTTTTCTAATATAATCAATAAAGAATCAATTGCTTTTATAAAATGCAAAATGGCTAAATAGTTTAGAAGGTTTATGCTCTGATTATTTCAGTTTGTTTTTAAAATGGTGATTTAATTTTCGAAAAATTTAATTAAGTATGACATTTAAAAATGAAAAAAGTCTTCAAAAGAAAGCATTGTATTTTAATGAATTAAAGTCAAAAGTCAATAAAGACCCCCCCCCCCAATTAATTGTCACATTTTTTTTACTTTGAAATCTGTCAGTGCAAATGTTTTGATTTTGTCAGTAGGGTATCTCATCTCTACCCCTATTTTATTTCCTCCTCCTATTTGTTTTACAAACTATTGTATTGAAATGTATTAAAGACATATTGAAGCTTAGTAAAAAATAAAATTATAAATATTATAGTAATAAAACATTAATGCTGCAAGCTTCTAATTAGATTAATTTTAATACTAATACTACAAAATGTTGATGTGAGACGTAAAAATAATTTCCTATTAATTTTATAATCGTTCAATTCAATTAAAACATTCAAGAAAAGATAGAAAACGCAATATATGGGTAAAAGAACAAACAGGCATTACTGATATCGTTGAAAATTAAAAGTCTAAAGTGGACTTGGGCTGAACATATTGCTAGAAGAGATGATAATCGATGGGCAATTGAAATCTTAAACAGGATTCCAAGAGATTGCAAAAGACCCAGAAAGAGACCACATGTGAGATGGATCAATGGAATAAGAGAATGTGCAAGGGTAATGTGAAGAAAAGAGGCTAGAGATTGTAGAAGATTGTTTGAGCTTTGAGGAACCTTCATCCTGCAGTGGACTAATAATGATTGGCAATGATGATGATGATTCATCTTAAAGATGGTGGTATGTTTATTGGAGTGAGTACAATAAGAATTATCCTTAATTTTTCATAGCTGAATGACAATTTAAAATCTCTTTTTAAACCTATGTTATTTGGTTAATTCTCTGCTATTTTTTATGAATACGGTCCATTAATGGAGTAATGATTTATGTTATAGTATTTTCTTTTATTATGGATTACTAATTATAATGAAGTTTTAGATGTCTAACTATGAGACAAATTATTGCTGGTTTTAAAATAATTCTAAAATATTTAGCAAATTTATTTATTTATTTATTTTTTCTTTTCTAATAATTAAAACATTTTATTGTCCATTGAGATAAACCTATTTATCATACTAACAGTACTGCATTACCTAAAATTCTGAAGGTAATAATTTATGTTAAGTTCTAAAAATGCCTGATACTATTTAATTTCAGAGATGAAAAATGCTTTGAAACTAGCATCATAAATAAATAAGATAAAACATTCCTTAAACATTACTTACCATGTTTTCCAGTTAGTGGATTGGGTGTAGTTTCTTACTTTAGCCTCTAATTAATAATATTTAGGTATTAAGTTTTATGTCTAATGTGGATTGATAAACTGCTTAGCTATGGAATGACTTATTAAAAAAAAAAATACACCAAAAATTTTAGTTATACCTAATCTGAATTTATACCCAGATTGTGGGGTTGACAAATGAGCTCTCATTTGCAACAGCATGATATGGTTATGTATAGGATAACTATAAAAAACTAAAAGTAAAATATTTTACAAATAACTGATTAATTGCAATGTAAATTAATACTTAGCTTATACATTTTTAAAAGTATATACTTTTAGAATCATAAAGTTAATAATTGCCTAAGCTGAAAGTGTTTAGAATATTATATTAATGTCTTAATTAATTTCTTTAATACTTCAAAATCCCTATTAGCAGGTTCAATTAAAGTTTCAAACTTTTGATTGGTCAATTATAGAATCAGTAAAAATAAATTTAGCTTTCAAAACTATATTTCTTTTACTTTAGTTTCTAAAATGCAGATTAATAATTGATTAGATTATTAAACTGAATTAACGTTTTTTTTTTAAAAAAACTTCTATTTATAATTGATGACAATAATCTATAGCAGTAAACATAAAATATATGTTTGTTATCCAATTATAAATCAAAGCTGTACGTTATTGATCCTTCTTTGCCAATTTGCCTTCACATAAATGTAAACATTTTCTACTAAAATCTTAATTCTTTTTTTAAAATAATTTATATTTTACACATATTTTTGAAAAAAAAAATCATTAAAGTGTCAAAAAGAAAGAAGTTGTACAACATATTTTCACTTGAAAAATCAAAACAAAAAACTGAACTGTCAAAATTTATTGACAGGCAAACTCTGATGAACAGAAATGTTATATCATTAAATTTAAATATTATTGATTTATTAATTGTAAACAAATTTTAAAGGTGACAGCATCATTCAGTATGATTTTCTCAATAAAATAACCATAAAATCAGTAAAATAATATTAAAAATAGTGATTTGAGATTGGGATAAACTAGCATACAAAAATGAGCATACTGCACAGTTGATGTGTTAAAAACATTTAACCCTCTTGTACTATGCTAGCATCTGATAGACTTTTTTGTTCTCATTTAATTTAAGCTTTCAATTTTTACTTTAATATTAAACTATTATTATTTATCAGAATATAATAAATTTGATCTCATTTGATAGATAAAAGAAATTAAATAAAATTTAAAAAATCACATTTAATTTTTAGATTTGTTTTAAAAATTAGATTTTAATCAAGGTGGAGTAGATTCATTTTGAAAAATGAATGAAACCTTTGTTTGATGTTTTTTTTTAAAATCTGAATGAATTATTTTTAATACGTAATAAATCTATTAATTTATGCTTTAAATGTTATGACTGTTTAGTTGTAACATTTCTAAACAGTTGTATTTATCATGACTGCAATCTTTAAGATAACAATATTTGGAAGAATATATTCTTTTATATTTAAAAATAAAATATTTCTGCAAAAATGACTATATAATATGTTTTTGATTTCCAATAATTATTACCCAATTAATATACAAAAATGATCATAAACTTAACAAAAATCAAGTTTTTAGACTATTGTAATATTTTCTTGAAGTAATCTCACAAAGTTTGAGATCACCAAATACATAATAGGTACCAATCATTAGGAACATTGAAGACATGCTTATTTTATGACCCTGACATATTTTGAATTTTTTTGAAATTACAATATAAAAAAATATAAATGTGAATTGTAAATGCTGTAATAAAAAAGGTTTGCAAAATTTTTCAGTAGAGAGTAAAAAATGCAAATCCAATTTCTTAACTTCTGTCCCAAGAAAATTTCATTAGTAAAAATGGAAAGGTTAATAAAAGTGTAATATTATTAATAAAATGAAATAACATTTGCACAAACACAAAATAAAGACATTTAACTAAATTATTATTATTATTATTATTATTATTATTATTATTATTATTATCATCATCATCATCATAATAATAATGATGATTATTATTATAATATTTTTTTTATAAATTGAATAAATATAATGTTTGTTTTACAAACTTTTATCAATGTTGTTAAAGCTTATTCAAATTATCAATATAAATTATTTTTAAAGACAACATTTGGTTACTGAATATATGTGAACACATTTTATTGGTCTGTTATTGAGTAATCGTAACATATTTGATAAAAATTTTGAAAGTTCATAAAACAAAATGTTAATGGCTTAAGCTATCAATAATGAGAAAGTAATTAAAATATGATTATTTTTACTATTATTGTATTTTGTATTGATATGCTAGTATTAAAATAAATATATTTTATATAATACAATTTGTCATCAATATCTTTTAAAATTTAAAAAAAAATGTTTTGTAGTTTGTTAAAGTTAATGGAATAAATATGTTGATTGCAATTTCAAAACTTTTTACAATCCCTAAAACTATTGTTACAATTTAAACTCAATCCATAATAGAGAAAAATTAGCTTTCAGTTATGAAAGAATAAAAAGAGATAAAATAAAGATTACATTTTAAATAGAAATAAGTTTTTTTATATATTAAATGCTTTATTGACTTCACACTAAAAAGCAATAAATAATTATTTTTCCAACCACAATTAAAGTTTTTAGATTTAACTTGAAATAAAAGCATGGGGAGACACAAATTAATTAAGTCAATCCCTTGTTACAAAAAATAGAGATTGACTTAATTATTGAAACAATTATTTTATTTTTAGTGCACACCCAATAAAAGCTTTCAGTATAAAAATTATTTGTATTATTTGTAAATGTTTAGTATTGGTACAGTAAATGAAAATGTAAAACTATATTGTATTTTAAATTGACAGGACATTTGTAGGTGATATATATATATATCACTAATTATTTTTGACATAAGTTAAAATAAATACCTTTATGTATTTTTCATATTTAGTATGTGTACATAATAATCCATATGTATATAATGTAAATAATTTTTTCTTAATAAATATATGTTTAAATCAATATCACATATGTATAAGTCATTCGATAATTCTGAAGTAAGTTAATGTATTATTCTTAATGTATATATTATATTTAGTATGTATACCTAATTATATATGTATAATAAATCAGTAACTAAGTTTTCTATTTAAAATTGTTTCTATTTTATTTTAAAACAATTGTTTTTTTTAAAAAATGCTAAAGAAAAAAATGCAACCTTTTTTAACTTTCACAATGATTTTAAATAATGCAAGTCTTACAATTGTTTTAAAATAAAAATAAACACAATTTTAAATAAAAAACTTAGTTACTGATTTATAATACATATATAATAATGTACACATACTAAATATAATATATACATTAACAGTTTAAAATGATTTTAAAAATGTATTAAATTGAAAGAAAAAATGTATATGGATCTCTCACAACCATTATTTAAAACAAATGAAAATTCTAAGAATAATTGTTATCAGTGATATGTATGTTATTGAATGTTTTTAATATTTTCCCCACCCTCTATTCTATATCTAGCAAACTAGTTGACATACTGAAAAGATACATGTTTCAAATGGAATAGAGTGATATAACTTAGTTATATATCAATTTTCAAGCATTTCTATTGAATTTAAATATATTAAACCTTGATTTTAATATTTTATTCTCATTTGGAAAAAATCAAAAGTTAACAAATAAACTGATTTTCAAAAATCAATAAAAGCATTTAAAAGTAATAATTAAGAAAACAATAATGAAGGTTTATTTAGAAAAAATAAACTTCTTACTCTTGAAAATAATTATACTTAATAAAATATTTTTATTGGCTGTGAACATAATTCTGAAACAAATATAAACAATCTTACAATTTATATAGCAAACATTAAAAAATATATTGCTAAAGTTTTATTACTTAGTCAATTGTAAATGTAATAAAAAGATATTCCATGTTATGTTAAAGAAATTTATTTTTTTTGCTTACTTTCAAATTAGAAGACAAAATTACAAATAGCAAAATAATGGAAAAAAAGAAGAAATTCATTTAATTGATTTTAATTTTAAAACTGTGATAAATAAGTTAACTTTATGTTTTCTTTTAAAGTTAAAGTTGTGCTTGTTATTCTTTAAAGTAAAACAATAATTTAAATGATTCCTTATTTTAAAAATGTATATACATTTTTTAAATATGTAAACAATATATTAAAATTTTGATGTCATATGACACAAATATATTATATGTCAATATATAAAACAATTGTAAAATGTATGGTTGTATTAAATATTACATTATTTTCATAGAAATAAGGTTTATGTTAATCACAAATGCATTTGTTACACCCCTTTTATACAAACAATTAATTATAGCAGACAAATAGCTTCTTCATTTTCTATACATGTTTAAACATTGCATACCTATTGTTTAAAATGATATAAATTTTAATGAATCATGCTTTTATTCCACCATTATTCCTTTAATTTTCTGAATTCATAGAATTTCCTTAATCATGCAGTTTTTGATTATGAAATTTTCTCTGACAAAAGTCAAAAAATTGAAATTTGCATTTTTGCCCTCTACTGAGAAATTTTGCGAACCTTTTTTATAGCTTTAAAATTCATGTATATTTTTTCTAAAAATTCAAAAGATGTCAGGATAATCGAATAAGCAGGTCTTCAAAGGTTCTTAATCTCTATGATGATAAGTGCCTTTTATATATTTAATGATCTTAAACTTTGCAAGATTACTTTGAGAAAATATTATGATGGTCTAAAAACTTGATTTTGTGAAAAATTTATGATTATTTTTATGTAGAAATTGTTTGATAATTATTTGAAACCAAATATATATTATTATATATTTATTTTTTATAGAAATATTTTATTTTTAAATATAAAAGCTTAAAGTTTCTTGAGTAACATCACTATAATGATTACCACTGCAGAAAATTCAATGGTTTAGAAAATGACACCACTATACAATGTGTAATAACATTTAGTTTTATCATAAAAATTACTAATAAATTGTAAACATTTAGAGCATAATTTGATTGATTTAGTAATTATTGAAAATAATTTGCTAAGATTTTTAAAACAAATATCAAACATGAAGATTTCATTCATTTTGCAAATGGAATATCTTCCACCTGAAATTTAAAGATGAAACATTGATTTCTTTTGATTAAAATCTAATTTTTAAAACAATTCTGAAAAATAAATGTGATTTTTTAAAATTTTATTTAATTTCTAAACAAAAATATCTATCAAATAAGATTAAATTTATTATGATATGATAAATAATAATGGTTTACTATTAAAGTGAAACTTGAAAGTTTAGAGTAAATAAGAATAAATAAATCTATCCAAATACAGGAGGGTTAATTATCTTATTTTTCCACTAACATTTTGACATATTTCTTTGTTCTCACTAGATTTAAGTTTTTAACATTCATTTTGACATTAAACCATTTTTATTTATTAGAATATAATAAATTTAACTTTATTTGATAGATATTTTTGCTTAGAAATTAAATGAAATTTTAAAAATCACATTTGATTTTCTTAATTATTTTAAAAATTATATTTTAGTCAAAACAAAACTCTATCACATCATCAAATTTCAGGTAGAGCTGATTCAGTTTGCAAAATGTACAATATCTTGTTTGTTTATGTTTGTTTTAAAAATCTGAACAAATTATTTTTATTAATTAGTAAATCTATCAATTTATTCTTTAAAAGTTTACAATTTTTCATAATTTTTACAATATCACTATATATTATAATAATCAGATGAGTGACTTCATTTCTAGACAGCTGTGCTTTCCATGATGGTAATCTCTATAGTAACAATATTCAGAAGAAAATATTTTTTTGTATTTAAAAATAATACATTTCTGTAAAAAATAAATATGTAATGATATGTCTTTTTGATTTTTAATAATTATTACACAATTATGGCACAAATATAATCATAAACTTTCCAAAAAATCAAGTTTTTCAACCATCATTGTATTTTATCAATGATCATAATATTTCCTCAAAGTAAACATGTGAGATTTGCAATCATGAAATATATAATGGATACCCATGGGACTTGAGATGCTTTGATGGACTACCAATTCGATTTTCTTGCCATCTTTTGATTTTTTTGTATTTAAAATATTAGTAAATAAATATATGTAAATTTTAAATTTGTAAAAAAAAAACTTTCATAAAATCTTCACCAAGGAAAGAAAAACACAAATTTAATTTCTAGAAATCTCAAATGAAGCTTGGCCATCTGTATAAAATAAACTTTAATATATTAATATAAAATTTCTTAATTACATTAATTCTGAACAATGTGTTCAACTGGTTCTTCAAAATTCCACATAAATAAAAAATCTTTATGAAGAAAAATTAGTTACCTTAAATTTAAATTATATAAAAATGTAATTAAAAAAAAAGGTTTTAATTTGAAGTATTAATTAGTGAATACACATTTTATTATACATATTATTAAAAAAGAAAGATACTAACATATAGATAATTATACTCAGCAACATTTTGGGTCTCATTTTGGACACAAGCACTGTGAGGCCATATAGACTTTTATCTTACTGCAATTGCAGAATCCAATAAATCAAAATGGTTGGTTGAGATTCAAGATAGCTAGTGAAATTGCCATATCTGCACCCTCCCTTCAAGGCTTGCCTCCATGATGGTTTCACTTTCTTAGTATGTGCATGATATCTCCAACTGCATATTTCTTATTATAATAAATAGGTGGTACCAGATAATTTATTAAAAGCCAAGGGGGTATGAAAAGCAACAACCTTGGAAACCCCCGGTGTAGAGTGTTTTAAAGAATACTTTGTAATTATGAAGAAATATTAAAACATTCATGACTTCAGCATATTTTAAGTAGCCAGAATAAGCCAAAGTATATATACTTATGAAACAAAATATAATCCTCTTTTGCAGGATGATATCGGATAATAGCCTTATAGAGTAACAAGTATGATCCATAAAATAAAAAAGTTTGGGTTATTGGGGACAATTGTATAAAATACACAAAACTTACAATTAAACAGGTTAGCTGCACATCAATATATCCATTTATAAATATATACATTACTAGAAGTTGATAATATATCTATCAAAAAAGTAATGGATAGAAGATTTTTGATTGAGTTAAATAATATTCTTAAGATATGAACTTGTTCAAAAACATGATTTACTTTCCAGAGTTTGGCATTAAATTCAACAGACTAGAAAAGGGGATATAATTAAATTCAAGATATTTTAATTAACCACAATATATATTATCTCTGTGCCTATTCAATGGGCTTAGATTTCTATGCATTCAATGTAACTAAAGAGTTCAATTTGTTGTTAGATTTCCAAAATGCATATCTGGCTGCAATAATTAAAACACTTTACAAAATTAATGTCCACAATTAGATGATAAACCTGAATTAATAAATCTAAATTCATTAGAAAGTAACTATTCTATAAATAATATATCTGTAAATATAATTAAGATAGTGACTGAGTTAAACATTTCAAAGTTTGTGCTGAAATGTAAAAACAGCAATAAACAGAAGCAATGTTTATTTTTAGAGAAATGCGTTAATCTTTATCATATGCAACTTGAATATTTATAATAGTCAAATGGTGTCTTTTTTTGACTATAGAGGGATCTCTCAAACCTCAATCCAGGATAGAGACTTTACAAAGATAAGAACAGCCATTCAAGGTGCATATGATAATGGTTAAAGCCTTTCCCTAAATGTTATTTACATATTTCCCATGTGCTTAATAAATAATCATAATTTTACAGAAGTAATGTTTATTGACAACAGTTTTGAAATGAAAAGCTGTGGCCTTAAAAATTCATCTGATTTGAAGGGAGATTAAGCACATGATTGAAGGGTATTAAAATCCACATTCAAATAATCTATTAAATAGGACATTGAAAATTAAATTATTGATTAAAGAAATAGAATTAATGATTATACTAAGGAGTGGTAAACATATTTGTTTAGTGACTTGTTTTAATTACATAAAAAATAGTAAACCTATCAATAAGTCTTGAGAAATGTCTCAGCTAAGAGCAAAATGTTGCAAAATATGACATAATTTTTATTGATGACATAATAAATATGAATTTTTATGATAAGTCAAAAATGCAAAGAGAGTAGAATACATAATGTATCTAATAAATTAAACTTATAACAAAAATAGCTTTCAAATATACTTAACAAGCAAATAAAGTTATCGATTTTGTGCATTTTGGAAAAGAAGTATATTCTCTTATTCTTCTCTTTCACTTTTTTGCATATCTTCATATAATAATATATATATATTGCTTATAAAGAAAAAAGCAGAGAAGAAGATTAGAGCTCTGATGAAGAAAACTGTAAGGAAAATAAAGAAGTGTTTAAGAAAATTTGTTTGCATTGAAGTGTTATAAGCAATATATATATATATGATCATTTTGGAAAAGTTAATAGTCTCTTCTGCCAACAGTATAATTACACAAGCATAATAATATTGATAACATGATGTCATCAGATTAACATTATCAAGATAGGCATAATAATTATGCATACATAATGTTTTTAAACAACATCAACAGAGATGATGGATATTAGATCATCTATATAAAGTCTATTGTAAATAACAACTTATTTAAGTAGAATATCATGTTTATGAGTATATTAGACAAAGAAATAAGACTATAATGCAACTGATTATAGCATCTGTGCAGCGAATTTAGAGTAATGAAGATATTTATATAGATGGACAAACTAAAATTCTTAGCAAAGTTTCATATAATTCAACATATCAAGTTTCAGATTAAATCTTTCAAATATATTATTATAAACATTTGTTCCTGAAATCAAGCAATTGCTTTAAATTAAAAGATAAAAATAATATCTGATATTTGACTTTAAAACTTTGTACTGTTTATAATGAGTTTAATAATTGAGAAAGATTATGAAGGATTTTTTTTACAATCTTGAAATAACAATGTTCTGATTATTTATAAAAATATATGATTAGTATCCGTTCCCATATGATATGACTAAATGAGGAGTCTCATTGTTTTTTTATCAGCAAGTATAGACTAGACTTGACAGTTAATACCGATATTATTAAGTATTTATATTTGAAACGGAAGTAACAACCTCCCATTGAGTTATGTGACGTCAAAAACAATAAAAGAAAGCTTTTGATATCAAATAACTCAGTGGAAAGAAGTTATTTCAGTTTCAATAACAGATATTTTTTTATTAATTATTATTGAATATTTATACAAACCATAATCAGATAAGAATTATGGATAATTTAAATAAAATCTAAAAATAATGCGTCTATAAAAGAAAATAAAAATGTCATCATAAAATAACCTAAATTATTTAAAGTGGATTCCAAGAGATTGTAAAAGAGGCAGAAAGAGCCCACATGTCAGATGGATGAATAAAATAAGAAAGCATGTGGAGTGATGTGAAAAAGAGAAGCTAAAGATCGGAGAAGATGGATTGAACTTGGAGAGAGCTTCATCCTGCAATGGATTGATAATGGTTGATGTTGGTGATTTTGGAGTATTTCCTTTAAGAACATGTCTAAAAATATTGGCAGATATTTAAGCTAAAAACTAAATGAAACCTAAGCGTAATATGGAAAGTTGGTGGAGAAAATGTTGATAAAATAATGATAATTAGAACGTGATAAAAATATTTATGAATAAAGAAATTAATCGTTAAAAATATATATTGCATTAAATGGAGAATGTTGGTAATTGAATGAATTTGTTTTTTTCATTTTAATAAAATAGATAATGTATTAACGTAAAGTATTAAAATTACTAGTAATAATAATAGTACTTGAAGTATATAAAATTATTCACTTAACAATGTATTCTCCTTCAGTAGCACTCGCATTAATCGTTGCCTGATTAATGACAAATTAGTATAATGAGACTATTTTTACATTATTTATGAATGTGTTTTTTTATCTAAGTCTGAAATTTTATGTGAGAACCATTTTTTCTGCTGATTTACTTTAATGTTCTCATGTATCTCCAGGGATTTCTGCAAATTTTTATTGTTATTATAAACTGTGTTCTGTAAAAATAATATTTTTACTAATATTTAATATATGTATATCATATATATATTGTTAAAAAACACTTTTAAATACAATTACATCTAGTAAAATGAAGGCTTGAGTAGCAAATAAATATCATAAAAATACTTTTTACATTAAGATTTATATAAAAAAATGCAAATTTATACAACAATTACTAAACTCCAAGATTTCTTTGTCATATAAAATTTACCTATCAAATTATTCATTATTTTTTTCTATTTTTAGCAGTGAAAATATTATACATATTTTACTTAAAAATAACCACCTAAGCAAATATACTGCAGTTATTTTAAACAGGAACAATTAAAAGCAGATATTGAACGTTGATCTAATTTTGAAGTCAACATACAGTAAAATGATACAAATTTAAGTACTAAATATGAGATTGTTAAATTGATGCATGTCATTGACTCGAATAGCATATGCTAAAACAAGCACCATTAAAACATATAAAAAATGTGTGGAAGTCTTTTCATGGTAATTTAGCTTGCTGTAAATCATTAGTGATCTTGTCTATGCTTTGAAAGCTTATTGTTTTCATTGTCTTTTGCCCTCTACTCCACCATATTAAATTTAAAATGGGCATGGATTCTGTTGACCACTCTAGTATTAACAAAACAATATATATATTAATTATGAAAACTAAACTATTTATATGATTTTATTCTTTGCTACCTGGTTGTTGACAAAATCATAAGTTGCTGGAAAATCCATTTGCACATCTGTGACATCTATTTAATGTCTTTATTTTAACTTAGTTTTTGTTTCAATTTTAAATCTCACAGTTTTATTTTTATTTTGGTTATCTTATATCTCTTGGGATTGGCCAATAGTGCCGTTTGAGTGAACATTGTTTATAACTTTACCAATTTAAAATATATATATATTATTGCAAATCTAAGATTTTAAATTTAGATTTCATGTTATATCAGTGCAAGTGAGATAGTGTAATTGAAATTGTTTACAATTAGGTCAACTCAAAACAAAATTAATAATCAGTAAAAACTAATCTTGTGCTATATATGCATGATGATGGTACCTGAAATATACCTAATATATATGTGATCGAAATAAAGTAAACTATATAAATTGACTGCTAATTAAAACTAAATCGCTTTTAAAATTATGAAACTTTTAAATAACTCAAAATATAACTGTAATAAACTGAACTAGATGCTATATACAATTCAAAGGTCCCTTTGCAAAATTAATACAAATTGTTATTTTTATCAAGTTATTTAAAAGTTTATATAATATAGCACACATACACAGCTATATTGTAAAATTCTGTAATTTTAAATTTCGTCTTCAATAGATTTTATTTGTTTGTTTAAAATAAGTTTCTTTTGACATTTTTTTTTATTAAAAATTTAAATGGTAAAAACATTTCAAGTTAAAAGTTTTAATCTTTGTTTTTTTTTTTTGGGAACACTTTTAATTTTGGAAAGTTAATTGCATTCCTGTTTCTTTTATTTTAATTACAATCCATTTTTAATTTGATTTTAAAAGCGGAGATTTAATTTTGTGTTGTTGTTTTTCTATAAGATAATCCCTAGATAGAATTCTTAAGTAAGATTGAGTGGGAGATAGAGATTTTCCCTGGGCTTTGTCTTGTAATTGAAAATCAAGAAAGTGTACATGGGAGATAGAGAGAGGATATAAATAAGCGCAAAAATTTTGGTCATTTTTATTCTTGGCTTGACCAAGTTAATTCTCCTTCACTGTGATTGATTCAGCTTCTTATAAGTTTACTATTTATTTTATATTAGCCTACTAAGATTCGTGCTGTATTGGCAGTTCTGACATTTGATTTCTTTCTAAAATTTGCTGGTAATAAAATATATTCTGCTGCCTGTCGATAAGTGGAGTTTGTATTATTGCCTACATTTGCTTTCACAAGATGACCCAATTTACTGCTAGGTGTATTCACACCTACAACATGTCTTGCTAACCTACCCAGAGACAAATTCCTTATTCCAATCTGTTCTTCTGCCATGCCATGAAAGTCTGAAGTAAAAAGGATACCAAAATATGCCTCTACACTTGTCACCTGACACCTGAAGTTTGAATTCCAAATAACTGTGTGCACTCTTTGAAAAACTCCGTGGACTCTGCTTTATCATTAAGGTAAAAATATTTCTTATTCTTTCCAGGGTATATAAAATCTCTAGTTAAAACTCCGCTCAATCTAAAATAAAAACCTGATGTATAAAGTTTTAATAGTTATTTAATCTCATATTTATTATATGTATTTGCTTTTTTTGTCTTTATAATGTGTCTTGGAATCTTAGTTTTAAGATTCCAAGTTTACTTTCAATTTTATTTATTGGGGAGTGTGTTGCAAGATTATATTTTATATGCTTATTATGCATGTTTGTTTTATTATTAATCCTTACTAAATGCTCTGGTAGTTTTTTATAATTTCAGTTTGCTCACCTGTCCCTATTTTATTGTCCAATAATTAATATAAGTTAATAGGTTTACGCTTCTTGCAAACTGCAAATCTTTTGGCTGGTGGTTTGTTATGCTAGTTTTTCTGTATTTGGAGAATTCTTTTATTCTTTTCTAGATTATGTAAGATCATAATCATTCTTTATGTTTGTCCTGTCTTATATGTGAAATTAACCATGAATTGCCTTGAACATGGTACATCATGAGCTATCCTGTGGACAATATGATGTCTCTATTTCCAGTAACTACAGAATGTTGTCTCATGCTGTTCATTAATTTCCTACAAGTCTGTATTGGTTTTTTTATATCTCTGAATTAGGAAACTAGAATTGTTGTTCTTTTATAAATAACCAGCAGGAAGATACTATTAATTCCCTTTTAAATTGTAGGTGAGAGAACGAACTTTTCTGCCAAGGTATTTCATTCATAATATGTACTCTACTCATATACACTCTCTAACAAATGTGCTTATAAAAATCTAGGTCAAACTTTTGTATTATGTTTGCTAGATTTACTTTAGTTTGTTTATGGAATTTAATAAAATTTTCAAATTAGTTTAAACTTAATTTTGCTGACATTTGTCTTAGTGCTTTATTTTCTCAATTGTCTGAACAATAGTTAAGATCTCTTGATGTCTCCCTGAGTCTAATCATTGCAAACCATCATCACCATTCACTGTTGATCATGGTAAATAAATTTTCCAGATATGCAGAGATCTGATAGCACCCTTCATGATCAAAGGTAGATTGAATGACTGTTACAATACACATCAATTATATTATAGATTTAACATCTGCATATCTATATAACTTTGAGGTTGTTTATATAGGTATTCTAAGAGGTTTAAATCTGGAAGAGATATAGATGTCAGGGAAAATAGGTGAAGCAGGTAGTTGACCAAAACTGACTGTTTCAATATGTATATATATAAACTACACAAATAATTTACTTTAAACCACTAAACATCACATGATCACTATCTCATACTAGCACAATAATTGTTATTAAACAATTCAAAATACAGCAAAACTCTCCATATAGTAATGCCATCTTGTGCTAACAAGAGCAATCAATTGAGCTTGGGTTGAAAATATTAATAGTGTTTTTAATTTCACTCTCATAGTTTTGTAGTTAAATAGAGTTAAAAGGGGGGTGCTGGAGGGTTGCATTAGATCCTAAGATCTAGGTGCAATGCTCTCAGATCCAAGGCTCCTCACTGATGAAGGCCACAAGCCAGAAACTAGTCTGGGGATATTGGATGAGTAGGCACTAGATAGGGATTTTATGCACAAGACTTTTGGCATCCATTGATTGCTCTTGTTAGCACAATATGGCACTACTATATGGAGAGTTTTGCTATAATTTACTTTGACAGTTCAATCCTTTTTTAATTTTTTTTATTGGAATCACACTTGATTTAGTTTTAGCCATTATTTTCTTGTTTTTATATTTAAATAAGAAAAAATATATATAATTTCTTTAAGAAAAAAATGAAATGACTTTAAATTATTTTTTTAAAAAAATATGAGTAATGTTATTAATCATAAAGTTGTTAATTACAGAACAGTTTATTTTAAAAATATTAGGAATCTGATATTTCAAATAATGTACATTTTCAAAGAAAAGTTTTTTAATAAAAATGCTTTCTATAATTATAATTTTTATAAGAAAACATACTTTGAAAATCAGAGTAATAAAGATATATATTATTCTTTCTCATTAAATATGGTTGAGATTATTTTTCTATGTTGTTATTTTTTAATATATTTTTATTTTAAATTTTATTTATAACTGTTTGCTTAAGGCTATTAATAAATTTATTAATAAAATATGAATAATTAATAATATGTAAATATTAATAGCATATTTAACTTTTGATATGTATTCTTGAAAAAAAAAAGATATTAAACACTTACTGTTAAATTTTGCTTATTAAACAGGGTTCATTCCTTTTATATTAAATTTTCTGTAAAAAAAATTAAATATGTATAAATAATTAAGATGTTGATTAAATTAATTATATTTGGATTTGTTTTTAAAGTTAGTTTAGCTCTAATAAGAAAAGCTTCCTTTTGAGCAGTACATAATTTGGTTTTTATATAGTAAAGTATATCTGACTTTTAGATTAAACAAAGTAAGTAGTTATTGATTTCTTTGTTTTTTTTTACGTCTAGTTTAGCTCTAATAAGAAAAGCTTCCTTTTGAGCAGTACATAATTTGGTTTTTATATAGTAAAGTATATCTGACTTTTAGATTAAACAAAGTAAGTAGTTATTGATTTCTTTGTTTTTTTACGTCAAATAAGTCAACGGACTTGCACTTGCAGGCAGTCGCCCGGGTTGTGGGTTTGCGTCCCTGCCAATGCTATGACACTTAAAAAAAAATAAGTCAATGGAAAACTTAAAAATGAACTGTTTTAGATATGTTAATGCTGTAAGTAAAAAGAATTGAAGATTCATTGCATGGGAAGTCAATTGATATTTGATCATCTACAGGACATTGTGCATTGTAAATGAATTGTAAACAGATTGGTTACCTATCAAGTAGTAAAGCTGAGCAATTAGATCTTTGTAGTATATAAGCAGTACCTTTCTTTGTCAGTTCATTGGGTAACTAGTATAGGCATGGCTTATAAAACATCGGATTAGATGTATAATGTTAGGCACTGAAATTAAAGTGAAATTGTAATTTTATTGAAGAATTAGAAGTGGCATAACAATCAATGTATTTATCTAGCATGTCTTTTAAAAAAGGTAATTCCCAAATGGTGAACCCTGTATTTTTTATATCATAGATGAGCTCAATTTTGTTTTACATAACTAATTCTTAGAAAAATTCATTTAATTTTAAATTAAACATAACTGGATGTATATGTAAACAGAGGGAGTAAATCACTTTTCCCCAGTTGAACAAAAAAAATCAAGAATAAAATGAATCCACCTATTCTTAGTTGCTCTGATGTTTATAAGTATACTTTTGTCAACATTGTTGGTAATTAAAACAGGCAAAACTCACTATATGTATTGCCACACACAGCAAGCTAGAGAAATCAATGGATGCCAGAAGGCTTGTGCATATATCCCCATCTAGTGCCTACTCATCCAATATCCCCAGACTAATTTCTGGCTTGTGGCCTTTGTCAGTGAGGAGCCTTATATCTGAGAGCACTGCATCTAGATATTAGTGCAACCCTCCAGCAGCCACCTTTTATCTCCACTTAACTACAAAACTATGAGTCTTAAACTGAAAACACCTTAATGTTTTTAATCCAAGCCCATTAGCTTATATAGTCATATGAGTCTGAATTCAGTTCAATACCCAAACATTTTGATGTCTTTGGTTCTTTAATAACTATAGCCACCACTATCCTATTAGGCAGGATTGGTTTTAAGCCAATAAACATCCCATGACCTCCACTTCTTATGCTTGTGTATAACTGTTTTAAAACAGGCAAAACTCACTATACATATTGCCACACCCAGCAAGCTAGAGTAATCAATGGATACCAGAAGGCTTGTACATAAAATCCCCATCTAGTGCCTACTTATCCAATATCCCCAGAGTAGTTTCCGGCTTGTGGCATCCATTGATTACTCTAGCTTGCTGTGTGTGACAATACGTATAGTGAGTTTTGCCTGTTTTAAAACAGTTATACACAAGCATAAGAAGTGGTGGTCATGTGATGTTTATTGTTGGTAATTGTTGTTTACATATACATTAAGCTATGTTTAATTTAAAGTTTATATATTAAATCTTGTTTAATTATTACAATCAAGGTGTTAAAAGTGAGATGCAACCTTGTAATATTAATTATGAGTTTTATAACTTTTAAGTGCCATATTCCATCTAGTTGATAAATTCATTTCACTCTGAATTGCCAACAGTGTTGACAAAGATTTGCCTCTAAACATCAGAGCAATTAAGAATAAATGTATTCATTCTACTATTGATTCCTTTGATCAACATTTAATGCTTTTAAGTCACAGCCTGGGGAAAAGCGATTTACTCCCTTTGTTTATTCATTAATATTAATCAGAAAATTGATATTATTTTATTGATATATAGAGAATAGCTTGTTTAATATTGTATATATTTTGAAATAAGTTAGACTTTTTTTTTCATGTGTCATAGCATCGGCCGGGTGGCGAACCCGCTATCCCGGGACAACTGCTTGTAAGGCTGCTGTGCTGACCCCTCGACCACCAACGCTTGACTATTTTGTATTAATTTCTATATCAAAATACATAAGAAATATTACGTAATATAAATGTCTACTTTGTAGCTGAAAAAAAATATATAAAAAGAAAAATAACTATATCAAGTTATTATGATGTAATTAAAAAAAAAAAACATTTTAACCGGAAATCTTTAGGAAATAAATAAATTGTATGTTCAAAACTTGATTTAAATGATTTATTATCTAGCTGATTTTTGTCAATTATTAATGCAATTAAAATTTCTGAAGGGAAAAAAGTGTTATTTATAAATTTTATGTTAAACTTGATCTTTAAGTTGAAATGCTATTTGATATCATCAATATATATGTGTGTGTGTGTGTTCATATTAAATATTTTTATTCGTTTTAAGCTGTTTAAAGGCCAAACTGATTACTGAAAAATTTCAAACTATTTATTATTAAATTGTAAATATAATATTCTGTTTCGATTAAATAATATATAAAATATTATGTGGAATGTACAGCTACAAAGATGTTTTTAATTAGAGTTATATGTCATCAATAAGTATCAAGAATTTATATAAAAGAAGTGTAAAATACTATTAGTGAATGAATAAGTAATATCAAAGATATTTTTTAATTAAAAAGTAAAAAATTACTGTTGGTGATGGGGGATGCATTAGATCCAGAGATCTAGGAGCGATGCTCTCAGATCCAATACTTTACTGTTGAAATCCATAAGATAGAAAATATTCTGGGTGTATTGGATGAGTAAGTTTTTAATGCACTAACCTTTTAGCTTTCGGTGATTACTATAGTTTGCACTTGGTGGCAATATTGCATGGAGAAAGTTGCTATCGTGTTAACAAATTGTGCAAACAAAGGCAATGGTGGTCATATGATGTTTTAGTGGTGTAAGAGGAGAATACAAAGATTCATTCTATCTTTGATCCTTTATCAGCATAATGTTATTTATTCATTGCCTTTGTAAGGAAGTGACCTACTCTAATAATTATATATACATTGAAGTATACTAATTTTATATTTGCACACACACGCACACACGTATAATTAAAATCCAGACTTTCAAGCTCCCTATAGACATCCACTCTATCCAATCTAACCAATACACATGACCACATGCATGTAAAAAAGGTATATAATTTACAATATACATATTTCATACAAAATCAGCACTCATCAGTTGGTCCTGATGATCATCTCTCACACCTATATATACAATCACATCAAAAATGTTTATATAATCACAAGTATGTGGTCATGTGCATCAGTTATATTGGATAGAGTGAATGACCGTAGCAAGCTTGAAAGTCTGGACTCAAATCCCCTTTAATTACATCTAGTTAAGTATATACATTCTAATTGGATTTCAGTATTATATATATATATATATATATATATATATACAATATATATATTCTTAATCATTGTTCTTTGACTCTCTTTCTACTTTACATATCTGCTATATCTGTGTATATTTTGGATCCTGGTTCTTGTGTTTTCATGAGTTGGCATTCTGGATACATATAGTGTATTAAATTAGGAGTGAAATCAGGTTTATTTTTTGCCATGTCATCAATGAATGATGTTCATTATTCATTCATTTTAAATGTAATATAGCTCATGTCCACAAAAATTAATGCTTTCAACATTATCATTTTTATTGGTCTCTTTAAAAGTTTGCATGCTACTCTAGACATGGTATCAATTTATGGATAGTCACTTATCTCATTAGAGTTTATTATGAGGTTCTCAATCTTATGAAAAATTCTTTAATGTTAATATTGATTGATGTTTGTCTTTGATTTGTAATTATATATATATATATGTTATACATGTGATTATTATGTTCTTATGTGAGAAAGACTGATAGGAAAAACCATTATCACATGATAAAAATTTTGTAAATTTTGAGTGTACTAGTATTTTTATTACTATTTAATTCTATTTTGATTATATTTATTTCTATAGCTTTAGAAATTATATATTGTAATTGTATTTTTATATTGGACTATTTCCACCATCTAATATGCATATTGAATGTCTTTAGAAAAAGTTAACTATATTTAAATATTCCAAATACATTCAACTGTTCAGGAGGTATTCTTCCCTCTTCTTTAGGTGTTGCTGGCCTGACCAGTGACAGTACTAGCATGGGTTTGAACCTGGATCATTAGATTATTGATTATTGAATTTTAAGGTAAATCTCTAACCAACTGAGTCATCCTGTAATGATCCTGCCATTTGGAAAAAGAGCTCATCAAAGTTAATTTAGTACAAATTATAATAATCATATAGATATAAAAAGTTAGTGCTTAATAGAGATTTCACACTGAAATTCAAATAACAGAAATGAAACAAGATAGGAGTAAACATGTAATTTAATTCAATCATAAATTATACTAATGGTCAGACATAACTGTAATAATAAAAAAAATACAATCTATGTTAACTTTTCAGACCATTAATCACTTCTAAATTACTGAAGAGAAATTATATCATCTATGGTTTACAAATGTATATTAGGCTAAAAATCAGAGTGTCATCTCAAAACTGGGCAATCCATAGAAGGATATTCTATACCATCAGCATTATTCAAAACCTACCATGACTAATTCAGTAGAATATAAACTCTTACCTCCCTAGCTATGTAATAACTGATATACAGGCTTATTATATACTTGTATCAATATATGTAATAAATAGGGTATATGAGCACACACTTTCACTTGACCCACCTCTCTCCACTCTATCTCATAACACTGATACACTTGAACACATATATGTCAAAAAGATAAATAATCATCAATATACATATTTCATGCTAAACCAGAAATCATCAGTTGGTCCAGATTATCATCTCTACACATATATGCAATAAGTGCTCAGATATATATTAAGATAGCCAATCTTCATATTTTAATGGACAGGCTTCAATCCACTCCATACTCCAATTCTTCAACCGTCCAAATTCAATTTATAATTTAAATGGTAGAAATTATGAGAAGAGAAATAAAAGGTTAGGTTAATAACTAACAAAAAATATTTATTATACAATAAGACATATAAAATATTTGAAACATCATTACATTAAACTATAAAAAATAAGTATTTAAACATTACCATTCTTCAAGTATCACTCTTTTAAACACTAAAGTTTTATCAATGTTTTCAGTTTAAAATCTCTTTTATGTTAAGCTCCCCCCCTTGTTTGTTTGCTTTTCATTATGGAATTTATTTCATCATTGAAGATGCTGTACATCATCCTTGAAAATGTAGAAACAACAATTCTTTTTAATTCCTTTAAAAGTTTAATTTAAATTTATTCCTATTATATTCCATTACATCATATATTTTCATCTCTCTAAAGGCAGATATTATGTGTGAGAGGCCTTTCATTCAGCAATTATTTGTAAGCATTTTATTTAAAATGTAGAGTAGCACATTTCAGAAATGGGCAATTAGAGTTTGATGACATATCAGGCCAAAGATAAATAATCAATTCAGGTTGCATCTTTATAAAAGAAATGGTACACCCTGTGGATCTAGCCATGACACATTATTATAACCATTTTTTAATACTTGTTTTGAAATTAAATGGAAAGGCTGCAAATCTTTGGCTTATTATAATACTTATCTGATAGACAATCAGATGATATGATGGCTGTCTGCTTAATGATCAAACCGTAAACACAAGACCAGAGAATTTTACAAAAAAAGGGTGATCCACCTTTTTCTTTACTTGTCTTTCTATATATCTAAGCCAGTCTGGAGTATTTAGGTTTGAAAGCATGAAGCTTTAAATATCTTCACATTTAACTCACTGAGTCTAAATTACAAACATACAGTGTGAAATCCTACAATTTTCTACACAATAGTTTTTAAATGTTATAACTTGCAGTAATGTATGTAAATAATATTTATTTTATATAAAGCACAAATAGTGCGAAAGGTTTGCAACCTTTCAATTTAATGTCAACTAACTGTCTGCACTTTATATAAAATAAATATTATTTACATACATTACAGCAAGTTATAACATCTAAAAACTATTGCGTAGTAAATCATAGGATTTCACACTGTATGTTTGTAATTTAGACTCAGTGAGTTAAATGTGAAGATATTTAAAGCTTCATGCTTTCAAACCTAAATACTTCAGACTGGCTTAGATATATACAAAGACAAGTAAAGAAAAGGATAGACCGCTCTTTTCTTGCAAAATTCTCTGTCTTGTGTTTATGGTTTGATCATTAATCAGACAGCCATCGTATCATCTGATTGGTTGTCAGATAAGTATTATTATAAGCATGAAAGGTTTGCAGTCTTTCAATTTAATTTCAACTAACTAACTGCACTTTATGTAAACTAAATATTATTTAAATACTTGTTTTTGTTCATGATCTTGATTATTTTTTAAAAAATAAACTTAAAGTTTTGTAAGCAGCTAATGACAATTGTAAAACAAAGTACAGACTGGAAATGCTAACAAGAATGCTAGCTTTAATAAAAAATTTAAAATCACATTTTATTTAAAACAATATTAATTAAAAATAAATAAATCACATTATATTACTTTTATTTTTTAAAATAGAAATTAAATGTCTTATTTCCAATATATTAATACTACTATATGGATTAGAGCATTGATGATGTTCAACATGTTTCTATATCTCAGCAATATTTTTTATTGTTATATTCTGATGGATTAGCACTTAAGTCTCTGCATCCAAATTATTGTTTATATATGTTGCCCCAAGGTTGCCAATGACAAGTATCCTTGTTTATTAAAAGCCTAAAGTTACATTAGTCAATATAACAATCAAAATTACCCCAAATTCACACCTCAACCAGACTAGCCAAAGAAAATAAACTCTAAAACATAACCAATGCTTTCACTGCTATAATATGACTTCTTAAGTGTAATAGTCTACAGCAGGGGTGTCCAACAAGTCAATCATGATCCACCGGGCAAACGCAAAGCCATTTTTGGTCGATCATGAGGCCAATCTGGGAAGAGCTGTCGGGTAACGAGTGAAACAAATTAAGTCAAGATTTCCAAGTTTTTTTGTTATTATTGTTTTTGCTCTAATTTTTTTTTCAATTATAGATAGGTGAAGTCCACTAAGCCGTATCATTATTGAACAATAATATTTTTAATTTTGATTTAATGTAGCTAATTTGAATTAATAAATATTGTTGCTTTAATTCCCCCGGATATGAGTTTTTTTGCCCATTAAATAATTATTTTTTACTAGGTAGATATATAAAAATAATATGTATTTCACACCTCCCTCCACTCAGACTAGCCTATGACAACAAGTTGATCACCTATGATAACAAATCGATTGCCTATGACAAGTCGATTACAACACATTTTTAAAATAAAAAGTAAGTCTTATGAACACAAAAGTTGGCCACCCCTGGTCTACAGGATAACAACATATTATACTAAACATTAGCCACAATTTCTGTTACATCCCATACATCCTTAATAAAATAACTTTTACATAAGTTAATTGCTTTTAATTCTTTTTATTTCATTTTTCTCAAAGAAGAAAACCTTAGCCACATTAAAATTAATAGTGTGGCCGGTATCTTTTTCATGGATATATAAAAGCAAAAGTGAGATATTTATTTTTAACCCTACTTTTATGTAGTTTTATTATTCTTTCATTTAAGCTCAAACTACTCTCGCCTATATATATGTTCTTACAAAAACAGGGATAATATACACTACTCGAGGAATAATCTTTTTGTGAAATTCTTTTGTATTTTATTTAATTTTGAAATTTATTCACCAAGTGCATATCATGTATGTAATTAAATAGAAAGAATTTTCACCTGTTCACATATGCACTATACTTATTTAATAAGCTCAATGATTCTGTGTTGAGCTTATATAAATTAGTACAGAGCATATGTGAAAAGGTGAAAATCCTTTCTAGTTAATTAGTATTATTTAAATAATTTTTCAAAGTAATACTTTTCCAAACAATTTTCTTATTTCCAAACAAATTACTATTTTTAATACAATTCTATAAAAATGCAATTTAAATGGCAAAGAAATAAAATCATATTTTTCTGTATTTTTTTTTACACAATTACAAATATTACTATTAAATAAAAGACTTTTAACAAATTATTTAATTTCTTATTTCTATAAGAATAATTTTTTAAAACATCTACTTTATGAGATACAGATTTTTAGCTCTCAGGTTTCATTATATATAGTATCTCTTTACTCTTAACATAATTTATACACCACAGACATATATGAAATTCATATTCAATTTGTTTAATGGAATTTTACCGACCACAACATACATTAATAAAAGATTGGAAATGAGCTTAGAGGAAACTTGTTCATTTTGTAAAATAAATGTGAAACATTTCAACACTTACTAAAAGAATGCAGTGCTTTTGGGAGGCTAAGATACAGAGTTTTCCACACCCCAATGATATATCTTAAAGTACTACTGAAGCCACATGTAATAAAATTCAAACCTCATAATGCAATGGTGATAATACATGCATTGAAAACTATATGGACAATCCAGTGTTCTTTAATCTTTGATAATAAAAAGTTTAATTGGTTAAAGAAACTTGACAATGATTGGGACAACTATTTTGCTAGGTGTTTGAAATACTGGCCAAAGAAGGTTATGGAAAGAGTATGGGGAGGGACTGCTATGACTATTGGTGAAGAGTGGGAGTAAAAGTATACACACAAAGAGGAATAAGACAGTAAAAGTATGTAGAGTGGTAAAATAAAGGATCTTTCAAGAGAGAAGAAATGTTCCATGTTTTAAACTAGGAATACAATTTGTAAGGCCTAACTCTAGGATTTAATAAGAAAATGATATTAACATTTCAACAATGAGAGTCTTATAGGTTTGCATTGTGGTGCTTTGGGGACAGTATTGGCAACTTTGGTGTAAATGATAAAGTGAATCAAAACTAATTTATAGATATTTCCTGTACATATTTAAATGTTTGTTTAATAGAGTTTACTACTTAAAATAAAAAATAAAAATTCTTTACATTTCTAATCACTAATAAACTTAAAAATTTTAATATAACAAAATCTAACAACATATTTTATTGAAGGATCAAAACAAACTCATTTACCAACTCTTTCAATTTATCATTCTCAATCACAAACAAACAAACAATCATCAACATGTCAAACAAATAACTTTAAATATAAACAATCGTTTTAATAATAATTTTCTTTTCCAATTAATAAATATAAACTGAACAAATTAAAAGAGAAATAATATAATCTATTATCCAGCTTTCTTCATTCTTTCTGTATAAAATATATGTAAATAATAAGCTCTTAATAACAATTAAGTACAATTCATATTACACAGGGGCAAAACTCTCCATACAGTAGTGTCACTCAGTGCATGACAGAGTAATCAATGGATGCAGAAAGGTTTGTCCACAAAATTTCTATCTAGTGCCTATTCGTCCAATATCCCCAGACTCAGCTTGTGGCTTTCACCATTGTGGAGTCTTGGATCTGAGAGCACTGCACCTAGATCTTAGGATCTAATGCAACCCTCCAGCAACCACCTTTTTACCTTACTATCTAACTATAAGATTTTGAGTCCAAAATAAAAACATAATAATGTTTTCAATTCAAGCTCATTAGCTAGTATAGTCATATAGATCTGAACCCAGTTTGGTATCCATACTTTTTGGTGTCTTTCTGCATCCATTGATAACTTGGGCTTGCACTGAATGGGACAACTGTATGGGGAGTTTGCTCTGTGTAAACAGTGATGTTTAGTTATTTAATACCAATCCTACCCAATAGGATTATGGTGACTGTGGTTATTAAAAAACCAAAAACCCCAAAATTATAGGTGCTGAACTGAGTTCAGATCTATATAAATATACAAACTAATGAGCTTGAATTGAAAACATTATTGTGTTTTTATTGAGGACTCAAAGCCTTATAGTTAGGAAATAAGATAAAAAGGTGGTTGCTGTAGGGTTTCATTAGATCCTAAGAGCTAGGTGCAGTGCTCTCAGATCCAAAGTTCCTCACTGTTGAATACCACAAGCTATAAACTAGTCTGGGAATATTGGATGAGTAGGCACTAGATAGGATTACTCTGGCTTGCACTGAGTGTTGCTAATGTATGAAGTGTTTTGTCTCTATGTAAATAGCTTGTGTAAGCATAAAGAATGGTGATCATGTGATGTTTAGTGGTACAATTTATATAATTGGACCACAATGCATTAATAAAGCTTGGATAATTTCTATTCTATAACTAATATGATTTTAAACCTGTCTGATTAAAAACATTATTAATTATAATATTTTTGCAAATTTAGCTTGACAATAAATAAGGAAAAACATGTGCAATTGTGATATCAAATTCTTTTTAATTATTCCTAAAATGCTACAACAATTAACTTTAAACACATTAGTTTTTTTTACAAAAATACAAATGTAGAATAGTTATAAATCTATATTTATTAAAGTAGTTAACCTTCTTTTAATGATTTATGACTGAATAGTTTTAAAATAAAATGTGCGGTTTTTTAAATGTCTTTTATTAATGAAAAAATTCTAAATGTTAAACATTATTTAAATACTTAGATAATTTTTAAAATATGTGCTAGATTAATTATTGACACATTTTTGTTTACAGTTGTCTTTTGAGGTAACTTATGCTAATTTAAAGAATACCATTAAAATGAGAATTATTAATAGAATAAATTATATTTTCTTAAATTTAGAAGAGACAACTTAGTTAAAAGATTCTAATTTAGTATTCTTTTTTAAAAATCAAAATATTAAGAAATAAAATGTGAAGCATTTACAATTCTTTCCATGTAGTTCCGTTGTTAATATGATAAAACATATAGATTTATAAGTTCGGTTTTAAAAATAATTTCCAAAGTTTTTTAATCTGCACACGATTATAATGTGGTACCATAATATATTATGCATGAGGCTTAAGACTTTATTAATCATTTCAAACAAATAGTTTCTAGATAGCATGTAGAAATGTAAAAAGTATATATTTTTAGATTTCTATTTGCATAATTGAAACAGATATTTAAACTTTAATTTTTCTGGATTTTTTTCCACCATTAGACAAAAGAAATTAGATATATATGGTATATATTGAGTGATGTGATGTATGACTTATTTTTAGCTACTAAAATAGTTTTTCCTTTTAAGTGTTAAGTAATGGTATATTGCTAAGACTATTAATATATAATATGGCTGAAGAATTCTTAGCTCCATATAACTATTTATATTGGATAGCTGGGTTTGAAGACATCTAGGTGTCTGAAAATTTCAGATTGTCTACTTAATAGTTAACTATCAGATGTGTTGGCTTTGAGTTGGTATTTTGGATTTGGTATCTGAAGTATCCTAATGCCTCACTGAGGAATGCCAAAAAGTATGAAACTGGTCTGAGGATAGGAATAATTTCTAGATAGAGATTTTTTAAGTGATTTCTCTTGGTGACATTTATCTATAAAGCTTGTATCGCACTGCTCTTTAGTTTTTATAATTACAAGCTTATTAAATTAAGTCACATGATGGATGTCTCATTTTTAGCTTCTAATATATGATATATTATTTATTAATATTAAAAATTAATAATCAGTATTATCTTGGAAATTAAAGCCATACATTAATTATTTGGTTAAAGTAAACTGACAACCAAAAAATTAGATCCTTTTGGCTAATTACTTAGTCATAATACTTCTTAATCTATTGAAATTAGTCAGTAATTTTTATTTTAATACTGATATGGTTACTTCTAAAAGACTGATACTTATTAAGCTCTTTTTACTTGATTTTACATAACATAAGACACTACACAAGATTGTCCAAAAAAGCAAGTCCTAGTGGAATTAATTAGACAAAAGAGTATTTCTCTTGTATAATCTTTAATAAAAAAATTTCAATCAATTAATTGCTTATAAAAAATAAGTCTTGAACATTTTAAATAATAAAAGCATATACACAAAAACATATATTAAGTAAGCCTCAAGCATCAAACAAAATATTTCACCTTGGTTTAACTCTTGCTTAACATTATAAAATTACTTTCTAAAAATAAGTTGTTTATTATTGATCTTATTAATAAATTTAAAATGTTTAATATTATCTAAAGAAAAGGTTACATCTAGAATTAAATAACACTTTTAATTAATTTACTTCAAAATGCTAACTTATTCAAGTGAAATGTTAAATTGCTTATCTAAAATTAAATTTTATTTTAGGAAAATAATTTATTTAAGCTTTAAAAATTATTTAATGGATGTATGTTGAGAAATTGTATATTTAACTCATTTATAACATATATTTACAAATAATTTGGTATAATATTTGTACACTATAAGGTTTAAATTAATTTTATAATTATTTAAATATTTTTATTTCTCCAATGGCTTTATTTAATTCCCTTCTACTGTTTCCACAAACTTTTTTACCATGAAGTGACCTTTTTATATATATATATATATATTCAAATCAATATATGTATATGTATATATTAAAATACAGTAAAATTTATACAAATTATAGTTATTTCATTAGAATTACTTTCGACTATACATCTTGTAGTATTTATCAACTATATAACATTGAATAATCAAAATGAGACTTCCTTTCACAATACCCATAATTCAATTTAGTTTAGTTCTTCCACAATTCTGTTATTTTAACATTTGATGATTGGTGATTCATTAACACTTGATGATTTCTTGAAAACAACATAGCCTCTTTTATCTATTTTGGAAAGAATACAGACATTCAACTTAATTTATTATATATATAATTTAAATATTTTCATGGATTTATTATAATATAAACAATATAAAGTATGGTGTCACTTTTATGTAAATATTGAAAATATATTTAGCAAGGATGTTGCAAAATAAACCCCTCATCAACATTGATTATACCAAAGCTAAATCAATTTCACTCCATTGCCTAATATTAAAAACATCACTGGTAAATATATTTCTAGTTATTTTTATGAAAATGATTCTTCACTTTACTTTGTTTACATCATAATAAATCCTGAAAATATTTAGAAAATATACATTCTCTGGAAAAGATGAATTATCAGTCAAAAGATGTTAAAACAAATCTTCTAAATCCTGATATTTATAAAAAATAGTTGTCTGGGCATAAATTCATTTAATGACTTGGATTACAAGTAAAAGAGGACATGAACCTCCTTTTATTAGTAATTACATTTTATTTAAGAAAGCTATTATTGTCTATTAGTGTAAAAGTGGTTTAGCCTTGGGATTATCATAAATGATTGATGGTTTCCTGAGCAACATCACTGCTAAACATATGCATTATTATTTATATGGAAATGGTTCGACCATTGACTTTGTTTATAATATATATATATATATATACACCTGGGTTTCATTTTACATGATAGATAGGTTCCTCAGAAAACACCTGCAAACGAAATTGCGCAAAAATAGATGTAACTTACATTGAAAAAGGCGGGATTCGGTCTGTGATTTTTCAAAAATCGCGTAAAAGCAAAGCACTAACATAAAATTACTTTAAAATTCACGCAAAAAAAAAAATAAGGAAATAAAATATGACTAATAAAAAATTTCAAATTTGAAAAAAATTGATACAAGACAAACTTTTTTTAACTATAATATTTAATTTTATTCAAAATAATATATTTTTATGCATAATTTACAGTACAGTAATTGACATTTTTTATACATGTTTTAATTATTATCATTACTTGCCAATAAACAGGTTCATTTGCAAACTGGTAAAAAATCCGATTCTTCACAAGAGAAAATACAACTAGCGCCAACTTCACTCTCATGTTGTGTTAATGGTTTTCTGGTGACAACGTAATTAGTAATTAATCTTTGAGCTGATGATTTTATTAATTGTTTATGAAGCTCGTGATAGCCAGACATACAACCATTTAGCTCTCGTTGGAATTTAAGAGCATGTTCGTGATTAGTGTCATTAATAAGAAGATAATTAAAAATAAACTTGCAGACACTAAATGATTAATAATTGATTATGTTCTTTTTTAAAAAGCAAAAACAGAATGTGATTTAAAATGCAAAATTAACATGCACAATGTTTGAAAAAATTTTCATTATAATCTTGTAAAATTTAATGTGTGTATACATAAAATGTGGAAATCATGATTTTAATTTCATTATTGCATAATATCTTACTATTATAAAGCACTGAAAATATTGAAATTACTAAGATGAAAGTCGAATTCCAATAATGTGCTATTACTTTCAATATGACATAAGTGCGAAAAATTTATTATTTAAAGTAATAGCGCATTATCGGAGTTCGACTTCCGAAGAAACGTGAATCGCGTAACTTCAAAATCGCGTTAAATAAATCCATGTAAAAAGAGACCCAGGTGTATACTTTATTAAAAAACCAAATCATGCTAAATCTGTTGATTCACAGAAATATGGACAAATTAATAAATCCATGCACATAAGTAATTTCTCTTTAAGAATCACAATAAACAATCCATTTGGATTCTACTTTCTTTATCATTGTAAAAACATATAATAAAAATTGTTTTTTAATTAAATTTAATTAAGAATAATATTGTTAATGATGATAAACTCATACATCACCTATAATTCTTTTATATAATATGCCAAAGTTATATTTCTTAAATACCATACATTAAACTATCCATCAGAAGGTTATATTCAACTCTCATCTAAAAGCATTTTTATATGGGGCTTAAATAATGATCATCCCTTATTGGCCCCTTTCAATTTTGGAAAATTATACTTAAAGGATATACTACTCTCTGTCAAAACCATCCCAAATTTAGACCATTAAAATCCCACCCTCCCTAGCTTAGAACATAATTTCTCATGATCAATAGCAAATTATTCATGTAAATATTTGGAATAGAGTTAATAAATTAAATACAAAACAGACAACTAAACAATTCATAAAAACAATTTATTTAAAATAATTTTGATATTTACATAACTAGATATTATTATAATCATTTAATATATATATATATATATATATATATATATATATATATATATATATATATATATATATATATATATATATATATATATATATATTGTTAATAATAGATTGCCTTGACAACAGTTTGAGATTGTTGATTGTTATTAATATTGGAATTGTCAAAATGCTGACTGGTTTTAATTATTAGAAAGAGCATGGGAACCAATTCTTAAAATTTATTTATAAGCATTAATTGATCAATTTACACATCATTTATGACAGACGCACATTTTTTATTTACCATATTACTTCATAAATATAATAAGAATTGTAATAAAAAATAGTAGTAATTAAAATATGAATAACAATCAACATAAAGTATGTACAATCACCTGACAATATTAGTAATTATATAAAAATTACTGAAAAGTTTGAGAGTGGAGTAGATTGAAGCCTGTCCATTAAAGTTTCAACATGTGCTATCTTAATCTAAACCGAACACTGATTATATATGTGTGAAAGATGATGATTTGGACTGACTGATGAGTAATGGTTCGGCATAAAATATATACATTATAGTTCATTTATCTTTTTCACATGTGTGGTAATGTGTATTGATTGTAAGAGATAGAGTTGATACCTGAAGGGAGTTTGAAAGTCTGTGCTCAAATCTCCTGTAATTATATCTAAACTCCAAGTATAATTATATTCAAATATTAAGATAGTGTTTTAAAAAAAATATTATAATGCCATTTTTTAATTACTGAGATCTCACATTTACATATATTGGATTAAAAGGCCTCCTCATGGCTTCTTTGATAACTTAGTTAGTTTACTATTAATTATAGGGATACCTATACAATACATCTGTAACTCTGTATTTGTTTTATACTCTGCTTGCTTTTGATACCAATGAAGATGAAATTCTTAGAACTTGGTTACTGATCACCAACTTTTTTTATATTCAATTTCATCTTATTAGTGTCAGTAAGCTTCTATTTTATTGATAGGATTATAGCTGCGGAAAGCAGGCAGAAACTACATTTTACAGCACTACCACTTCTAAACTCATGAGTGGTGTGGTTTTATAAATAGAAAGGCTGCATGGTTTATGACATATCTCATGTACTTTGACAGTTTTCATTATGCAAAAAAATGCCATTACAACTGCGTTTAAATTAGCAGTGAAAAATTAATGTCATTTTTGTAAGAAAATAATTTTTACTGAATTACATCATTGAGAGAGAACTATTATTACTGTGAATCTTTCCACATATTGTTATAGAAAGTTTATACACCTGGGTCTTGTTTTATGCGGATTATTTTAATGCAATTTTGAAATTATGCGATTCATGTTTCTTCTTAATATCTTTCATATTTCACTATATTTATTAGATATCAAGAAATTTAAATTATTAATAACTTATTTTGGCTTGAAATACTTTTTTTTCTCAAAAATATAACATTATACTAGCAGCTAATGTGAATATGCCTGACGCTGTATTTAGAACTTAGCTTCTATATAAATAACCTATTTATACTAATGAGTAAATAATAATAATAGATGTATACTTACATATAAAAATATTACAATAAATATTCAAAAAATTTAAACTTTTAAAATGTATTTTGTTATATATAACAGAAATAAATAATCTTTTAGATTTTTAAAATAAAAAATGAAGATTTTATAAACTGAAAATAATCTTTCTAATGATAATTTATAATATTTTTGTTTTGATTACAATCTCATGTTTTTAATATAGAAACAGAAAACCATTAACACAACACAAGACTGAAAATGGTGCTAGTTGTACATCACATCACAAATAAAAATAAAGTGGCTAACAGGTTTCTCTGGGCATAATTGCTGAGAGATTCTTGACTTCATTTAAGGAGAAGCCACAATATATCACATCATATCGAATCTGATTTCTTACCAGTTTACAAACGAACGCTAGTGGTAATGATTAAAATATGTATGAAAAATGTAAAATTAAATACTGTCATTAATAAAAAAAGTAAAAAAGTTTGTCTTGTATTAATTTTTTTCAGATATTTGAAATTTTTTATTAGTCATACTTTATTTGCTTATTTTTTAAATGCAAATTTTAAAATAATTTTTCCTTGTTGCTTTGCTTTTATAAAAATTCTGAAAATGACAAACTCTATCTCCCATTTTTTAAGGTAAGTTAAGTCTATTTTTGTGTGATTTTTTTAATGCGGTGTTTTCTGTGGATCCTATCTACCGCATAAAATAAGATCCAGGTGTATTTATGAACTACATAATGCTCTTTATCACTAATCTTATTCTCAGCCAACATTTTATTTCCTCTCCTCTTTTCTTCTCTGGCATATATAACTACACCATTACATTAAGAGCATATTCTCCCATCACCTTCAGCTATAATTTCATTCTTGTTATTGTTTTGCCTTCATCTTGTTTTACTTTAATCCGATAATACCCAACTAATCAGATGTTTTTCAATTAACATCTGATTACCTGATTTCATTTTAATTAAACAATCAAATTTAATTACAAAAAAGGGACTTTTATAAAAATTTGTTTCCAGCTTTTGGAAACTTAGATGTGCTTTCTTCAATTTTGACTTTTTACATTTACTATTTATATATCCGTATTCTTCTTTTTTCTCTCTCTACAAAAAGGTATGTTATTTAGTTTGAACCCTAATAATTAAAAAATCAGAGAATAAAATAGTCTTAATATTTTTTTTTTTACAACTTCTTCAAAATAATTAAGTATATAATTTTAAAATACACATTGTTTTATAAATCTTTTAGCTTCATCTTGTATTTAACACATTTAATAATTTTTTTTTTTTTAATATTGAAATTAACTACTCAGAGTAAAACTAAACATCAAGTACCAATCAAGAGGATCTTTTAAGTACTCTTATTTTGCTTCTTTAAAGATTTTGTTCTGCCCTTTGATTGGAAAATTAAAGTAATTTGCAATATACAATGATATCATGCTTGGTTAAAGTGGCATAATGACTATATATATATATATAATAAAAATGATAAATTTAACTGTTAAATTTATTATTTTTATTATGATTACAATTTTGTTTTAATTAACAGACATTATATATATATATAGTCATTATAGAAATCTAACCATATATATAATATATTAAATGCCCTATAGCTATATTATTTTAGTCACACTCCCCCTTTTAAAATCTTATGTCACGCTATGATCACTGTGTAGATCGCCGTGATTTCTCTGACCATTTCTGTGAAGCTGAGTATGGACTTACCCCAACACCATTAAAGTCCCTCCCTACAATTGACGATCCCAATTTCTGACATACTATGCCATTGCTATCAAGAGAAACCACCCAGTACATAATTCTACTAGCTGGCCAATTCTACTGTTTGTCAAAATCCTTCGTGAAGGTCTGGTAAAATAATTTACTTTAATTCTTTAAATTTCAATTTATGGATAAATGATTGAAGCCTCTTTATTATTCTCTTTCCTTGCGTAAGTAATTAGATATTGACCATTCTGTAAAATATATGTCTTACTGTATTATTTAGATATTTTATTGCATTATTTAAATATTTTCTTATTATGTTATAATGCATGCTTAATTAATTGTACATAGTAAGTAAGATCGACTATTGCAATATGCTTGATCTTTTTTAAATTTGCTAGACTTATTGTTTAAAAGTCAGACTGAGATAAATTTAGTAAAATATTTCATTGGTTAAAATATTTGACATTATCTAAAGAAATGTCCAGTAATTAAATAAAAACAAGATATTTAAATCTCTCCTCATTGATTCTAATTTTTTTATTTTTTTATTATTATTTGTGATTTTAAACTTGTCTATTTAGTCAAGCATGGGTGGTCAAGAGGTCAATGACAGCTGCATTACAAGCAGTTGTCCTGGGTTAGCAGGTTCACTTTCTGCCTGATACTAGGACACATGGGGGGGGGGGACTTGTCTATTTAAAATCGGTTCTTTCAAAATGACAGCCATTAACACAATTACAATGGTTTATATAAAACTTTCAAATTTAAAAAAGTAAGATCAAGTGTTAAGATGTTAAAAGCAAACTTTACTTTCTTTTAGAAGAGACAAGTATATATGTATACTGTATACAGGTGATTTCATCTTTCGAATTTAAAAGTTAATTTGTTTTTCTGTTTTTAAAAAGAACATATATATACTGTACAATATGATAGTTTAATTCTTTAAAACTTTTATTCAATTTAATATATATTAACTGTTAGGCTATCATGTCAATATTTCTTTATAGGTATAAAACACTATGGGGCAGATGTCTACTTAAGCAGGGAGTAATCTCTTTATAATTTTTTTAATATTTTAATAACTGTGTAGGCCATGATTTAGCCTATATAATACATGTCCACATATTATAAACTGATGACATGTTTATTTGCAAATTTATTACGGTTTTAGATTTTTTTAAAAATAATTTACACTATATTTATTAGATATCAAGAAATATAAATTATTAATAACTTATTTTGACTTGAAATAGTTTACTTTCAAAAATATAACATTTTATTAGCAGCTAATGTAAATATGGCCTGAAGGAAATTTGGAGTCTTGCTATGATGTAAAGAATCTACTTATATTTATGAGGAAGAAAATAATCGCAATTTTGCAATAAATATTTAAAAAATTTAGACTTTTAAAATAATTCATTAGATATTAGAGAAATAAATAATTATTTGTTCAAGTTTTTAAAAATATTCACAAATAAAGATTTCATTGATTTTATAAACTGAAAATAATCCTAGAAATGATGTTGTCTAAACTCTTTCTTTTGTTTATGATCTCATTTATTTAATGTTTACAGAAATAAAATATGAACATTTAAAATTTATTTCAGTAGTAAATAAAAGATATCTATCTAATGAAGTCAAATTTTTAATTTTCTGATAAGTAATAATCATTTTATTATATATTTTATGTTGATGTGTGAGACAAAGAAAATGTCAGAAAATGCAGAAATTTAAAATGTGTTGGGCTGCATATCAAAAAGGTTAAATGTCAATTCAAACTTTTTCCTTTTATATCAAGCCACATGCCTGTGTGCTGAATGGATTTTAAGTAAACCTAATAGAACATATATGTAAACCATAATAGAACCTTGAATTTTGTATAGTAATTTTGTAAATCACAAATATGATATATATGTTAATCAAAATCAGAAAGCTTTAATATGTATAGCCATATTCTACAGTTCTTAATATATATTTTTTATATTGTTGATAATAAACTTGTTTTCAATTATGACAATTATTCCAGTGGTTCTAAATATTTTTGGAATATCTATTTCCATCATCTCTTGGTCATATACAGTAATAGAGCTTTGTTATACTGAGCTGGATTCATGCATAATGGACTGATATATGAATAGGGATGTATATTAGTGCTTTTAGGCCATCCAGAGATGATAAATCATCATCCTAGTTGGTGCAAAAGAGAATACTATTTAAAGCAAATGCACTATATTTTATTTTAGTTTAGTCTTATTAGAAATAAAGTTTATAGTTGGACAGTTTATTAATGGTACTAAGTAACCAGAGCAATGATGATGATAAGCATGTTTAATATCCCAGCATTATTGTTTTTAATTATTATGTATTCTAATGGTTTAGCACTTAAGTGGTGCATCCAACTTATGTTTAAATAATTGTCCAAGCTGGCAATGGCTCAATAGTTAACCTAGTCTACAAAAGACCCATTTCCAATCCAGTCACCAGATTGACTGTTGATTTTATTCTGATGTAGTTTGATTGATGGATCATTCATGATGATAAATGGTTATTACTTAGAGTATTACTCATAATTCCTTTTACTTATAATGCTGGTTGATGAATTTATAATAATGCTTTATAATTGATGCAAATAGTTATAAGCTAATAATGGACTAATATACCTTAATAGCCATGTGATAATATTTAAATACATATATATATTTTCTATACTAAACTTAATATAATTATAAGGGACTTAAACTCAGACTTTTAAATCTCCACCTAAGTATCCAATTTATCTTATACAACTATTATATATGACCAACAAACATGTAAGAAAGATAAATGATGTTCATTTTTCATATTTTGTGCTCAACCACCACTCATTAAGTTGGTCCAGATCACATCTCTAACACATATATACAATCATTACTCAGTTTATATTAAGATAGTAAATCTTCAACCTTTAATGGACAAGCTTTAAGCTTCTCTACTTTCAAATTTTTCAGCCATCCATATCATTGAAAATCAGAGAATTAAATGCTCAAAGCCCTTGATGATGCCAATATGTGATAACTACTTATAATGTAATGTTCAACTTGTTAATACTGACTTTATTATGGCACAAATTATATAAAACTATAAATGTATACCATTCAGTGCAGCTGCTTACACTTATTTCTTTTTTTATATATATTAGCAAATATTCACCAGTCTTATCATCATAATTTTCTGTTCCAATTTATATAAGATTGTGTAGATCATTTCTAATGTTATATATGTTTTACTTATCTATTTCTAAACAACCACATACTTTGTACAGTAACTACTTTTAAGACAGGCTACAACCTGTATTAAATGCACCTTGAAATTTATTATAGTCAAGCAATATCTTTACTCTGCTGATAGAGAGACCTCTCAAACCGTGACACAAGATAGCAACTTTTATAAAGCTAAGAGTGGCCATCTTATCTTTAACCTAATTTCCACTTATATAGGCCAATCTGAAGCATTTTGATTTTTATAGCCTGTCTTAAAAGTATTTACATATACTTCCTATGGGCTTAATAAATAATATAACTTTGTGTAGTAATATAATTGTAATCTGTTATAATTCATTAATTAATGTTCATTAACATTATTACATTTATGTTACTAATAAAATTATTTTATTTTAGGTAGTGAAGAACAAGAGACTGCTAAACCAGCTAAAATAAAAGGTATTCCTTTATTGACTATTCTTATTCTGATATAAGATTGTGAATTAAATATTGTAAACATGTGCTAGTGTAGAATGTATATAATTTATCGTTTTAATTGCAAGTAGTATATAAGTAAACTAGTTAACTAGTCACTATAATACTCTTAAAGGGTCTACTCATTAGAAGATTTCTCATCATAGCTGTGATTTGTGATTTATATATTTTATATTGAATAATAAATAAAGGCAAATTACATTTTTGAATCTACATTTCTATTATAATACAACTATAACTTTGAATTAATATGATGATAATTTTATTACTCAAACTTAAAATCAAATTTAGCTTGTTTAGAGCATTAGCATGCTCTTAAGTTTACATATTAAATTTATATTTTATTTATAATTGCATTAATTGTGATTTCAGACTGTATAAAATATATTAAAAGCTATTTGAATGATAATGCTATAAAAATTCCTATTAAAAAGTGATAGTCTTTTTATATTCAGAAGCAATGACCAACATTTTATAAATCAATGTGTGTTTAAGAAGTAAAAGTGCATATAACAAGAATAATTGCTGCAATTTTCTACTTTATGTGTGTGTGACTAATCATAAACTATACAACATGTATATACTTTCTATCATAACTGACACATTTTTAAGTCAATGGTAAATATATCTTCTGATTATAATCTCTTTTATAAGATAAATTAATATTTAGCTTTTTAAAAAATCTATACACGAAATAAATAAAATATACATAGAACATTCACTAGTTAAAAAAAATATTGCAGAATAAAACTGGATAAAGCTAAAATGAAAGTCATGGGTAATATTTTTAAAACTATGGATACTATGGAAATACATGTCAAGCATTGGTGGCCTAGTGGTTAGCATAGCTGCCTTCCAAACAGCTGGCCCGGATTTGCTTTCTGGTCAACGCATTTGACATAGAAAAAAAACGAAGGAGATACATTTAAAAATAAAAATCATATTGGTTTTTGTGACTGACTATGGGTGTGATTGATGGACATTCAAAGAAAACATAAAAATAAACATAATTGATGATTTGTATTATTGATAATTTTTGAAAAATACCAGAAGAGCAAAAAAAAATATCAATCGGATTCTCTGTCTCATTAAACTTAAATCCGTTATCTAATTTTGATCACTTCATGTAAACAATATTTCATTAGAAATGTGCATAATGCTTAGAAAAGTTGTTGGAAAACTATGACTAATATGACATAAATAAGATAATGGATTTTATCCTTGTACTAATAAATGTAGAAGTAATCTACTTGAAAAACTAAACAGATGGTATGCTAATGTGGACAATTTCTTTTTACACAATCTTTAAAAGTTAAACCACTAAACATCACATGATCAGTACTGAGCTTAGATTGAAAATATTATTGTGTTTTCAATTTTATTCTCATAGTTTTGTAGTTAAATAGAGATAAAATGTGGCTGCCGGAGGGTTGCATTAGATCCTAAGATCTAGATGCAGTGTTTTTAGATCCAAAGCTTCTTACTGATGAAGGCCACAAGCTAGAAACTAGTCTGGGGATATTGGATGAGTAGGCACTAGATAGGAATTTTATGCACAAGCCTTCTGGCATCCACTGATTATTGTGGTTGGCACTACTATATGGAGAGAGTTTTGCCTGTTTTAATATCTTTAAAAATTGGTAATAACTTAATAGAACCTAACAGTAATATATAATTTAAAATTAATTTTGAAACATATGTCAAACTCAAATTTATATTGAAAATAGCAAATAATGAAAAGAGAAAATTATATATGTAAATGTGATATTTTCCACAATTCACTCTACTAAACAATATTGGGTTTTCTGGTCATTCCTCAATCTACATTATTAGAAAATCATCTCTCTTTAATTTTACATTTACTTTCAATCACACTCACTACAAATCATCTGTACATCTTTAGATTTAAATTTGTGACAAATATTTTTACATATACTAAAAATACTGATGATATTGTGGAATCTATTTTATATATATATATATTGAAGCGTTCAGTGTGTATGCACACACAGAGCTTCATGCTGGTTGTTGGAAATGGTATACGTATATATATTATAAAACTCAAATATCTAATTTTTCATTTTTGTTTGTTTGCTAAAGGGGATAATATGCAGGTGCATGTGTGTGACTTGACGAATGAGTGGACTCATGTATACGTATATTGTTATATTGAAATGCATTTTTTTTGTATGTATATATTTGGAAAGAAAAATATATTTCCATTGTCTTATATCTTTATCCTAAAGGCGATTCGTTTCTTGTGAAAAAACATTTTGATGATTCTGCTTTTTTTTTTCATAAACATTCCGAAAAATATAGTTGCATGTAAGTGTGAATTCATTTTTCTCATCCTTGAGGCGATTAAAAGGCAAGTAAGATTTTCATACCCTTGTGTAATCTTATCTCGATTATGTCACCTGTTTTTGGTAAAAGATCAACTCAGCTAGTTGCATGGAAGTGTTGAATTGTTTTTCTTATCTTTAAACTGATGTAAATCAAAAAATCTTTAAACTGATGTAAATGAAAGAAAATCAATCATTCGGTCTGTTTTTCGTTTCTAACACAGGCAAATATATTATAGGTGTTATATATATATATATATATATATATATATATATATATATATATATATATATATATATATATATAAAAAAAAAAAACAAAGAGTTGCTTGGCAAAAAGTTTTTTATAAATAGAGCAAAGAAAAAGAATCAAGGTAATTAAAAGTCAAGCAGTTCGAGAAGAAAAAAGTTGTTGGCAGTAAAAAAAAAGTTGGTGCCTTTTAAAGAAAAGTTTTAAGAGAAAAGTGACTCTCAACTAGGGCAATACTATATTTAAGCTGAGAAGAGATCCACAATATGGTTTGTGAGTAGTACAAATTACTTTTCCCTTCTCTGGAAAGTCTCCAGAAAAATGCATCTAAAGAAGAGGAGGAGAGACAAATCCCATGCAGCTGCTATGAAAGAAAATGGAGAACCAACATCGAAGCCAGTCTATCCTGAGTCCAGTAAAGCCCAAGGTCGATCCTGACAATTAGTGAATCAGTGGAAAAAATCTGCATCAAGCAAAGTGACACCGTAATCTATCGCAAGTATAAACTTTCTATCTTTAAAAAAAAGGGAAATTAGTTATATCTTAAGAATGCCTTCTATAAAAATTCAAACATTTAATTTCCTTAGATTCATAAAATTCGCAAAAGACTATCTTAAAAAGATGTGTTTCAAAGGGACGGTTATATATATATATATGAGTGTGAATTTTTTTTGTTGTTGTTTTAACAAGTCAATTTAAATTATAACTAGATTACGTTTTAATGGTTAAAACAAGAAAAAAAAAGTGTAATATATAATTCTAAGTGGAACAAAAGATTATTATAGAGTTTAAAATTGCAGCTTTTATATGTTTTATTTTGAGATATGCTGATATGTTCTTTTTTAAGTATAATATATTTGATTGATTAATTTATTTGTGCCAATTTAGTTAAGTATGGCGACAAATGATATTACACTATGAAACTAATTTATGTATAAATTTGTTTGCTTTATCCCGAATCTAAAGTGGGACATGGGTAACGATTTTTATAGTAAAAAATAAGAAACAGTCAAAGTTAAATTTCTAAATCGCGTCTAATTCTGGCTTAGTGAAAAATGTCATTTATTTAATAATAAAAAATAAAAAAAAAGAGAGAGATGGAAAAGAAATCAAATATCTGTATAAAAAAATCCGCCCTCTTCCCGTATATGCATAATCACAGTATCTTGGTAAAGAAATTTAAAATATAAATAAGTGTTAAAATTATTTTATTTGATTTAGATTAAGATTCTTTGTGACAATTAAAGAAGGTAGAATGGTATATATATATATGTGTATGCGTTTATTTAAATGTAAAAAAAAATAATAATAATAATAATGCTAGTTCTTCTTTTAAAATTTAAAATAGACAATATTACTTATTGCAAAGATATGAGTTCATCTCACTCTATATGTATATTTAGTGATGCATGCATTTGGGGAAAGAAATATCCCAGCAGTAGTATATTTTTTGCCTCTTTAGCATTTTATGGTTAAGATTTATATTTGAAACACTTGGGCGTTTTATAGCCAATAAGATATGTTTGTCAAATTTCTTCATTATTACTTATTAAATACAGGTTTAAGAAAATATCTATGCAGATATAAGTTAATGCTTTTAATGGGCAAATATATCAGTGGCTTAATATATTGATCTGTGCCTATATGGCTTTTAATAAAAAAATAGATGTCGAGTATGCTATGCGGACTGCCACACGGATATTTTACCGGTCCTGGCGATACGAGATAGCCATGGTTTTCTTTGAGCCAATGAATGGGTAGACTCTATAATAATAAGGATTCAAAGCCCATGCTCTTATTTCCTACACAAGCCAAGCTGAATGCAGATGTGTTATCATAGGAACATATATATATATTACTGCTCGACAAAGGAGATTGGCCCATGTTTGCCAATGCTAATAATATAACCCGCACAGGATTCAAACCCAGACGCCACTGAATGCTGTAATTAGATTTCTTAATCATACCTGTTGTTAATTCTGTGTGAAATAGATAAGCCATACTTTTCATATAACTATTAATAATGAAGGGAGCTAAAATTATGCTTTTGTCCATAACTCCTGCTGGGAATACTAACAATAAAATATAATAATAATAATAATAAATATATATACTTAATGTCCCCTATGTATGTAAACACACGCATAAATTTATTATATATATTCATTTGGCCTCTAACTTAATATAACCAGGTATTGTGTTTGCTCTCCAAAATTGGCATATTAATTTTATGGTGGCATATTTCTTGATAGAATATTATATGTAATAATAAAAATATAACAACTCAATATAAAAATTTGTTTTATGCTGACACATAATAATACTGATTATTTATTATGTGTGTAACTATCATTTCTGGTTAATTTATAATTATTGTTTTGATTCACAATGGTTGTGTCATGAACTCCAGTGTGACTTCATTATGAGGCATATCCGCATCTAATACTGATGTTCATTATTGTAATCGTTATATTTAATAGTTCATAACTTTGGTTGCAATTATTGACAGGTGACTTCTTTGTAAAAATTATACATTTATCCTAGTAATATCTAAATACTGTATTCTTGTAAATAACTTATGGTTGAATATTGTAATTCTTTGTAAAAATCACATATTTATCCTAGTGATATCGAAATTCTGTACCATTATCAATAACTGATAATCAAACATGGTAATTATTATTTTTTGGCTTAAATGTAAACCTATGCATGGATTGTAATAAGATTCCAACATGGTTATTATTATTTATATTTTCTAATGAATTGTGTTAATAAATTGTATATGTTTACACCATTGTCATGTCATTCCCTAGTTCATCATATCCACTCAACCACATCCATACTTGATTAAGTCATATATGTATGTATCCAAAACCTATGAAATGTTAAAAATAATATTTTGAGCTATATTAAAGTATTTAGTGAGTATCTTGGATTGAATTAATAAAGTCTAGTCCAGGATAGGCTAAGTTTGAATTGAGAGTCTTTGTTTCTACCCTGACCACCGGGACCGAAGAGAAATGATAACCATTAGTAGCATCAGGAGCGTTGGTTGGATAGTGGAGATTTTGGAGCACTGGCAAATAGGTTAAAGCTTAGTACAGTTCCGCGACTACCATATCCCGAACATACTGGGTTTGAAATACTTTTGCTAGGTTTCTGAATCTTGTTGGCTGATCATATGATTCTGAATGTTACAATATATATATATATATATATATATATATTATAATGGTTGGGAAAGAAGTGATAATTAGCAAGTCTTACCGTATCTGCTATACAAGGGCACCACTAGGTTATTTGAACCTAGAAAATTTATAAAGTAGACAGATACGCGCTGATAAGATCACGACCACCAACCCTAGTCAATAGCTCATGAAGTAGCAGAGGTTTAAAACATTTATTAAATATATTTCTTTTAATAAAGAATAATAAAAACAATCACTAGATCACTGTCGGTATTAAAAACGCAAAGATTTTATTTACGTATAAGTGACAACACACAAACTTGAAAAATAACTATAAAAAAAATTATGTTTATTTCATTATTATTTACTATTATTTTTATTTGTTTTAACTTTTATTTTTAATCTTAGAAATGTTGAGTATAGATGAAATACCCAGATGATGCACTTCAAAGACTTTCAAACATTTGATTCCAGGCTAAAGGTCCGCAGTCACACCAATGCTCACTTCCAGATATATATCAGCAACCAATGCAATGTGAACATGTTAGTATAGAATCATGCCGACAGGAATGTGCATCTGAACAGTGAGATGTTATTGGAGAAAACATGAGCTTCAACCAGTATAGGAATGTACTTCTATCTGGTAAAGGAATCATGCATGTAATTTAATAAAAAGAATAATGCTTTGTATGGATGGGAAAGCGGTCTATCTTGCCATGCTTATCCTCCCAATCCATAGAGCTGGAATGGGTCAATGGCGCAGGAAATACATCTGCATCCATTTCAATGATAGGACAACCTCTTTGGGGTCATGCATTCAGTTGGACTCGTCGCCCTAGGTGCTAACACACTTCACATTACATTGATATAAATATCCATTATTTCTCCACCAGCATTAACACAACTACGAAACAAATAGTCCGAAATCAAAACCCCTTTAAAACTAACATATATTTAAATGAGTCTAGCAGCCATCTACACTCAACTAACATTTAAATCATTTTATTAATTTAATTCTAAAAAAAAAAATCTAGTTTTTTTTATGATAACACATTATATTTAATTTTTTTTTTTTACTACAAATATTATTTGACCTAATTTCCTTTTCTTTTAATTTTAATAATGCACAAATAACGGTAAGTGTTTTTATTTTTAAATTTAAGTTTGCAATCGCAAACCCCTATCCTATTACAAGCAGATATTAAGCATGAATAAATAAAAGAAAAACAATACATATTTTAAGAGATTACTTTAAAATTTTAACTAAGACTTAAAATTTCATAGTTTATAAAAATAAAGTTCAGGTTTGCTTGAGAGAGAAAGTCTATTATTCATTTTAAAGACAGATAAAGTTCAAAGATTTTAAATTTAAGAATCTATATTTCATTTTATCATTTATAAATATATACCTTCTTTTTTTCATGTTCGTTCCTTCACGATGAAGATCTAAGTTATGCAAGGGCCATTTCTTGCGGACAATGACGATGTATGAAGCATTTATGCTGGTTTCTGAAAATGGGATCCATGGTTCAATCCTGGGATCCATGGAGATGAAAGCTGCCTTTGGCCGGCTGAACCGAAGGAAGCACGATGAAGCTGATTACATTCTTTATGACAGCGACAATAGCTTTTTAAAATTTTTCTACTTTCAGCAAAGACAGTTGTATTTAAAACATTAATTTTCTAATTCTCCAACTAATTAATTATTTCTTTTGGATTTCTTTTTATAGTTCTCAGGCACCTTATCTCTGGAATGCATGGATCCATCAAACATATTTCATATCTATATTTCATTGGTTCTTTGAATTTGTCACCAAGAAGATTTTGGGTTTGTGGCTAAGTAGATTTTGGGTTTTCCACTGAGGTCTGTGTCTCTATCTCTGGGCGGGAAAAGCAAGTCTTTTGTTTCTATTTCGTAATCATCTTTTCAATGGTCATTTTGCCCTAAGAATCTGTTTGTAATTTTTATTTTTAAGAGTAAAAACTCTCTTTAAAATTAAAAGGTTTTTTATTATATTTTATTTAAAAATTAGAATCTTTGTTTCGATTCTATAATTTTTTTAAAGCTTATTTTCTTTTAATATTTAAATCAAACATATTAATAAATTAATAATTCATTATTTGTGCATTTTGAACGTTTGTTTTTAATTCAGTATTAGATATTTACAAAACATTAAGTATTAGAATTTAAATGTAACGCATATATATATATATATATATATATCCCATTACAATCTATATATACTATACTAGTAATAAATAAAATAGAAAACCATAAAACAATTAAATACTAGATAAAAATTCAAATTTTACCAAAATCCTTACACAGCCATGATTTCATCTACTAAACAAATAGACTTTCTCAAGTGAAAATTAAACTGAAAAAACAACATATATATAAAACAAACAAAACTTCCCATAATTCATTTCAAAAAACAATTTCCCTTTATATCAAAATATTAATCATGTGGGTCAGCAATATGAGATGGCACTGAGAGTAGTGGGTCATGTAAAAGTTTGAGTTGAATCCCACATATATTACATATATAATTGCAGGTTTAAACCTGTACAATGTATCAAAATATTAATCTTATGAAGACATCTTTTGATATAAAAGGAAGTTGGTTTTTGAAATGAATTATGGGAAGTTTTGTTTGTTTTGTATATATATGTTGTTTCTTTAGTTTGATTTTCACTTTAAAGGTCTATCTGTTTAGTAGATGAAACCATGGCCGTGAAGGATTTTGGTAAAATTTGGATTTTTATCTAGTATTGTGTTGATTTATGGTTTTGTATTATATATATATATTTCTTTAATGCTAAGTTTATGGTTGCTCTTGATTCACCATAGTGGATGTAATAGCAAATTGGTTTTTGACATTTAATTATATAACCTATGTAATTAAGGGTTAACTAAGCATGGTTTGTTAATTAAAAATGCCAAACCATTGTTATCTAATCATTCCTAAGCAATTATAAGTAAGTATTTTGTATTTATACTAAATAATTGCTATTGATAATGTAGATGGGTAACTTTTGTGTATTTTATCCAGTTAGCATTTAGGTCTTGGTTATATTCTGTATTTGCTTAATAATGAAGTTTATGGTAAAATTAAATTCTAAAAAGAAATCATTTGGCCTGCCATTATAGTTCAAATTTAGCCTGTTTAATTGGGAGTTTTAATAATATCATGGTTAATTTAAATTTTACTCTTATTTATTATTGTTTAAATATATATTACCTTTATATGCCTTTGATAGACTAAATAAAGGAGGTATCCATTTTTTTTTTAAATTGTTGCTAAGCAATTATTAATAAATAACTTATATTTGTACGAGATAGTTATTATCAATATTGTGGTGAGAAACTTTATATGTATATAAGCTTGATTATCATCTGATGTAGAGTTTAAATTATTTTATCCTTACTATGTTGTGTCTGATTAAGTGGTTTTCCTGATGAGACATTTGTAAGATTTCAACATGTAACTTCAGTATTAAACTGTTATTCTATTGGGAATATGATAAATTGAAATTGATTCTTTAGTAATATATATTTACAAATGAAATAAATTTTAAACCATCCATTGAAAATATAATTCTAAAATTGCATTTATACAGAAATAATGAAGCTGTACAACAATAAATAAGCTAAGCGCTTTGGGGGATTCTATGTTCCCATATTCGTAGCTCTTTTCACTAATAGTTAGTAGATATCACAGTAATGTATGCAAATTTATGTAATAATATTTAAAGATAAGATTGTGAGAAAAGTAAGGAACTGTTTCATCATTAAACATCCACATGAATCAAATTGTTTTCTAAAATACACAAAATCTTTTTTATTGACCATTTGTTTTTAGAATCTGTACAAATAAATGTTAGATATCTGATAAATCTATTAAATTACCCTTTAAAATATTATAATTTTAAAATAATCAATATTGCAATTTATGTTCACAAATAATCAGTGATGATGTATTAGCAATCAGTTTGGAAAAAACATGTCTACTGAAATGTCATGAGTTACTTTTGTTGATGTTACACTAATAGTACTAACCTTTTATTTTTAAAAATAAAACATATACATGTAAAATAAATGTATAATCATGTATACTTTAGATTTTTAATAATTATTACACAATGATTGTGTAAGAATAATCATGAACTTCACTAATTTTGAAAAAATCAAGGTTTAAGTGATGCAAAAAAATTCCTGAAGTAATCTTGAAAAGCATGTGTACATATAGTGAGGCAGAATTGATTTCTTCAAATTACCATGTTTTCAATTATTCTGACATTATTAGATTTTTTTTTAAATAAAATATTGGAATAAAATATTCATAATCTTTTTAATTAAAATAAGTGAAATATCTCAATAGATGATTGCATGAGCAAGTTAACTTCAGTAACTTTTATAGGTTTTTCTAAATGTAGGCCTGCATTTGGATAAAAAGACTGGTTAAGACCCTAACTTAACTAACACACAGAGATTGAATTAAACAATACCTGTGTGAATTTTTTAAAAAAAATTGAGAGGGGAGGTGATTACTAACATATGTTCCTCCAATAATTAACCAACAATTACATATATTCCAGATGGATAAAGCTCTGATGAAGACTGCTGGAAAGTTGAAACTGTAAGAAAAATAAAGAAGTTTTTTAAGAAAATTTGTTTGCAATGAAATGTATATGAAAGAAGTATTATAAGCAATATATATATATATGAAGATATGTAAAGAAAGTGAAAGAGAAGAATAAGAGAATATATTCCAGAAAATGTAAAATGTAAATGGGAATAGACATTATCATTACTTTGTCATATGCTTTTTTTTTTTTTTGCTCTTATAGATTAAATCTTTATATATATATTAGTGATGTTTATACCATGTGTAAGCATATATATATATATATGAAGGTAATTACAAAAATTTCAGTTTGGAATTTTGCCAAAATATAGAAATAAAATTATCTGATTGTTGTTTATACTTGGTAGTAGATATTTTCTTCTTAAGTGCTTTTATAATTATAAAATGAGAAGAAAGCAAATTGTTTTAAATAGATGCATTTTTTTTGTAAACTTTCTCAGTTTTATTAATATTAAAGAATATGTAAATAATTTTATATACGAGATAAGTTAAATTATCGATAAGACTAATTAGTAAATTTGTAAACATAATTATGTGCGAGGTATTTGGAGAAAAATCTATTGTTTGGCAAAATGTTTTCTTAAATAAGTAGAAAAAAATCCTAGAACAAATTAAATTATTTCATAGTATTTCAGATGATATTAATGATACAGAATAAAACAGAAACCACAGTCAAGCATTGGTGGTAGAGAGGTCAGCACAGCCGCCTTACAAGCAGTTGTCCCGGGTTAGCGAGTTCGCTTCCCAGCCGATGCTATGATATATGAAAAAAACAGAAGTCACACACAAACGTGTTATTAAATCAAAGCCATGTGAGAAACTGAAACAATTAAACTAGTTTGTTTTGTTTTAAAAGAAAACTAATTTATCGTCATCTTTTTACTTTGAAATAGCTTGTCTGCATAAGTAAAAATCTTTTAAACTTTTTTAGTCAAAGCTATGAACTATCAATTATCTATGCTAAAAATTATTGAAATCCTACTGAAAAATTACTAAAGTAATTTAAAAATGAAAAATAAGAACAATTTATAACATTATAAATAAATAAATACCTCCACGGATAGTGTAAAAAAATATTTTTTAAGTTATTCAAATATATCTGTTATCGCAATATTTATAGCTATATAAACATGTCATTCTAATATTAAAATGAAAGATTATTTAATTAACTTCAGTAATCTTATCAAAACTTGAATATTTTTTTTTATCACATAATAAGTTTTAAAAAAATATTTTACTAATTATTGCTTTAAGATCTTTTTAGTTTGACTTCAGAATATATGGAAACAAAAAAAAATGTTATGCATATATTTAAAAGGATTCAATCTGTTTTTAATTATTTAAACAACAGCAAATAATAAATATAAAGTAGGGGATTATAAACCAAAGAACTTTATGTAAAATTCAATCTTATTTAAAAACTTTATTAGAATTGTTTATTTAATTAAAAATATAAATTACTGATTGTATTTTTTATCTAAATTATATTGTGTAAATTATAATTGATCTCATTAATATTGTGTTTATTATTGTTGCGTTGTTATTATTATTATTACTATTTGATGATTTCTGTTAATTGTTGATTTATTAAACAATATAATGTGTCCTTTTATTTGAGACATCTTATTCGAGTTTAGCTTCAACATAATGCAATAATAATAATAATAATAATAATAATAATTTTAGAAGATTTGATAGGCATGGTCTCATCTTTTATTAATCAAAAAGACCAAAATATTTTTACAGGAATTTAATAATGACTGGCATTCTAGTTTAAAGTATTGCCTGATTAAAATTCTGTGTATATTTCATGCAAACCAAACACATATCCTATGTAAATTTGTTATACACTTGGGAAAATCTAGCTATATAGTTAACTCTTTGCTTTTAGTCTGAATACTTAAATCAATTTTTACTTTCTATGGTCTGAATAACCATTATCATGACAACTGATACCATCATTAACCACTACTTAAATATCATCATGGTAAGACTTAGCCACTTATGAAAAGTTATCTAAATATGGTGTCGAAATGAATACATATTGTCATTATTTTCTCATCAACAGAATGTTTGCAAGAATGTGGAGAATAATCAATAAAAGTAATAATCAAATTATGTCAGTTTTTAAAAGTGATAAATTAAATCGGAAGATAAAATAATTACTCCATCAGACATTTTTGCAGCCACTTGGTCACTTGTCCATGAGTGCTCTAACCTCAAGTGTGATGTATTTTTTGTTTCCTATTTTATTGTAAATGTTTTTTAATAATAGTATAATTCATGAATGCTATTGAAAATACTTATTGTAGTATTCTTTGATTAGTTTCGTATTATTATTTTTTCTTTTAAACTGAAATATCTATAGATATATATTTCCTTGAATAAAGCTCCTTCTAAAACTAAATTATATCAGTTGATATAAAAACAAATATTTGCTTGTATTCAGATTGCAATAAATCAATTTACAATTTTATATCAAAGAAAAAGTCTTATCTCATTGTGCTGTATATTTTACACTGCATATAAATAAAATTATTTTGAAAATCATACAATCCAAATTAAGATTTTACATTAAAAAAGAAATGCCAGACGTTCATTCTGCTTTCAGGTAAGTTGAAGTAAAAGGGAAAAATATATATCAAAACGATCTTTATATGTATTTTTTAAAAAATATTGGATTCAGGTAAAACGTTCATAAAGAATGAATTATACAAGAATATTTTATTTGCTTGAAAAATCTCTTAGGTAGAATCGTTACTATTAAAAATGGGTTAAGTTAAAGCATACTAATGGTGCCACATATTGTCAACCTACACACACAATTTGTATAATAAATATTTACAACAAAACGTTATTATTGGATGAAGATAAAAGTGAATTCAAGATTGGGTGTGATGAAAAACCCTGGCAACTTTAGTTATGGTGATAATATCAAACGTTCAAATTAAATTACAGAAGGTTTCAAGACTCTCACAATCAATGTTAAACAAAATAACAAAAAGTGGGATTTTGTCTACATATAAAAAAGTGAATTTGATGGCAGGATAAGTAAAATTTCAAAGTTAATAATAATGGTATAAAGTGGAGACTATTTTGTCCTTCCTGGATTATGGATTATTCACTAACAATAAAGGATCCAATAATCAAGAGATTTATCAAAGATTTTCACTGGGAAGAGTTCTAATAGAATCATGGAACAATTTTTTAGACGTTTTTCATATTAATATAATTATATTTACTTTATAGTCTTATATATAAGGGATTCGAACTCAGTCTTTCACACGACCCTCATGTAAGGGGAAATAGAAATATATGTGCATGCGCATTTTATTTTATTATATTATCTCACTATTTCAGTAATAAGTTGTTTCTGCTGGAGCCATTGTTTTTTATATATTGAATTTTTAAATTATATATTATTAAGTATAAAATGATGTATTTGACATTCAAAAATTAACTCAAAAATATTAAAAAGTAAAACGTTTCAGCAGTTTGGAAGATCTATCACCATAGAAACCAAGATAGTAACACTGTCTTAATTATAACTTTCATGTTTCTATGACTGCTTATATAATTCTAAACATGTTTTCAACAACAAAAAAGGAAAAAACAACAACAACAATAATTCATTTCCCCCAAAAAGTTAACTATAATAACATAAAATATCAATAAGTATTACGCATTTATACATAACCATAACAGAGACTAGAATGATTTGTAGTACCATCCACCTTTTAGATTTTTTATGCATGATTTTTTTTTGCCTGTTCTGTACATGCAATAAAATAGTTCACATCTTTATCAATAAAAGTACTTATTTCAATAATATTTTTAAAATACAAGCATAATTCCTATACTTGGAGTTTAAAGATAATATAAAGGATTTGAACACAGACTTCACAGCATAATTCCTATATTTGGAGTTTAAAGATAATATAGGGATTTGAACACAAACTTTCAAGCTCTCTTCAGCTATCCACTCTATCTCATATAACTGATACACATGATGATACATATGTGAAAAATCCCATATATTACATATATGAATTATGCTTGTATTTCAAAAATATTATAGATATCCTTTCCATTCATCTTCTAATATATTTGAATGGATATGGTCCTATGCATGAGGGGTCAGAGTGACTTGAGGTCAACATGGGCATGACAATAATATCAGCAAAATACCATCATCAGATTTCCAATGGTGTGGATCGCTGAAGAGTTGGTGGGTGGAGTAGATTGAAAACAGTCCATTAAAGTTTGAAGATTTGCTGTCTTAATATAAACCTATCACTGATTGTATATATGTGTGGGAGATTATGATCTGGTCCAACTGATGAGTGATGGTTCAGGACAAAGTACACATATTAGAAAACATTTTATCTTTTTCACATGTATGTGGTCATGTATATAGGTTGTATAAGATGGGGTGGATAGATGTAAGAAAATTGAAAGGCCCAAGTTAAAATCTCTTCTGATTGCATTAAGTTCAGTGCAGACAATATACTTGTATTTAAATATTACATTTTCAGCTTGTATTCTTCCCATATCTCTTCTGTGTACTTAAATGGACATATTAATGTCCTATTTGTAAGGTATCAGAGTGACTTAAATTCAACATAAGTATGACAGTAATATTGGCATCAACAGGGGCTTTGAAGGTTCCATTATCAGGTTTTCAATGATATGGATGGCTGAAGAGTTGGAAGGATGAGAAGATTAAAGATTGTCCATTAGAGTTTGAAGATTTACTATCTTAATATCAACTGAGCACTGATTCTATATTAGTATGGGAGATGATGATCTGATCCAACTGATGAGTGCTGGTTCAGCAAAAAATATGCACATTGGAGATCATTTATGTTTTTCACATGTGTGTGTGTGGTCATGTGTATCAGTTACATGGGATAAAGTAAATAGCTGAAAGGAGCTTGAATATATTATATTACATATATTTATGTATATAATTTAAAGATATTATAATAGTGTACATGATTTAATGTTTATTTGCATACTCTAGGAGTATAATTTAATGCCATTAAGTTACAATGTTGATTATCAACATTATAATAATTCATTATGAATAACATTTAATATACATTGTATATTTTTCAAGACCCTTCAACAATACAAAGTATCAGTATTTTATAATTATGAAAAAACATGAACATGAGATAGATCTATCTATTGTTGAAGTGATTCAATAAAGAACTGATAGGAAGAGAAAAAGAAATCCTGGTTCATTAGCATACAAATGAAAAATATGATGAATCAGTTAGACAATAGCATTCAAATAAATAAATACTATATTTTTTAGATGAGTATGATGCTATCATGTGAAAGTATGCTAAGTTATTAAAATAAATATTAAAGTATGTATTCAGATATATATATATATATAATGGAAATGATTCTCTCTGTTTATAAATATATATCCAAAGTCAGTTATTAGAAATTAACAATTTAACCACTACACAGCACATCAGAACCATTCTGTATGCTTTCACAAACTGTTTACACAGAGGCAAAACTCTCCATACAGTAGCGCCACTCAGTGCAAAACAGTGTAATCAATGAATACAGCTTGTGTAAGTATAAAGAATGATAATCATATGATGTTTAGTTGCTTAATACCAATCCTACTCAATATAGTGACTGTAATTATTGAAGAACCAGACACCAAAAAGTATGGCTGCTGAACTGAGTTCAGATCTATATGATTATAGAAGCTAATGAGCTTGGATTGAAAACATTAGTGTGTTTTCATTTTGAACTCAAACTTTATAATTAGCTAATAAGATAAAAGATGGCTTCTGGAAGGTTGCATTAGATCCTAAGGTCTAAGTGTAGTGCTCTTGGATCCAAGGCTCTGCACTGATGAAAGCCACAAGTTAGATGCTAGTCTGTGGATATTAGATGAGTAGGCACCAGATAGGTATTTTATGCACAAACCATTCTGCCTTTAATGATTACTCTGGCTTGAACTGAGTGGTGCTATTGTATAGAGAGTTTTGCCTCTGTGTAAATTAAAAATTTATTTGTTCTGCACATACACATATAAATGAATTTACTATTTATGTATATAAATATAAACTTCTCAGAAGTTGATAATATCATACATCAAGATTAATATTCTAACACTGGTCTATTAAGTAAATAAATTATTCTCAATCCAAAGTACAAGATATAACTTTTTAAAAAAACTATTAAACCATCTCTTCTCTTTACCTTAATTTTATATATAGAGACTAATATATATATATATATGATCAATATATGGCGTTTTACGAAAAGCACCGTCAAAGCATATATTTGTTTACGTAAAACGCCATCTATTGATCATTAATACAAGCATTAGCAAGTTTAACTTGTTTTTTGTTTTTCATATATATATATATATATATAATTAAATACAAGTATAGTGTATGTATTTAAGCTAGATGTAATTAAAGAGGAATTGAACACAGACTTTCAAGCTCTCTTCAGATATCCATGCCATCTTACATAAGCGATAGACATGACCACATACATAATGAAAAAGGTAAATGATTTTGAATATATGAACATATATTACAAACATATCACTTATCTTTTTTGCATTATGTGGTCATGCTTCGCGATTGTATAAGATGGAGTGGTTGACTAAAGACAGCTGGAAAGTCTTGAGTTTGATTGTCTTCTAATTAACGGAGCATAAGTAAAATTTAACAAGAATAAAACTGTTGTTTATTCTCATGCTTCACTTATTAATATAGAAGCTTAAATAGAATACTTTGCATGATTGATTTAATTATTCATTCTTTCTAACCAATGTGTTTTAGTCAATCTTCTATATTTTATTCTTGTTAAATTTTGAGTTATGCTAGGTTAGAAAGTATTTAAAAATATTTATAGTATTATGAGCTTTAGTCTTGAGTGTAACACACACATGAAGATATTCTATTATATATGTGTATATATTAGATATGTCTAGATGTATATTTTCTTGTTGTTAATTCATTTTATTTTTCTAATTTATAGAAGAAGAAGGAAGTGAAGTAATAGCTTCAGGTAACATTTACTTTTGACATAATTTTAATGTGATATTATATATATATAATATAAATAAAATGTCCATTAATTAAAACAAAATTGTAATTATAATTGAAATAATAAATTTAACGGTTTACAAACTATTATAAACAATCCTGAAATCTGCAGAGGTGCTTGGGTTTAAGAAATTAATCTAAAGTAGTTCTGGATTTAAAGATTGTTTATAATAGTTTGTAAACCGTTAAATTTATTATTTCAATTATATATATATATATATAAAAGCAAACATAAAATGGCCTTTATAATAAGTAGCTCACTAAAGGGAAAAGAACTCTTCAACAACATCTGATAAAGGAACAGTGAAGAAGTAGGCATTACTCACTATCTTCATCAATTTCAGGGTAATAAGGGTTGATTTTACTCTATCTTTAAATAGAATTCAGTACCTATTTATTAACCAGAGTTGGATTGTTATCTGGATTAAATGTAGGCTAACTAAAAGGTGTGAAGGTTACCTTGACAGCAGTGAGAAATATTGATTACTATATTTTACTGTGAATGTTTAGGTGGTTACTAGTTGGAATCTAATTATATATATATATATATATCTGTGGATGGCTTGTGTGACCAAGTCGAAACGTCAGTATATTGATATTAAAAGTTTTTAACACGGATGAACCCGCAAAATATGCATTTTATATATTTAACCCGTGCAAATCTTCGTTTTAACATATATATATATATATGGAAACATTTAATGTGTGGAGTTATTTCTTGATAATTACTTAATTAGAAAGCACATTACCTACAATAGTTGATGATGAAAGTCAACTGCTCCAGGCTAAGAGTTAAAGTAAAAGTGTCAGCTTTTATTAGCTACTCTTGTAGGTTAAATCCTTTCTAATTAAGTAATTATGAATGGATAACTCCACAAATTAAATATTTTCATCTAAAACAACCATTAAAAATATTATAATATATTATGTAGGCAATTTTACTCTTAAAATAAATTATTAAAAGATCAAAATTATATATAGAAATAGTCAAATATTGTAAAGAAATATTAAATAAAAATGTTTTTATGTAATTAATATTAAGCTAAAATATGCTGTGTTTGGCTTCTGTAATGATTGAGTGTCAGTTTCTGTAACATAAGATCCTTGGGTTAATTCCAATTCTGGCATTTATGGTGCTCAGAAATCCACTCAATTAATTTATTTACTTATTAAAATATAATCTTGAAATAATTTTCTTTATTAATGCAATGGTTGCTAGTCATGGTTAAAAATGTGTTGATTTCATGCTGCTTCCAACCGTTCAAATTCCATCACTTTTAATGGTACAGATAAGATTTTACCGGCGTTTGAAAAATTAGAAAAAGTTTCCTAAGATGCTGCCCTCTCTTGAATTATTTTACAAGTAAAAAATCAATAAAATGGTCTCAAAACTTTAACAAAAAAAGTAGGTGTGCTCTTCTTGAATCTTATTGGCTGTTACATTTTGACATAAAGAAAATAAAATGTCAATAACTCAAAAGTTACAATTTGTTTTTTGTTTCATTTGGAAAATGATAAATGAATATTTTAAACCATTTTAAACGTATTTTTTGACAAATTACAAATTATTTTGATAAAATATGCTAAAAATAAAATTATTTTAGAAAAATTAACAAAAATTACAAAAAATATTTGCTTTTTCTGCAATGTAAACAAATCATGTCATCATCCAAAACTTTTTGTTAGTCAAAAATATTTGTTTTACATTTCTCCACTCGCAAATAATTTCACAATTATAAAGAGAAATTCATTTTTGAAAAACTTTCGTTCACTTTCATAATCTGACAAATTATTAATTTATTTTTTACAAACGAAACTAAAGTGAATATAATATTAAAAGATGAAGATATTTTGATGATTGAATTTTTATTTTGACACTTCACTTTGTGAATTGACCAATTAAAACGTTAGGCTTTTACCTCACTTGGCCAATCAAATAACCAACAATAAAGAGGTTAATAGACAATTTGAAGTTCTTTAAAGCAGTATTTCTTAATTTTCTTGAGCTACAAAGATTCGATGCTTTTTGGCCAGAACTGAGATATTTTAATTCATAAACTTTTAATGTCCAAGAAATTTTATGCCCTCCATCATAATAAAGCAAAAAATAAGCACAAAGATGTCAATTTGCATAATAGCATGAATCATGAAACAAATGTGTTACCATTTGTATTAAATTTATTTTATGTCAAAAATTTTGCAGTTCAATATGTTTTTTGAAGTAAAATCTTCTTTCACTACAAGATGTCTTCATTTTAATGCAGTGGTCGTTGATTATAAAAACTGATACTATCAAAATCAAGCTTTATCTTTAGCAATTTTAATTTTTTTTTTTTTTCTAAAAGATGAGAACTTGACATTTGCCTACCAAAAGTAAAACAACAAATAGAAATTCACTTTTGAAAAGACAATTGAATTATTGAGTGATTTACACAAATAATTAAAATATAGGGGATTTGAACTCAGACTTTAAAGCACCTTTTAACTATCTGCACTATCTCATACCACTGATACACATGACCACACACATGTAGAAAAGATAAATAATCACAAATATACATATTTTATGCTAAACCAGCACTCATTAGTTGGTCCCGATTATCATCTCCCACACACATATATATAATCAGTATTCAGTTTTATATTAAGATAGCAAACCCTCATACTTTAATGGCAGGCTTCAATACAGTCCAACCTCCAACCCTTCAGTCATCCATACCATTAAAATCTGACAATGAAAAACTCAAATCCCATGCTGATGCCAATATTATTGCCATGCCCATGTTGACCTCAAGTCACTCTGACCCCACATATATAGAACTTATCCATTTAAATACATAGAAGAGGGATGGGCAGAATGCAGGATTAATGTGTAAATATTTGAAATACAGGCACTCTTCATATACCTGTAGACTAATTGTAAATATAGGGGATTTGAACTCAGACTTTCAAGCACTCTTCAACTATCCACACTATCTCATACCACTGATACACATGACCACACACATGTAGAAACGATAAATAATCACCAATGTGTGTGGTCATGTGTATCAGTGGTATGAGATAGTGCGGATAGTTGAAGGGTGCTTGAAAGTCTGAGTTCAAATCCCCTATATTTACAATTAGGCTCCAGGTATATGAAGAGTGCCTGTATTTCAAATATTTACAAAGAATTAAAGAAAAACTAAATAAACTATTATGTAATTAAAACTAAATAAACTTTTATTTAATTATTTGTTTTTTGAAAAAATAAATTATATGGAAAAGAGTTAACTACTTGAAACTATTTTGCCTGAATAAAGTAATACAAAAATGACCATTAGCAACGTTTTTTTTAAAAAAAATTGTAAACAATCAATTATTTTCTTTTCATAAAAATGTTTAATCTTTTCTAAGAAATATTCATCAATAAATTGTTTTTAATGTGAATTTAGTTAATACTATTCAGCGCAGAAATACCTTAAAGTCGAGGGCAAAAATAAAATAAAAAAAATATGGAAAATAAATATCTCTCATTAATGATATTCGGTCTATACTTTTTAAAAAACGAAGTAAATAACATTCCTTCTGTCTTCTTATTCTAAAATCCAAGCATTGGTGGCCTAGCGGTTAGCATAGCTGCTTTTCAAGCAGTTGGCCAGGATTCGCTTCCCGGTCAACGCTTTGACATATGGAGAAAAAAAAAGTTTAAATATTAAAAGAAAATAACTGTTTATAAAGAAATAAAGCGAAGGCATGAAGTATTTGACTATCTGTTAATTCTCATTCTTCAAACATTTTAACGTTTGGATAAAAATTAAATATTTTGCTTTAAGTAAAAGTTATAGTAAATATTAAAAAAATAATTTTGGCTTCAACTAGCACACACTATTTAAATACAAAATACTGTTTTTGAAAATCTTTTGAAAGAGAATGCAAACTTTAAAAAGTTTTATAAACTATAAATGTGAAAAATAAATTTTGATATGCACACACACACACCCACACAAACATTATTTTATACTTTCCTGGAATAACTGTGGGAAAATAAATTACATGTTTAAAGTTTTTTTATTATTATAATTACAATTTTGTTTTAATTAACGGACATTTTATTTATATTATATATTTAAGGTTTGATATATATTTAAATAAATATTGTGTGCTTTATACATACATATGCATATATAACAATAAACGGCGTCTTTCAATGTATATTTAACATCTACTTCTCATGCCTTCCAATATTAGAAAACACATAAATTGAAAACAAATACTTGTCTTTTTTATATACGTGTGTGTGTGTATAAGTTTAGTAAAAAATTACAGTGGTAAATCTGCATTGCATTCCGATTAGAATACGATATGACTCAAATTTAGGTGTAACCCATATGTTAAAAATTAGTTGTTTAAATAATGATCCTATTTTCAACATTATAATTTTACTACAGTAAACTTTTATAAATAGTAGCGAATGAAAAACTTGCATTTACAATAAAATAAAAATTGCTTCTATTATTAGCAAAATGTTTTTAAACTGCAGAAATAAATTTTAATTGTTATATATTTTTTTAATATTGTAATTTAATTTTATATTTTAGTTTATTACTATCCATTATAATATTGTTTATATAGATGTGTTAGAGTGAAGATTTCTTCCACTGCGACACCACTTATGTTAAAAATTTGCACTGTTATAGGCAGACATCTGGAGTGTAAAGAACTGTAAAATAACTTTATTGATACTTGATAATCTCCCTCTTTCTATTTTTCTTTTCTCTCTCTCTCCCTCCCTCTCGCACTCTCTCGCACGCGCGCTCTCTCTCCCCTCTCTTTTTACAATGATGAAAATCATCATTCTCTAAGAATGCTAATATCTCAATCAATGAACATGGGCAAAGATCAGCATCAAAGAACTCTGGAAGCAATTACAAATAAATATTTTATAATATAGCAGAATAATATATTATCTCCAACAGTAATCATCAAAAGTCAACAGCCATCTTTTGTGACAAAATCTAAAGAGGTACACTATAAAACAGGTTAATTGCCTTTTAGATAATGCCTAGCTTAAGGTTTAATATAAAAGTAATAAATATTTAAACTGCATGCACATACTTAATAGCTAAAAGTACAATAATGCAAAATTATATATCAATAACTCTGGAATCACTAAATTAATATTAATCAGAGAAATGAAAATTATTTGCACTAAATAAGATATTTTTTTTATATTTGATTTTAAATACTATACAATACTTTAAAAATATAATTATTACTCAGTCGAAATATTTTTTTTATTATTCCAGGTTTTATAAATAGTCATATTGCTAATTCTATCTGTGTCCATTTCTACGTTTCCTTTGAAGTTATATATTTATAAATTTTAAATAATGCTTTTAATTCAGAGCCATTATATATATATTATAATGAACATGCCAATAGCTTTTAACAAGCTTTTCAGAATATATCCCCAGACCGGTTTCTAGCTTTCGGCTTTCCTCAGTGAAGTGCTAGGATATTCAAGCATTAGATTTAAAATAGCAGGTCAAGCTCAGCACTTTATCTAATGGTTAATCATTAAGTAGAAAATCTGAAATTTTCAGACATCCATATGTCTTCCAATCCAGCAATCTAACTTAAATTGCCATATGGGACCAAACTATTCAGATACACCATCTATTAATAGCTTTAGCAATATAAAATCACCAAATGAGCAAAAACAATAATTGCAAGGAAATCAAGTCATAGATCACATGACTTAGTTTAATAAGCATGTACACCTGGGTCTCTTTTTATGTGGACTTATTTAACATGATTTTGAAGTTATGCGATTCTTGTTTCACCGGAATCGAACTCCGATAATGCGCTATTACTTTGAATAATAAATTTTGCGTATATTGAAAGTAATAGCACATTATTGGAATTCGACTTTCATCTTAGTAATTTCAATATTTTCAGAGCTTTATAATATTAAGATTTTATACAATAATGAAATTAAAATCACGATTTCCACATTTTATGTATACACACATTAAATTTTACAAGATTATAATGTAAATTTGTTCAAACATTGTGCGTGTTAATTTTGCACTTTAAATCACATTCTGTTTTTGCTTTTTAAAAAAAGAATGTAATCAATTATTAATCATTTAGTGTCCACAAGTTTATTTTTAAAAGGTGAGTAATAGCAGTGGGCACAATTAAAATTGAAAATTAAAAAATTAAAGACAAAAATAAGAATTTAATTTTTAGTTGTTAGTTTTAATTAAATTTTTCCCAGCAGTGGTGAATAAATGTCTTTTTATTATCGTAAGTCTAAGTTTATAAACAATTAATAAAATCATCATCTCAAAGATTAGTTACTAATTACGTTGTCAACAGAAAACCATTAACACAACATGAGAGTGCAAACAAACGTGTGTTTCGGCAAATAGCGATAATAATTAAAACGTGTATAAAAAAATGTAAATTACTGTACTGTAAATTATGCATAAAATATATTATTTTGAATAAAATTAAATATTATAGTTAAAAAAAGTTTGTCTTGTATCAATTTATTTCAAATTTGAAATTTTTTATTAGTCATATTTTATTTTATTTTTTTTGCGCGAATTAAATCTATTTTTGAGCAATTTTGTTTGCGCATCTTTTCTGAGGAACCTATCTATCGCGTAAAATGAGACCCAGGTGTATTACAAATGTTATATAATGAGCATGCCAATAACTCTTAACAACCTTTTCAGAGTGCCCATATCCCCGGACATATATATATATATATATATATATATATATGTAATAACAAAAATTTCCAAAATTGAGAATAAATATTTTGGATCTCTGAGTTCATTTGTGTCTGATATTTTCTAATTATTTCCAAGATTCTTTGCAATTTCCTTCAATTATCTCTACTATCTAAATGATTACTGATATGATGGAGTCAAAATAGCAGTGAAAACTAATATTAATAACCCCTAAATATATTACACTGACAAATCCTAATATACAAGTGCTTCTTTACTAATTTTTTATGTATTGCATCTTTTATGAGCTTGCCAGCTTAGGTTATATTAGTGTTAATCCACAAGTAAGATATCATATAGTGAAAGAACTTTAAACATGCAAAATACAAATTTTATTCATAGATTACAGAAAGCTAAATATTTCTTTTACATCACATGATCACCATTTTTATGCTTGCTCATAACTGATATTAAAACAGGCAAAACTCTCTACACCATAGATCCATTCAGTGCAAGCCAGAGTAATCAATGAATGCCATAAGGCTTGTGCATAAAATCCCTATCTAGTGCCAACTCATCCAATATCCCCAGACTAGTTTCTGGCTTGTGGCCTTCATCGGTAAGGAGCCTTGGATCAGGAGGGTTGCATTAGATGCTAAGATCTAGGTGCACTATCCTCACTGATGAAGGCCACAAGTCAGAAACAAGTCTGGGGATATTGGATGACTAGGCATTAGATAGAGATTTAATGCACAAGCCTTTTGGTATCCATTGATTACTCTGGCTTGCACTGAGTGGCACTACTGTGTGGAGAGTTTTGCCTGTTTTAATTGCTTCTACATATTGTGGTGATCTGTTTCTATGACTTTTTCATGATTGGCTGCTACTGTTGGTATTGATAGTGTTATAAGATAAATGCGCCAAAATAATTATGACAATATGCAAAATTACCAACAACTTATTTATATTTTTTACATTTTTTTTACTGAAAATATATTTTCATTATTATTGAATTTAATATTTAATTGACTTGACCCATACTTTTATTACCTGTTTCCACATCTAACTCTTCCTTTCTTATTTGAAAGATCCTAGCAAGATTTCCTTTGATATTTGAACATTATATTTTAACAATTAAACCTTTTTTTCTATATCATATACAGATAATATTTACATTATTTATTACTAGCCTGAACTTTCAAACAATAGACATTCTAAAAGTTATTGTTTGAAATTTGTAAAATAGCAAAATTAAATACTAAATGGTGTTTGTAACCATAATAATAGCACTTGTATATTGGATTGAATTTTTATCAATTCAAGCTTGTAGAAGAAAATATTAAATATCAGTGAACACTAAAAATATATGTTAAACTTAAACATTAATTTTATTATTAGAATTTTAAACAAATTTTATTTATAGTATAGTGGTCAGGGAAAATACTCACACTCTATCTGCTATACAGGGTGCCACTAGGCCATTTGAATCTGGAAAATTTATATAGTAGGCAAATATTTCCTTGTAAGATCCCATTTTTATTCCACCAATATGCCCTAGTCACTGACTTAAGGAGTAGCTGAGATTGATATAACTTCTTAAACACATTTTTAATAAAGAAAAAAAATAATAGAATAATCCACTGCCAGTTATAATCACACAGACATTTATTTACGTACATATATAAATTTGAGAAATAAATTATTTAACATTGCTTTAGGTTTTATTATTATTATTATTATTTTTAACATCAAGTTTTAATATCTTGATAAGTTGCCCAGATGGATATTTTATACAATTTAATAATTTGATAAATGCAAATACGCTATATAGATTATGCATTTATATACTCGATTTTTTCCAGGCTACAAGTTCACATCCAAAACAATACTAGCTTATTGATATACCGATGTGATCAATACCAAATGAGAATGTTAGTATAAAAAAACATGCTGACAGGAATATACATCTGTAGCATAATATCATTGAAAAAAATAACCCTCATTCAGTACAGAAATGTGGATATGTCTGGTGAGATAATCATTATATATATATATGAGACATGCTCTATATAGATAATCATTATATATATATATGAGACATGCTCTATAATGGGGGATTACAGTTTTGGCCATCTTACTATCACCACCCAGATCATAAGGAGATTAATGGAACATGGAATATGTCTAGGTCCATTGGCAGTGTGATGGCTACACTTTTGGCCATGCATTCAATTGGGTATAGTTCCCTAATGTCAATGCTGTATATGGGAATGATAATCCAATGCACCTCCCCACATCACATTGATATAAAACACCCCTACATCCATTCACCATCACTGATTCAACTATGAGAGAAATAGTCTCAAATTAACCCACTCAAACTAACACAATCTTACGAATCTATGTAACCATTTACACCCATTTTTAAATTATTAGTTTAAAAGAAATTTAATAATTTGGTTATTAAACAAAACACAAAACCATAAAATAAATTATAACAGAAAAGTGAAAAATGGAAATGATTGATTAACAAACATATTGGGAGAATATGACTAATTTAAATTTACACTCAATCAGATAAGAGATTTTTTTAGAGGTTTACGTATTTGAAAAAGTTAATTACTTTAAATTTGTACAGTTCCTATTTCAATTTAGATAAAAAAAGTTCATACTTTCCGCACTAGATTTGAAGTCCATCCTGTCCATGATGCATCACACACATCCAATAGAAGTCCATTTAATATTTATATCATTTCTGGAAAGACTGATCCATTGGTTGTTGCCTTTCAGTGATCATCAGTTTGGAGGCCTCCTCAACTGGAGCTTAACAGGAAATTAATTCATTGCAAGACTCATGTGTTTCAGGGTCCACAATGCAGTTCAAGAGTCAACAGTTACTTCATTTTCTAAGTGAGTAAAAAGGTCCTAATAATTTGATATTTCCATCTTTTATAATTTTTGGCCTCTGTTATCACAAACTCTACAGATCAATCACCCATGATGTCATTTGTTCTTACAGGTCCAGATGTTTTCCTTTCTGGCTCATGCGTGGTTTGGTGCTTGCATTGATCAATCTGCTTCAGAGCGGGAAACACAATCTTTAATTTTTTATCTCTTATCTGACCTTTCAATCATTTAAGTACCCCCAAGGGCTAGTTTGCTTTACATTCAAATATATTTTAACAGAACAATCATTTCCAGTATAAGATTCAAACATGTCTTTTGAATTGAAACAAATTAACATTTTTTTTCTTTTTCATTACTTTTAAACAAAAATGTCAATCTTTATTTCTAGATATTTATATTAACTTGCTTCTATTTTTACTTTTAAGTCATTTTTCTTTATGTTTTCCATCTGTGCAATTATCTATGTTAAAATACAATAGTCAAATATGTTTAAAAATACATATATACAAGCAACAAAGATTTCAAAATTATCATAAAAAGCCTTTTTCAGCAAATTACGTTTTTTGCCCTTTTCAATATGTCTCCATGATTTAAAGCACACACAGCGACATCTATATCAATACATGAGAGAAGACAGATAAAATAACTATTTTAATTTTATTTTATACTTTTAATAACTCAATTTTATTTATGATTATTTTCCCCTTTTATTTTAATTTTAATATAATGTAATGACATATGTATGCCATTACAATACCAGTGTTGACAAAAATCTACTTTGTCATCTAGTAAAAACTGCTTCTCCTTTGCTATGATAAACCTTTTATGACTTGTCTTTTTAAAAATAAATGTTTTTAAATAAAATGTTATGAATGTTTTTCATGGGTTTAAAATAAGAATTTTACAAAAATATTGCATAAATGATTTAATATGTAAAAAATTACTGGAAATTACAATGTTACTTTTTGAACCCAATTTTTAACTATTTGACTTCTGGCTCAACAATCTCCCAATCAAAAATCATCATTTCTATTCAATTAAAAATAGAGCATGTCTGACTTCTTTGATATGCAAATTACATATTATAATTTCAAAAGTTTACCTGGTGCTGACATCTTTAGTTTTTTTAACTAATAATTTGAAAATGATTTCCATGATAAAATAAATCTCAATAATCTAATGTTATAAATAGGCTTAAAATAATAATAATAAAAAAGATATAGTCATAACAGTTATATTATAATGTTCAAAACATGTCAAAATAAGCAATTTTGTAGCTGCTAAATAATAATATATTAATGAACACATGGATATTTATTTTGATCTAGTGAGTAAAAGAATCATACTAAGAAATTGTTGTAAGTGCTTATTGTCATACTATTTTATTCTCTTTTGTAATACATTTATGATTAAACCAATGCATATTATTGTTTTCCTGAAGATTTGTGATGATGGTGTTTTAGTTGTATTTATATATTGGGCTATTTTCATCATCAAATATGAGTTTTGAATGTCTTTAGAAAAATTTAACTTTATTTAAATATTTTAAATACATTCAACTGTTAGTAATAACACACCAAACAGGTTAGTTTATGTACGACATTTTGAGAGGTATTGTTTCCCCCTCTTTTTCAAGTGTTGCTGACCTAACCAATGACAGTACTACCATGAGAATTGACCCTGGACCCTTACATTCTTGAGTATTGAATTTTAAGATTAGAGCTATACACAGTTCTTATATTTATCTATAAAAAATAAGTACAATGTTTCTGGAGTCCACATCAATTAAGTACACTATTATTATGCAACTTTTTCAGAAACATAGTAGGTACTAAGTAACTATAAAGACAAAGATCCTGCCTTTGGCAAGATAGCTCAGTTGGTTAGAGTGTTGTCTTAAAATTCAATACTCAAGAATCTAAAGCTCCAGGTTCTATCCCCATGCTAGTACTTTCACTGATCAGGCTAGAAACACCTGAAGAAGCAGGGAGAATAATACCACTCAAAACACTGTGCACATACTAACCTATGTGCTATTACCAATAATTAAATGTTTTGGAATATTTAAATAAAGTTAAATTTTTCTAAAGACATTCAATACTTATATTAGATGATGGAAATAGTCCAATATATAAATACTAATGCATATTATATGTCTATTTTTTTATTTTAAAAATGGTGTATTAATATGAATTAATGTACTACTCTTATATAATGGACACATAATCATTTATGTATATCTTGCATCTAAAATTATAATTTAAAACATTTTTTTTAATTTGTATTTTCAGAAGTACTTGGTGATTTATTAATTGTAAAGAGAGTCGATCTTCAAATTAGTATAAATACTGTTGCTCATCATACAGATAAATTTGAAATAACAAAAATCACCCCCAAGCGACTGGTTATCCGTAGAGGACAAGAATTTAGCTTTTCAGTAAGATTTAACAGAGATTTTGATGTTACAAAGGATTTTGCTTTTTTAGACTTTCGTTGCGGTAAGTGTTGTTTTATTATTATTTACTATTATAACAATATCAAAAAAAAAAAAAAAATAAACAAAAAAAAAAAGAATTTAATATATTTTATTTTACTGTAGGTTAGTAGATAAACTGACATTTTTAAAAGTTTATGATTTAACATTAGACATCATAATATTAACACAAGATTAATTAAATTATTTTGTACTGATTTATCCCTATAATGTTATGCTCAGAAAAATCTATAACCATTAGTAATATGTATAAAGACAAGTCCATGACACAGTAACAATACAAGTATGAGTCTTCCTCTAATTTTTTGTTAAAATATCAGTAGTCCTCAAATAAGCCAAGATTATCTATAAGCATTAAAAAATAGCATATTACTCATGTATTGGTTAATACTGTCTGTCTACTATAACAGCATATGGCTAGAGCCTAAACATTCTTTTTAAGGAGATGTGTATATATATAATGTCCAATGCAATATAAAATAGATATTTTAATATGAGCGGTTAGTGTGCGAGTAGATGAGTAATTTATGCTTCAAAGTTAGCCGATGTATTATGACTAAATTTATAAACATTAGGTAATCTACTTTTTATTGACAGATATTTTTTTGGCTAACTATCATTTTCTTAAATGTTTTTTGGTGAACTTTTATTTCTTTTTGCAATTTCTAATTGGATTTAAAGAAAAGGGGAAAGGTGGTGGAGAAAATGAATAAATTCTATGTATAATCTAAAACTTCTTACTTTCGTTTTTCATTGACAAGGCCTTTTGTTTTATTTTTTTTTGCTAATTTTGATTTGTCATTTCAATTTTTTATTAAGTTTTGAGAAAAGGTGAGAAGGGTTTGAAATTTGGATTTTTTGTGTCTCCAAAAAAACTTACATTTTCTTTCTTAAAATCTAGATTCATAAAGAGTTTTATATATATTAAACATTTTGCAGCCTGTACATTCCAATAAATAATTAACTTTTAGAAATTAATTTATATAAAAATATTTTCCTGCCATGGTATTCATTTAAATTTTATTATTATTTAGTTTTTTATTTAAAATACTATAAAAGTATAATCTAGATCAATTTTTTTTAATGTATTGTTGTTTAAAAGCAAGACAATTCATTTTTATTTGTAGTATTGAATTAGCTTTGTATTATTGAATGTAGCTGAGAATTCGTTTTTGTGAAAATAAGACAGTCACCCCCCTCTCCCACTTTTTAAAAAAACGAAAAAGAATAAATAAATGTGCAAATTTTCATAGATAATATTATATGTCCTAAACAAATCTTTTGATTACAAATCAATTCTCCATCTCTTTTCACTTTTTAAAAAGCCAATAAGAAATTTTTTTTTACAAATTTTAAAAATCATCTAAATTTCTGAAACAAATCTGAAAAAAGTTGCTTGAAATAGGTTAAGACAAGCAATTCACCTGCCCCCTCTCCTCACTTTTTAAAAATCCAATGAGAAAAAAGAACTTAAAAATTTTTTTAAAGACAAAATCATATTCCAAATCAAATCTATTCATTATAAATAAAAACAGATGATTTGAATTAAGAAGATTACAGACACCATCCTCATCCTTTTCCCTCACTTTTGAATTAAAAAGCCTTTAAGAAAAACTAAATTTACATAAATTTTTAATAATAATGTTCAAAAAGTAATCTGTTATTTACAAATCAAAAGAAGAACTTTGAGATTCTAAACTGATGACCCAGAAATCCAAAGAAAACATACAACTGATCTTTTTTTAGATATTGGGTGAGTGGATGGGTGGGGAACAAATATTAATAAAAGTTCAACAAAAGAAAAAGGAAACCTAATAATGAAAACTAATACTAGCAGGCTTTAGATTACACATTGGATTTATAAATTAAGTCATAGATTATTACTACAATAAATCACTATTTTTCAAAAGGAATTGTCAAATGATTGACTAGTCGTCCCTATGGTGTTTCATGACATCAAAGCAGTGTTTAAAGAATTAATAAAAGCTAAAAATGGAAATGTGGATAGCAGATTAGAACAGTAACAGATCAGTATTAACCATTACTTCATTTATAACTCATGGTTCACAATGAGGTCATCATTATCTTATCACCTAGGTAACATACAGAATACAATTTATTATCATTATCACCTAGGTAATATACAGAATACAATTTATACATGCTTTTGACTGAAATATCCAGGTTGAATGTAGATTACTTGAAGGAATAAAGAATTCATTAAAACTTTACATTTTGCTGAAAGTTAGTAATGATGATGTTGTAGATATAATTATATGCTTTTCGTCATCTAATATTAATTATTATATGTTTTCAAATATTAGTACATAATACAACATATTAATTTGAATGGTATTCTCTTTTTTTTTACATATTGAGGCCTGACTAGTGACAGAATTAGCAAGGGAATAGAATCTGGGGCCTTTACATTTGTGAATGTTAAATTTTAGACAATGCTCTAACCAATTAGACTTTATCATTCGAATGATTGTTACATATTAATTCGCGTACTGTCACTAACATTCAAGCATATCTGAAAGTTTAATAAAGTTTCTTTTTTTTTCTTAAAATATTTACAGTTAATATTAGATGATAAAAGTAATCCAATATATAATTTCATCAAACTTTCGTTTTTAATATTTTAATTAATAAACAAAATATAACAAGTCGATAATATGACTATACAATAAGAAAAAAAAATCATAAACATATATTACAGAAAGAAAATTAATTTTATATGTTTCAGACCTGCTCATTTCTAAAAGAAATAAATAAATACAATTTATCCAATATTTTATTCAGTCATTAATATAATGGTTTAATTTTCCAGGATTTTTTTTTTGCATCAAAATTAATATCTTGTTGAAAACATAGTGGTTAGCAATGCAATGCCAAAATTTAGATAAATGGAGGAAATTGGAAAAGTAAACATTTTCAAAAGAGAAAAATTAAATAAAAAAATGTAATTCTAAAAATAAAATTTTAATGTTGTTAAAATAATATCATACATAAAAATTTACTAAAGTAAATTATACAGGATTTAAACACTTAAATTAACATTTAAACAGACTCAACTCAATCTCTCAGCATATATACACCTTGTTATATATTTATTCCAAACTTATATTGCTTACAAAGTACCCTCTAAGTTTTATCAACTTTTACTAATATCTTGTTCAACTTTTGTACTATAAATTATTATTACTTTTAAGATAGCTTCTTTTATGGTTTCTTCTGTACTGTTTTTTATTATATATAATTGTATTCCATTTTTGGGTTACAATATTAAGGAAAGATACTTCTTATAGATTACAAAGAAATCAAGTCATATGTCACATGACCTTATTTAACAAGCTTGTATTTGTGAGTTCTATATATAAACTCTTCTAGATATTATATTCGGACAATATTCTTTCACTTTTCAATAACATTTAGAAAAATGTAACTGTAAGAAATTTGTTTCTTTCTCTACAGTACTTGATTCAACTAATATGGTAAAATAATTATTTTTCTACTAAATTATTTTGCAAACAATTATCAACTGTAATCATGTTTTACTTGCTCTCTGTTAGGATTTCAAAACTTTTGATCAGAAAAAACTTTTTCCAGAGCATTCAGAATCTGTAGTTTTTTTTCTGAAGATTGTCTCCTCTATTATTTTTAGTTCTTTGAAGATATGTTGTTCTAGCACATGTATTGAAAGCATTCAAATTTGATACAACATGTTATGTCATATATGACTTGGGCAAAAATTAAATACCAGTTACAATTGTAGCCAGAAAATGTCAATACCTACTAGTAATGACAGCACCTGAAAGTCAATTTCATGAATGGTATAAGGATCAACTTTATGCCAAATCGTTCAGCAATAAAGTGATACAACCAGATCTCATAAGTAAAAAAACTGCAATCTGACTATAAAATGATAACTAAGAGTCTCCACATAAGTGAAGTGTTGCCAACAACAAAATTAGAGACGATATCCATTTCTAATACCAGGAAAGAGAATACCTTGATCATTATCAAAAGAAGCAGAAAGAAGTAGACAACTACATAACATCTTTTAGAATGTCATATGATGAAAGAAGTGATTTATTTCAACTAGGGAAAGGGGATTGTGGTTCATTTCCATTCATCCTTGAAAAAATGAACTCATCATTCAGATTCAACAAACAGGAAGTAGACCATGAATACAATCAAACAGAATTGTAATAGCAAGGGAATTAGCAGATTATTCTCTATGGTCTATTCCTTTTATTCATTAGGCGGAAAGGTTACTTCTAACAATTCTGAAGTCTGTTATTAAAGGCAGCTCTCTATGGTTGTTTGATGAACATGGCTGCTTACTAAACTCATGAATAGATATGAAGCCTAGAAAAGACTTATCTTTGAGCTATTAATTTTGTAACTATAGGTATTGTAAAAGAAATCAATAGATTATCTTATGTTTGCATATTCTGTACAGTAAAAGTCTTAAAATACTAACACCAGTTTCCTTCCTAATTTACAATACTACCATATGCACTTGACGTCATTATTTGCAATATTTTTTTCATTGCGATAGTATTTATACTTCTAATATTTCATTTGTTAATAATTATTGTTATATAGATACAGTTGCTGGTTCTAGATTAACTTAGTCAACTTATATAGATTTTTTGATCCAATTTTTAAACTAGATTATATATTCTTTTATTTATTAAAATTTCACTTTGGTCAACTTTAATTAATATTCCTTCCTGCAAAACCTATTACGTTATAATATCTCTGTTTGGAAAACTGTTCTATTTTTGCAATAGATTTATTTTTAAGTTTCGAGTTACATCTGTTAAAGATATTTATGGGACCCATAATATACTATACCTATGTTGTTGATCTATATCAGTATAGGATAATTCTTACTTACATTGTAGAAGAACTCACTTAAATTTTAAATTTAAGATTGTAAATATACTTAATGTCAAATTATATCAATTTTTTTAATGTCTTATAATAACCCCGAATTATTTAATGTTTATCAAAAATTTTATTTGAATTTAACTTATAAAAATGTTTACATCATTGGTTGTATTTTCATGATTTCACCACTCCCCCTCTTTATTATTTAAATTATGTTATATTGTTTATCGGATATATTTTAAACTCTTCATTCAAAAATTCCTCCTACAGAGTTTATATTACTGCATATTTACTTGTTGTTGGCTGATTAAATAAATACAGATAAAATGTATTTACCTCATTTCCACTCCCCCTTATCTTAAATATATTCATAGAAAAAGTTTAAAAATAGTTATTTCTTTGATTCAAAGCAAAACAAACACATATGTTGCCTAACAATGTATATACAAAAAGTTTTATAATCTTTTATCATCGCATTTGTAATTGATATGTTATGATTTTATTAAAAGGCTGATTTGATTATTTAATAACTTTGATTTATTATTATAATAAGTGAATGACACACGCGTATATAGTAATGCTTTAAAAAATAATAAATCCACTTTTTGTATGATCCATGTGACAGTTATATCATACAACCCGTGAAACGCTAATTTGAGGCTACTGATGTGGTATTGGTGGTATTTTTGGATTATCATTCAGCAATTCAATTCCCAGAAGATGAATGACCTTCTCTTTCATTCAAAATCATTTGATCGTTATTATTTCTGTTTTTCTAGCATTAATTTTATTATATGAGATTTGAGGTAAACTAGTTTCTAGGTGGAAAAAATGCCTTGAGACGTAGTACGCCCTCTCTGACAATACTGACAATACCATCGCCATTTACTGCACTTCTGTGTCTTCCTCTGAGCATATTTTTTCTGGCTGTATCAAAATTGCATTAAGTTATAAATATATAGACATTGATTAAAAGAATTATTGATATATATATATATAATAAAAAGTCAGATCTCACATGACTTATATATAGCTTGCATTTACCAATATGTAACATTAAGAGCATGCTAATGAGCTCAAAACAAGCTTTTTTAATGATAAATGCTACTTTTATCATAATAAAAAAAGAAAAAAAAGATTGTTTTGAGCTCATTAGCATGCTCTTAATTTTTTTATATATAATATTTAATGTTTTCTCAATTATATGATGTAAATAAAGTAGCTTTTGGATTAACTTGTGTTATTTTTGAATACTTCCCAATTATTTGGATGAAATAACATCAGCCATTGTCAAGGTTAACTTTTCAAAAAAAAATGTTAGATCTCAAATAATAAGAAAATTGAGTATGAGGTAAAGAATGAGATATTTGAGCTCTAACAGTTTTTCTTTGAAAGTTAATCTTGATACTGGTGACTGCTATTTCATCAAAACATTAATCAAGAACAACATACAGGTTAAGCCAAAACCTACTTTATACTTTATATATATATATATATATATATAATAAATAAAGTTTGATATCTGTATTCGTTTCACAATATATGTAATATACAAATCAATATATATATCAAAATACAGTACAATTTATATAAATTATATTCTTTTAGAAGTACTTTCAACTATACACTTTGTAGTCTTTATCAACTATATAACGTTGAATAATCAAAACGAGACAACCCTTAACAATACCCATAGTTCAATTCAGATTTCCCACAATTCTGTTATCTTAACATTTGATGACTGGCGATTCATTAACATTTGATGATTTCTTGAAATCAACATAGCCTCTTTTATTTTACATTTATTATGACAACGTTCAATTTGAATAATTTTCATATTTTTATAATCAAATTTAAATCCATATTGACAAGATTTATTATGATCAAATATAACAGATGATGAAGGTTTTTTTACATCTGTTCCATATTGCTTCTCTTTTTGAATTCTATTATATAAAAGCATATGTTCTTTTATTCTCTTCTCAAATGTTCACTTAGATTCACCAATGTATTGTACGCCGCATCCACATATCAATCTATATATAATAGAATTTTGATTAAACTTTGAATTTTGAATTTTAGAATTATTAAGCAATCTATTTATGTTATTTGTAGAGAAAAAAGCAATATGACACAAACCATTATAAATTTTCCTAATAAACTTGACTTGCTCATCTGATATAAATAGCATTGAAATCCATTTCATTTTGATATTTTTATTTTTAATTTTATTATAGTGTTGATTTCTTTTAAATCCTTTAATAATATTAGCAATTGCATTTTTATAATAACCAATTTTCAACAAGTCATTAACAAATAAATGTACATTTTTAATTAATGACTTGTTGAAAATTGGTTATTATAAAAATGCAATTGCTAATATTATTAAAGGATTTAAAAGAAATCAACACTATAATAAAATTAAAAATAAAAATATCAAAATGAAATGGATTTCAATGCCATTTATATCAGATGAGCAGGTCAAGTTTATTAGGAAAATTTATAATGGTTTGTGTCATATTGCTTTTTTCTCTACAAATAACATAAATAGATTGCTTAATAATTCTAAAATTCAAAATTCAAAGTTTAATCAAAATTTTATTATATATAGATTGATATGTGGATGCGGCATACAATACATTGGTGAATCTAAGTGTACATTTGAGAAGAGAATAAAAGAACATATGCTTTTATATAATAGAATTCAAAAAGAGAATCAATATGGAACAGATGTAAATAAACCTTCATCATCTGTTATATTTGATCATAATAAATCTTGTCAATATGGATTTAAATTTGATTATAAAAATATGAAAATTATTCAAATTGAACGTTGTCATAATAAACGTAAAATAAAAGAGGCTATGTTGATTTCAAGAAATCATCAAATGTTAATGAATCGCCAGTCATCAAATGTTAAGATAACAGAATTGTGGAAAATCTGAATTGAACTATGGGTATTGTTAAGGGTTGTCTCGTTTTGATTATTCAACGTTATATAGTTGATAAAGACTACAAAGTGTATAGTCGAAAGTACTTCTAAAAGAATATAATTTATATAAATTGTACTGTATTTTGATATATATATATATATATATATATATATATATATATATATATATATATTTAGGTCCTGATCCAAAAGAAGTAAAAGGTAGCAGGATTGAACTTCCTATAGTAGAAGCATATAATGACAAAAGCAAATGGTTTGCAAAAATAGTTAATACAAATGGCAATATTGTCACTTTTACTGTTCAAGTGCCTGCAACTGCTGTAATTGGCTTATGGACACTAAAAGTAAATGCTGGTTTGCTGAGTAAACCTAATCGCTTTACTGTTCATGAAGTGAATCAGTATATATACATGATATTCAATCCTTGGTGTCCAGGTAAATATAAAATATATAAATAAACATTTTACTTATTCACTTTTGCATATATTATGTTTATAAAAATTGAAAAGATTTCATTAAAATGTCTGATTATTAAATGCTTTTATTTAACTTAGAATCTCTGTATGTATGTTTTTTTGGCTTTTAATGAATTGAGAATAAAATGTTAAAATCAAGGTAAAATATATTTAAATTCGATGTAATTTGTTTTGCAATTTGGTGCATTTTTAAAAATCATTAACAATGTGATATTTCCTTACACAGGGTAGAAGAAGTTTTGAATATTTTGATATAAAATTTAAAAGTCATTCTTAGAACTTCAATATACTTTAAATAAGGCATACAACATGGTGGTATAGAGATTATTTTGGTTTAAATTTGAAAGCTTGAGTAAAGTTATACTAACATTTTAAAATGGAGCCTTAATAGTTTAAATTCATTTGAAACTTAAGACATTAGGTAAAAAGCACTGCTAAAGCAATATGATCATTAATCATATTAGGTAAGTGACCTACTTTTTTAAATATGGACTACTGGACAGAGGAAATTTGGAATACTTTGATATCAAATTTAAAAGTTGGTCTTAGAACTATAATATGTTTTAAATAATGCACACATTTTTTGTTTTAATTGAAAGCTTAATTTAAGTTAGAATAACATAAACTTAGTTTGCAATATAGTTGTGTTAAGCATTTTTTTTTAAAAAAATCCACTTTTAAATGAAAATAAAAAATTTCAAATACTTTTCAACAAGGACAGGTTCTTATTTTAAGTTATTTAATGATTTATTATACACACTAAAACACATGCACACATATTTATATTGATGCATGTATACAAAATAGGATATATACATAAGAGCCATATATTTTAGCTTATTACAGAAATATCTAGTGTTTTATATATATAAGCTATTAATGTTACTTCAGATTACATAAAAAATATTACAAGAAAGACAAGAGAGGCGGTTCTTATAATTGAATTTACATATTTTATAAACAAGTAAACAGTTAGCTAATATTGTCCACACTGTTTTTGGAAAATCACATAACATCAACTGTTCATTTGCAAGAGTTCAGTTGATAATAAATACAGTGCAATTGAAATTATTTTTGTATAAATTGTATACTATTAATGTTAATTTTTTTAAGGTTGTTAGAATTTAAAACTATTACGTTTAGATAGACCATTTGATTTTTTGCCTAATGGAATAAGACGTTAATTGAAGCAGCTTTTGACTCTACAACCATCTAGACCAGTGTTCTTCAACCCTTGGTCCACAGCCCGGCATGGGGCTGCGGAACTTTTCTGCAGGTCCGCATGTTAAATGGGCAGTAAAAAGTTTGTAATAATAAATAATAAGAGTTTAAACTTTTAATTAATATAGCTAATTTTTATTTATTTTTTCATCTCATTTTTACCCAATTAAAAAAAAAAGAAAACAGAATGAAAACAAAATCTAATCAATCATTCATAAATTAATTTATTTTTCTAGTTATCACAGATGTTTATGGGGGGGGGGGGGTAGAATTAAATTTTTTATTACTTTTCTAAAAAATTAAAAAAAAAGTTTTTTATTATATAAACTCCATATATATATAAAACATTATCTTATATATTTAACATTGTTGTTTTGATCAGTTATAACAATTATGCTTATCTTTAAGAAAATTTATCTATAGACTTCTGCGAAATCTTATCCTTATTTTTGCTAGTCCGCGAACCTTATCCTTATTTTTACCGGTCCGCAGGTATGAAAAGGTTGAAGACCACTGATCTAGACTATATAAGTATTATATAAAAAAATTAACTTAAATTCAACATTTTATATTTATTTTTTATTAATTTTAAGCTTTATTGTGATAATAGATAATAAATTAAAGATAGAACTCTAGGTTAAGGAAAAAATTAGAAACTCAAAATTTTATTATACTATTATTCAAAGTAGTATAGGTGATACTAATGCAGGAATGTGCTCTTAATTACACCATACATATATATATCAAAATAGAAATAAACCTATAACAATAGAAAAGACTAGTTCAATCATAGTTTCTTGTGAAAGACAAATAGACTTTCTCAAGTGCTAATGAAAACATACATGTAATCACACACATACAACTAACCATAATTCAATACAAATGCCAGTTGCCCTTTATATTAAAAAAACACTCTCAATGGCCTCCTATCCAATATGATTAGTCAAAAATGTTTCCTTGACCCTTCTTTTTATTTCAATGAATTCAATAAGAACAACTTTGCATCACCAAACAAGATTTTATGATCCAGTGTTATATTCTGGAACAATTAGGATTGAATTAAGATATTTAAACATTCCTTTTATGAATTTCAACTTTTGCATCACGTCTTATTTTAGTTTCTCCTATGCATGTTTAAGACTGCTACATATAATTTTATAAACTATTTCTGGAATGCTTTTAAAATCAATACATTATGTAGATTTATGGGTAATAAATTAAAATCATGATCTTTTTTCCATGCAGTACTCACACTTCCAAACTGATGACTATTTTTATTAATCAATCAAATGTTCAGTACAACAAATGTCATAATTTAAATTATTTACAAATATTGTATAGAATTAAACGAATTTATTAATTTGTGCATATATATAACAGAGGATCAAGTGTACATGGAAAGTGATCCTTTAAAAGAAGAATACGTTCTATCTGATCGTGGAAAGATTTGGGTTGGTGAACATCAACGCTGTGTTGGTCGGCCATGGCTGTTTGGACAGGTGAGTACATTATAAATTTACATCTATTAATTGCTATTTGTTTACTTGTTTTTTATCTAAAGGCATTAATCATTTATCAATCTATCTACCTATTTTTATATCCATGTATTCAAATAAATATTTACCTATCTCTCTATTTTTTTATCTGCCGACCGCCATATTTATTTAACTGTCTATCTATCTATCTATCTATCTATCTATCTATCTATCTATCTATCTATCTATCTATCTATCTATCTATCTATCTATCTATCTATCTATCTATCTGTCTGTCTGTCTGTCTGTCTGTCCGTCCGTCCGTCCGTCCGTCTCTATCTATCTATCTATCTATCTATCTATCTATCTATCTATCTATCTATCTATCTATCTATCTATCTATCTATCTATCTATCTATCTATCTATCTATCTATCTATCTATCTATCCATAAATCCATCAATCCGTCCATATATCTGTCGGTCCATATATCTATCAGTCTACATATTTATCCATCCATACATACATACATCAATCCATCTATCTATCTATTTATATATTTATATATTATCTGACTTTCTTTCCCTTCATTCTCTATATTTACATCTATCTTATTTTTACTTTTACTATTTTCTCTCTCTTTACATATATTATGTACAATTTATTTTTCTTATCTAGAAAACAGTTACAATAAAATGTATGAATATATGTTCTTCTCTTTCTCTTGGATTTATTATTACCATTATTTTTACTAAGATTATTCCACTTGCTTTCTGGAAAATAATCTAATTTTCATATTTTGGGGGGTAAAAAAAACTGGAAAATAATTTATTCTTTTTGCGGTAACAGTAAAAACAAAAACAAAGTTTTACGTTTTATAAGCATATTCAGCCACCAGTGCGGATAGTTGACATGTTTATAAATTCATTTATCATCGCTTATTACTTTAATTATAGGATAATTTTAAATAATGCTTCATTTAATTGCAATAAATGTTTCTAATAATCTTAATAAATCATTTAAACAATTTAAAACGCTCGTATAATTTACGGAAAAAAAAAAAAAATGCTTAAGAAATTATAAATAGTAAAAAGTTGTTAAAACACTTAATCTCTCACAGATTTATATTCTCCGCAACATTTACTATTTTATTCATAATTATTTAAATAAAACTTTTTTTTATAAAATTTAAAATAAAATATTTTATAAAACTAAACAAAAGAATACTAAATACGAAATTTGAATAAGTTTTAGATTCGGAGACTAATTTGTTTACGATGCTTGCAACATATTTTTTGTATTCACTGGTATTTTGTACATTAATTTTTTAATCTAATTTATCATATGTAAATAGCTAAATACTACCATAGTAGCTTACTACCTGAACTATAGTTTTCCCTAATGACAGACAGCTAATCTTTAAAAATTGTCGTAAAAACTGTTCAAAAAGGTTTAAATACACGGCATGATATAGGTTTCATGTTTAAGTTCTATCTGCTGGGTATTCAAATTAAACTAATGTTAAAATATTTCAAATATCTCCCCTCTCCCGCTTTATAAGATTTATATGCGGCAAAACAGTAGCATTATATTCTATTTTTTTTAGTTATATTTTTAAAAAAAGATATTACATTTTGTAAAAAAATAATTTTTTAATATAACTTATTGTAGAGGATTTGAATACAAACTTTCAAGCATTCTTTAGCTATCGACTCTGTTTCAAGCGCGATACGCATGACCGATCACACACATGTGAAAAATATAAATGATCTCCAATATATGTATTTCATGCTGAATCAGCACTCATCACATGATCCAGATCATTATCTTCCACTCGTATATATATAATCATCTATATTTACACCTAATTTTGAATATATTAAATTATACATTTATCCTAATATTACAGATTCAGCCTGTATCCGGCTCCTCTCTCTTCTGTGTATTTAAATGCACAAAGTCCTATACATGAAGGATCAGAGTGACTTAAGGGCAACATGGACATCACAATAATATTGACATCAACAAAGGATTTGGGCATTCCTTCGTCAGATTTTCAGTAGTATGAGTGGCTGAAGAGTTGGGGGGGGGGTTGAATAGACTGTCCATTAAAAGTTGAAGATTTGCTATCTTAATATAAACAAAGCACTGAGTACATATATGGGTGAGAGATAATGACCTGGGCCAATTTATGAATGCTGATTCAGCATGAAATACATATATTGAAGATCATCGATCTTATTCACATGTGTGTGGTAACGTATGTTAGTTGTATATGATAGAGTCGAAAGCTGAAGGCTGCTTGGAAGTCTGTGTTCAAATCCTCTACAATTACATCTAATTTACAAGTATACTTGTATTCTAGTATTAAAATAACATACTGTATATCATTTCTGTGATGTCATCCTTAAGTTAGAAGATTATCGTTATCCTTAGATATATGTGTGTACACACACATATATATGTCAATTTTTGTAAATAAAATAATGTAATGTTTTTAAGATATACATTGTGAAAAAATATTTAAGTTTCTAGCAATAATTAGCCAACCTATTAAATTTATTTCTGTCTATTATCCTTTTTATATAGTAAAACAATAATTAACGTCCTGTCCTCATTAATTTGATATAGTTTTTGAGACAAAGTCCGGACTTATTCATGAAAAAGTATTTTAAGGGAGAGATTTTATTGTTTCGATTTCAGATCCGCTTGAACGTTCTTTCTATATATGGCCAAAATTGATGGTAGTTAGGAATTTTGTCATTTCCTCTATGGTTGGTTCACTTTGTGTTATTTGTTGAAATGCAAGTGGAATATCATGGCAGATCATTCTTATAATTTGGCCTTCTGATAAAGGAAAAGCAGTTAACAATCTCAACTTTCTTAACAATCTCAGCTTTGAGATTTATTAAAAAAAAACTGAGAGCGAATCTCCCCTATGACTGTCAGAAAAACAACAGTAGTAGGGGAGGCTCACATTTAACAACTCTTGAAGCTGAGATTGTTAACTACCTTTCCTTTATCAAAAGGCCAAATCATAAGAACAACTTGGTATAATATGCCACCTGCTTCAACAAATCATATTGAGCAACAGGAAGATGAAAAAGACTGTATTTTACTTACTTTCTAGACTTTTTGTTTAAATGTTAAACTTTTAATTTACCTTTAGATTATACAAAATTTACTCAAATAAAGTATCCAATGTTACATAGAATAAATATCTAAGAATAGTTTTAAGTTTTGAATGACTGCCTAAATAGTTTTTTAGGTCTTATTACTATTATAATTGTACAATTTTTTAATAATTTGTTTATAAAAATATATCATAACCACATATAATATATAGGGTATATGAGCACAAACTTTCACACAACCCACCATTCACCACTTTATCCCATATTACTGATACACTTGAACCACATATATGTCAAAAAGATAAATAATCACCAATATATGTATTTCATGCTACACCAGCAATCATCAGTTGGTCCAGGTTATCATCTCCACACATACATGCAATAAGTGCTGAGATATATATTAATGTAGCCAATCTTCATACATTAATGGACAGGCTTTAATCCACTCCACACTCCAACTCTTCAACCGTTCAGCTAATTGAAAATCTGATGACCGAACCCTCAGAGGCCACCCTGAGGCCAAGATTCTTGTCATACCCATGTTGACCTAAAGTCAATCTGACACCTCATGTACAGGATATAATCCAGATTTTATTTTTAATCTTAGAAGCATAAGTAACATTTAAAATAAGATCCCTAACTTTTTTAATGTGCTATAGTGTATGAAGTCAAGTAATCTGAAATGTTATTTAATAAAGTGGCTGAAAAAAATTATTACTTATCCTAATTTTTAAAGTAAATCTAAGTTAAGTTTATATAATTTTTAAATTCAAGTACTATGCGTTTTCAATGACTACAATGTACAGTCAAAACTAAATGATATGTTAAAAGTATAATAGATGTGTGAATTCAAGAATCGTGAATTACAACTTGAATCAGTGATGACAGATCAATAAATATTATATAATTTTAAACATTTAAGCTCTTTTAGAAAAAATAAAGTTGAAAAAGCATAAACAGAGCTATCTAGACTTCAATGAACATCTAAGACATGTAACCATATTCACACAAATTACATGGAGATTATTGCTTTACATGTGATGCATAATGCAGATTTCAAATCTTTCTAAATGTCTTCAAATTTAACTGAAAATAGTCTGTTTCAATATAGCCATAGGACTTGTAATTTATGTCTGAATTAGATTTTTAGATAAATCAGAGGGTTTTTTAACTATTATTCACAATCTTCATTAGTAATTATTATTTTAGCAGAATCAAATTAGCACATTCCACTAAAAACAAAAAATATCAATTAGATGGAAATTGTTAAGAAAATGAGATTGAATTATCACTTAGTATCCAATAACTTTATTCATTATTTTTATTGTTTTTTGTTTTTTTTGCATAATTTTATGAGCCAAAACGAGACAAAAATCTCCTTGATATAATCAAATTTACCAGCAGTGTCATTTTATCTCATATTAAATTAATTATAAAAATTCTCCCAGATACTTATTGGATTCATCAATATGAAAATATATAGATCCATTTTTTTCACTCATTCACATATACACAAATGCACATATAAAATATCTACTATTCCCCCAGCACTTAGTTCTTTCAGCAGCACTACACTGTAAGCTAAGATATAAAGTCTGAATTTAATGGCATGGACAAGAGGTAACGTTTTGTCCATATGCTGCAAAGTTACCTTTGTTTACAAGGTAGTGTTGCTAAAATAAATAGCATGGGTGAATTGATAGATATTTTATATTTGATTTTTTAGCTAGCTTTATGTATTGATTCAATTTTTTATATAATTGTATTTAGGAATTTCAAAGTTTATATATATTAAACTCTCCTATGCTATCCTCATATACACCTTAATGCAACTTTTATATATAGTTACTCCTTTATTTTCCTTACAGTTTCAACTGTTTTGCAGTCTTCATCAGAGCTCTTTTTAACCTTCACCTTACTCTTTTACAAGAAAAATAAAGGAGTAATTATATAAATAAGTTGCATTAAGATGTATATGAGGAGAGCATAGAAGAGTTTAGTATATATGAATATATGAAAAAAGATGCAAAGAAAGTTAAAAAAGATATAATAGTAATAAACATTCAAAGTTTAAAATGCTTATTGTATTAATCTTTCTTTATATAAATAATATTAAACATATTTATTTATGATCAATTTAAGATCACTGCTACTTTAAATTTCAGCCTCTTAGCTTAAATATCTGGACCCCAATTTATTTTACAACTTGTGGCATACAGACCATGGCAAATTCAAACCCAATCTTATTTTACAAGGCAGTACTGCTGAAAGAATGGGCCATGCCAAATTCAAACTTTATCTTACTTCACAGGGCAATGCTACTGAAAGAATATATGTTGGGGAAGTGATAGTTATTTATATTTTGATTTTCAACTAGTAATTTGCACTGATTCTATGAACACACATATATAATAATTTAAGCAATTTTCGAATTGTGATTAGTAGTATTAAGATGTGGGATAGATGAGGAAGAGAATTCACTTAAATCTTGTTTGATATCAGCTACTTTACAATCCATGTTTTTAGTATTATCTATGATGTACAATATATCTTTTAATAATAATAAGCAAATACCATTAATAAATGGAAGCTGTTGAGATTTATTGAAAGACAACTATTTTAGAAAAAAAAAATATGTGTAAAATTAATTGATATTTTAATCAGGTAATCTGACACCTTAGCCAGGACACAAAGCATCCTGAAAAAATTACTTTTGAAAAACGATCTGCTATATTTGTAAAATATGTATTTTAATTGTTAAAGTAATACCGCTTCTAATAATCAATGGAGAATTTTAGCACACTAATGCAAATATAAGTTTTAAAATCAGTTACTATTACATTTTCGATTAGAATCATAGTAAAAATACTTATGTATAAATGACCTCATGGTAAAAAAGTAATGCATTTATCTGCCATAACTATAATTTGGGTTTTGGATCTGGACCAAAATTAAATTCTATTCAAAGTGCATATGATTTTCTTTTTATATTATTAACTCTTAACTAATACTAACCATCCGTCACTGGTCAGAAAATGGGTATTTAAATATTCTTGGCCACTGGATACGTAATGATAGAAAATTGTTCACTACCTCAATTTTTGGTGTGAAGAAGTTGCCTTCTTCTTCATTGTTTTTTAATAAGGGCCTACTGGACTGCAATTGGCTACTTATTATGATTTTTTTTTAAATATTATTAACTCTTAACTAATACTAACCATCCGTCACTGGTCAGAAAATGGGTATTTAAATATTCTTGGCTACTGGATACGTAATGATAGAAAATTGTTCAATACCTCAATTTTTGGTGTGAAGAAGTTGCCTTATTCTTCATTGTTTTTTAATAAGGGCTTACTGGACTGCAATTGGCTACTTATTAAAACTAGCTGTTTTGCCTTTTACGTAAATTTCAAAATCTAAAGGTAGAGTGTAAAAGGACTTGATGATTATTTAACATTGGGCATTAGCCAGTTATCATAAATCTATATTTACAATAAAGTGCACTATAAACCAACATATATGCTTATACACATCCATTTCTATATTAAATTTGAACTTATTGATTAATAGATATATACAATGTTATTTGCATTTGATATTAATATTTCATTTTTATTTTAGTTTGATCATGTTGTCTTACCTGTTGCCATGATTATTATTGAGAAAACTGGATTAGATATACCTGCAAGATCAAATTCTATATCAATTGTTAGAGCTCTTTCTGCTGGTGTAAGTACTATAGAACAGATTTGTATATAATGTAACATCCTTAAAAAAAAATTTATATCGTAAATATTTCTCTTATATCTTTCAACCTGAAATGAAGTGACTGAAGGAGTGTATTGATTACACTATTCAATTGACACATGATGTAAAGTTGTATGAGTTTTTATTTTATTTTATATTTTAAGTAAAGGCTGAACATACAATAAAACACCCACACAATCACTGGGTTGATAAAGAATCCAAACACAACTTATATCAATGCATTGACCTCTATTTGCAGATTTAGATTTTGAAGATACAAAATCACCATGTTTATATAAATATTTCCTGATTCTTATAAGAATAATCAATTTTAAAAATGCTCTTAATAAGAGCAAAGGTTCATATAAAGCAAATGCTAACAAATCTCCACTGAAAATAACTAATAATTTAGAAAGGCAGTGCATTTGTGTAATTAGTACTAAGATAGTTACATTTACATATTATTATGCAGAATTAATTAGTATTCACATATTCTATATATTGTATATATTTGTTTATTCATATATTTGTTTATTCAAGTATTAACATAAGTAACAATTAATTATACCACTTAAAATTAAATTATTAGCCATATTGAATGAGACTTTGTAAATATACAGATGCATCTAGATGTTTTCACTGGTCAAGATCATTTGTGAAATTTATTGAAAATAAATGGATTAACTTTAGATAAGCAAAAAAAGGTAATCTGGCAAAATGGAGTAGGGCATTGTTATAAACAGTGCTTGAATAGCTTGTTAATCCAGTGTTCATAGATTATAAGGAATGTGTTAGTGTATGTATGCCTGAGATTAGCCTATGTGTATCTAATTAATAAAATGAAATCCTTCTCTCTTAATGCAATGAATAAATGAAAAAAAAAATTTTTTCTCAAAATAATCTTTATTTGCACAAAAAGTAAAATATACATTGTAATATAGTGTTCATGTTTACAATCATGTCTGAAACATTAGAGACTAATTAGTTATTAAATTAGATGATGAATACAGGATTAAAAGTAAAATTTTATGTTATGTTACTTATCAGGGGTAATCTAATTTGGCATATAAATCCCATGGTGTGTAAAGTTTGAGGGTCATGAATAAATAATATGCATGGCCATTGCTAAATATTTAATTGAATCCATGTTTGCTCAGCAGGGCTAGGCAGGCATGTTCTTAGATCACTTTCTTTAGCTTTATATAATAACTTTAGGAAAATGTCTTCAATAGAACTGGTTAACTCTCTATCAAATAATAACTTACATCTAATCTTCCATATGATAAAATTTATGAAAGTGGCCAGGCAGATAGAGCCAAAATTTCCATTTTTTAATGCATCAGTAAGGTAGACATTTGAAGAATTGTATCCTGTAATCCTCTATAGGGCAATATTCTCTAACCGAGTCCACCATTCACATTGATAGAGTATGTGTCCAATGGACTTGACAAATCTTCTACAAAGAGTACATATTGTATCAATGTTGTGTCTCCTCTGATTACAAAGAAGCATCCCAGTAGGCAAGGCTCCAAGGTTGACCTTAACCAAAAAATCCACAAACTTTGGTTCAAATTTCAGGAACATAGTCAGCCTTATGAGGCAAGGGATTGCAACTGGGAGAATATTCTCTGTCCTAGATTTACCAGAGTGAACTAATTGATAAGAACTCCAGTATGATATTTTTTTATCAAACATGGAGCTAGAGCTTTTGATGCTATTAAAGACAATAGTTAATTGTTATTGAATCCGGATATTTCTTTTATGAGGGGGTGGGTAATCAGTGGGGATTACTCTTTCAAAGGACATGGGACTTTCTATGTTTGCATTCTCTTTGAAAAATTTAACAAGGACATTGCAAGTCCTCTGTATCAGAAAAATTTTAATCGAGTGCAGTCCTAAACTATTAATATGTCTTGGTTTTGCAAAATATTAAGACTTATTGCTGGTGTCTTCCCTCACCAGCACAGCTATATGCATAGAGATTCAATCTTGCGGATGAAGCAAATTGTTGGTGAAAAACCAGCTAGATAATAACAATTTTTGGTAAATCACAGAAATTGAGGAGTGCAACTTTTCCAAACAGAGAAAGATAAATTTTAGATAGGGAATTAACAGTGTTTTCAATCTTTGAAATTAATGAAAAGGCTGCTGGAGAAGAAGCAATACTAAAACCAAGAAATTTCTGTGGAGGAGCTTTTAGTCTACCAGATATTTGCTTTCCTGTCAGGATGGACCACATTTCCGACTTCACTCCATTAATTGCCAGGACAAATTTACATGCAAACTGGTCTAGGAGTTCCTCAAGTCTAGAGAACTCATCCTTAAGATGAGAGAAACACAACCACATCATCCATATAGGAAATATGACATAGGTTCTCTCTCAATAAAGGAATATAAATCTCTGGAAGGAAAGACTCGATGCTCAACAGCAATGGGTTCATGTAGACTGTAAAGATTAGTGCACTTAGTGGCGAGAGCCCTGAGGGATGGATACACAAGGCCAAAAGCTGGGAGCAACTCTTTCATCATCAAGTGAAAGAAACACATCTTTCTTAAGGTTCTCAATCATTTGAAAATATGCCAGAGGCACTTGGAGTTCCTCCAGTACACCAAGTAGCACATCGATCCTGACACAATCAAAGGCTCTGGCAAAGTGAAGTTGAACTGCAACTGGCCACTGCATCCTTTTCCTGTGAACATGATCAACTAGAAGTCGAAATCAACTGACAGAATCAGCAGTAGAGCTTCCTTTCTTTGCAAACTGATAGGTTGATAATTTCCCAATAATGTTTGTTTGTATAACCTCTCTAATAAGACCTTCAATGATTTTAACAAGCAATGGTACCATAGAAATAGACCGAAGATTATCAAGATTTTTTTGACCCTCAGTTTTTTTTAACAAGCGGGATGATGCCTATTGGGCAAAGCTCATTAATTTCTCGGCAGCCACTAGCCAAGAAGTCTATCATTTTTTATGATGGGGAGTAAAAATGTGCATAAATGAAGTAATAAAAATTTTGGTATTCCATGTAATCTAGGGTGAATTCTGTCAGGAAATGATGAAATCTTTGAAATGATTCTTGCTTCTGTAATTTTGTGTTGATCAGAATGTTCATAAACAAAACATTTCCTGACAAATGAAATGCCAAGTGGTTGGAATTTTTTTGCATAATATCCCCGAATTCTTAGAAAAATGGAAGAGCCTGTGTAGCAGTTGACTTATATCTCAATGGACCTAGGTGCCTTTGATCTTCTGCTAGAGCCAAGGGCCCATCTCAGGTACCTCCTAGTCCAGCAATGTTGGTGATGGAGATATTGTCTGGCCCTTTTAATTGATAAGTACTCAGCTATGGCCTTTTGTTTAGTCTTGTATTTGGATTTTAAATTTAAAATGTTAGGAATATTTTGTGCTTCATATGAAATATTTTTGATATCACGTGCTATGGATTCCAGATCATTGAGAAGAATATCTGGACCTTTAGTTTTAGCTGTACAAGAATTTATTAACTTGGTTAGTGTTTCAGTAAAAGTCTTCCATGCTTCTACCACAGGGAGTGTTAAAATTTTTGTTCTATAGAAATTAATATAAGCTTCAGAGATCAGTTTAATAGTGGCATTAAACTTTGTAAGCATGTGAATAGTCCTTGGCATCTCAATGATAGGTTGTAGAATGTTTCTTGGCATTATTTTAATCTCCAGAGCATAATGATCAGAGAATGTAATGGGCCACAGATGAGCTTCTAAGGTGAAAAAAAAAGTAAATCAATTAGTGAACATGATGATTTTGTAGAAAAAGAGAATGCTTCATCATCAAAGAAGAATTTTCCATTGCACAGAAACTGATTTATGTAACCAATATATTTTTTTGAAAGACTTGATAGGTATGATTAAAATCTCCAATAATAATCATTTCAAAAGGGATAGTTCTCAGTGTTGAATTAATTGCATTTACCAGATGAAAGTACCAACTTTGATATTGTATGATCGCAATTAGACAATTAGAGTCAATGAATAGTATTTTGAACAATGTGATTTGTGAATTCTTGCTGATTAGAAGGAGTAGTGAAAATATCCAAAACTATATATCATATTAATTATGCATGAGTCCGACTGCAAATGTAATTTAGTCTCACTAAGACATAAAATATCAGGTCTATGAGAATGAAATCAATGTGACAAAGCATATGCCTTGTCATGAGAATTTAAGCCTCATATATTGACAGATACAATATTAATCATTCTCTGATTTATTTGAATTACTAGCATCCTGACAATCCACTTCAACTTGGAATTGGCTATTGAAATTCCTGTCATTTTTGTAATGGAGGATATTCTTTTCTAAGTCAAGAATAACAAGAGAGGAAGATAAACTGAAATCTTCCAGTTGTAATACTTCTTCAAAATCATTATGGTTATACTGATCTGTAGATATAGTCTTCAAAGAGGTTTCTGTCATGCTTAGATCAATTAGTGTTTCTGAAAGACTAGTGCTTTGGTGTTTTAATTTTTTTGCCCCAGAAGTATGACCCAAATGAGTATTATGATTAAGGTTAAGGATATCATCTATAACAACAATTTTTGCAGAAAAGGACAAGTGCAACTGATGTGAATTATTTTCCTGTTTTTGTCCTTGCCCTTATGAAGATGGGGAAGAGAGTGAATGAAGTTTTAGGGTTGAAATTCTTTATTAGAATCAATAAGGCTGTATTCAGACTGAAAGTTCAGCTGGACAATCAGCTATCTTCTCTCCAGCACTGGCTTCAGTTTGATTTGATGACTGAAAATTTAATGAGCTAACTGTGTCATTCAAAGGCTCGGTGATTTTTTTAAAGATTGATGTAGATTTACATAATGTGAATTTAAGACGTTTGTGTGTCATTTTGTCACATGGTTTCATATGTATAACTGGTTGAAAATATAATTTTTGCTTAAAATTAATTTCAAAGACTTGCGAAATTGCATTTTACTTTTTTAATCACATGGTTACATTTTTTATAACTATGAAAAAAAATTTGTTTATTACCAAAAATGCTTGACAAACTAGCAAACCTAAATTGATTTTTTTTTAAAAATGAAAATGGCGATTTTGTAACGAATGGTCGGATTGTGATGAAAATGGTGAATTTTGTGTATTTTAATCACGTGATTTTGTTTCTTATAACTATGAAAATTGGGTTTTTTGGTTGTTTTTTTAAAATGAAAATGGCGATTTTGTGTTTTAATATTTTAATCGCATGATTTCATTTCTTATAACGATAAAAATTGGGTTTGGGGGGGGTGTTGAAAATGGCGATTTTGTAACGAATGGTCATATCGCGACAACGTATAGATTGATCGATGTCATTTACTGATTGGATGTGTCAGCATGGGTTTTGGGTGTTTTTTATAATTGGAAATGGCTGTGAGCACATATTAAATTGGCACTGATAAACTTTTATTAATTATTGTTTCAAAGACCTCTCACCACAGAAAATAAATATAATAGTCTAAATCAAAAGAGACTAGCAGCAAACAATGGATAATAATATAATAAAATCTAAAATATATCAAAGTTTTTTTCATTCAAAGTTGAAAAAAAGAAAGATACTGTATACATAGTAACACATCTTTTACTCATTGAAGAGTAAAATGACATTTAGGTTATAATCTATAAAACGAAAATCAATAATCTTGTGTTCTTATACATTAATAATCAATTAAAAATTTCTGGTTAAATATTAGCAGATATTTATAAATAGCATTGCAATACACGTTATTTTAAAGATTTGGAATAATAATAATAATGAGATTGAATATTCTGACCCGCTTGTTTTAACTCAATACTAAGAGTGTTAATTTAAAAGTCAAAATTGAATAAATCCTGGGTTTTAAAAAAAACATTCAACCTGTCACTTTGGGTCTTATGAGACATTTGTCCGTTGATCTTTGAACAATTATTACATATAATATTAAGTATATAAATCCATGCTATGTAGTAGAGGGAGTTTGACAATAGTAAATGAAAATGTAACAATTTACTCTAGATAAACAAACACTTTGCATATAATAAAGATATATATGAGAGATAAAGACCTGGGCCAACTGATGAGTGCTGGTTCAGCGCGAAATGCATTTTGGGAGTCATTTGTCTTTTATTATATCTTTATTTATATGAATTTGAAAAGAATGGGGAAGTGTGGTGATGTTTATTATATCTATAAAGATATTACATACGGGACAGAGAAAGGTGAATAACTCCGTGTGTGTAAATAAAAAAAAATCAGATATATTAATCCCTAACTGAGGTTTAAAGTTTATATCTGTGCTAAAAATAATCTCTAGTTTCGAAAATGATTAGTAATAATCATTATTGTATTTATCTGAAGTGGATGGCGTCAAAGTTGTGAGTGGAGGGAGTTTGACAATGGTAAATGGAAATGTAACAATTTACTCTAGATAAATACTTTGCATATAATAAAGATATATATATATAAGAAATAGAGACCTGAGTCAACTGATGAGTACTGGTTCAGCACGAAATGCATCTTGGGGGTCATTTGTCTTTTATTATATCTTTATTTATAAAAATTTTAAAAGAATGGGGACGTTTGGAGGTATTTATTATATCTATAATGTTTATTTTCTAAGATAATTATATGATGCTCAAGTACAAAATTGAGTTTTGAACCAGAAATGTTATCTTTTAGGTTCTCACTTCCGATTGTATTAAACTGCAATATATATTTTATAATGCAATTTAGTAGTAAACATTAAATTTTTCCATGATGACAACTACTGTACTCGGTTTGCTGTAGTTGGTAGAATGTCCGACTTGGAATCGGGAGCTTCCAGGATCGCTTTTCGCATATCTAACGTTCGAATTTCTTATGGACTTCCCAACAATAAAGCCGCATGTCTTTTTTTAAATTAACTATTATAAATTATCTTTATACTTTTGTTTCATTTTTTTATACTTTTTTCCTGAAAATATCTATTTAAATAATAATATCTAAGAAAGTATTACTCAAATTAAAAAAGAAAAGTAAAATGTCGGTTAAATATATATATGTATGTATTAAAAAGTGCTTAAATATTTCATTCCAATAAATACTACTTTACAAAATCGATCTCCTAGTTATTTTTAAATTCTATTTTTAGGTTAACGCTAATGATGAAGGTGGTTTATTACTTGGATGCTGGAAACCACCTTATAAACATGGTACTGATCCTACAGCATGGACAGGAAGTATAGGCATTCTGGATGAGTTTATTAAATGTGGATGCGTGACAATAAAATTTGGTCAGTGCTGGGTCTTTTCAGGAGTCACTACATCTTGTAAGTCTATATATGGCAATAAATATAGTTTTATTTTATTTTTTTGTAATTAATCTTTTTTTTATTATGAAAAATGAATCGTAGTTATTACATATATAAATTGAAATTACTATCTAATAATATTTCTGATAAAAATATTTATTAAGAGGAAGTTTAGGATATTTATATGCCTTTTAAGAAAGAATATTGGGGCACTATATAATACACGTTGGTCTATTATTCTACAGTTGTACATATAACATACAATACTTACACGTTATAACCGCCATAATATTTTGTTTTCCTTTCTATTCACCCAAACAAATTGATTTATAAGTATGTATAAATTTTGATGTACACATTTAAACTTCACGTTATATAAAAGAAATATTATTTTTTTATCGTAGAAAAAAGTAAAATAAAATATTAACTGTTTTAACAATTATCAAGATTATATATATAAGGTAGATACAGCATTTTCAATTATTTTGATTTTTATCTATGAATCTACCCCAATTCCATCATATTTTATTTCTCTTTTCTTCCAATGCATAAGCTTGTGGTTAAGACCTTAGAGGTCCCTACCTTCGCATTTTCAACCGCACATGCTTTAGGTTTATTTACTTTAATAAATATTACTTACATAATCAATGTGTGTTAAATAAATTTATATTACAACTTTAAATTATCGTAATAGATTTCTAACTATAAGATTATTCCATTGACTTATTGTAAATCGAAAGATTTTGTGAGTACTAATGTATAATAGGAATTGTGGACTTAATCAGTGAAGTATTGAATAGCTTCACGCTTTCAGACCTAACCACTTCAGCTTCACCTATTTATATAGAAAGTAGGTTGAAGTAAAGAAGGATTCCCCTTTTTTCTTCCAATGTGTAAGCTTGTGGTTAAGACCTGTAGAGGTCCCTACCTTTGCATTTTTAACCACATATGCTTTAGGTTTATTGCCTTAATAAATATTACTTACGTAATCAATGTGCGTTAAATAAATTTATATTACAACTTTAAATTATTGTAATAGATTTCTAACTATAAGATCTTTCCATTGACTCATTGTAAATCAAAAGATTTCATGAGTACTAATGCATAATAGGAAATGTGGACTTAATCAGTGAAGTATTGAATAGCTTCACAGTCTCAGATCTAACCGCTCCAGCTTCACTTATTTATCCAGAAAGTAGGTTGAAGTAAAGATGGATACCCCTCTTTTATTTTAATGTGTAAGCTTGTGGTTAAGACCTATAGAGGTCCCTACCTTTACATTTTCAACTGTACATGCTTTAGGTTTATTGCCTTAGTAAATATAAAATAAAACTAAACAATACTTTGGTGTTTTTCTGCCATATCATGCATTATCTTTAAATGTGTACATCGAAATTCATCCATATGTAGAAATCAATTTGTTTGGAATAAATTAGAATAGAAAACAAAATATCATAGTAAAACAAACTAACAAATGTCTATATATAATCAGAAAGTTAAATAACATTAAGAAGAATAGTGATTGGAAATATCCTATATTTGACATAAATTAATACAGTGATGAATATGTTAACAAATTCGATTGCTCAGATGTTTGCCAGTGTATATATTTATTGCTTCTATATTTTTAGCATTTTATATCTGTGTCAGTTACTTTATTTATTTATTTATTTATTTTAATATTTTCATCTATTTGTATTTTTTGTTCTTTATTTTAATTAGATTTCTTTGGATTATTAATGTTTTATTTTAACTTGAAATCATTATTGTAATAATTATCGAAACTCTTTTTTTAAAATCTAAATTTTAAATTTTATTTTAGTGTGCCGAGCTTTAGGTATTCCTTGTCGATCTGTGACCAATTTTTCATCAGCTCATGATACCGACTCTTCTTTATGTATCGAAAGATATTTTGATAAAAAAGGAAATCCAATAGAATATAGAGATAGCATTTGGTACGTATGTGTACATATATGAAATTTAAATGAAATTAATTAAAACACCCAGAAGTATGTACAAACTAGCACTCATGTATCTATAAATGTAAAGAATAGAATAGTAATATCAATTTGTTAAGCTCTGATTATATTTAAACATTATTAACACTATTAGAAATCCGAGTATAAAATTTATTTGTTAGTCTGATTGAAATATGATGTAAATTATTCTGAAATTATAATTAACCATTTAAATATAGGGGAATTCAAACTCAAACTTTTCAAGCACCCTTCAACTACCTACACTATCTCACATAACTGATACACATGACCACAAATGGTCATGTACACCACAAGTGGTCATGTGTATCAGTTGTATAAGATAGTGTGGATAGTTGAAGAATGCTTGAAAAGTCTGAGTTCGAATCCCCTATATTTATAATTAAGCTCCAGCTTTGTGAAGAGTGCCTGGTTTTTAAAAAAATAATCATTTAAAAAATAAAGATAGTACTTCTTGTTTAAATAACTTCTTAATATTAAATAAAAATTTCAGTTTAGTGTGTATATATGTTTTGAAGCAGTGCATATCTGCATGCAGATGTACTTGCTTCATGTTTACTTGAGTCAATCTGTCTCCTATCATGTGCATTAGTAATATGTGCCTGTGAGCGTGTACAATCTTGCATCATTTTAAAGTTAAAGGCTAATTGTTTAAATCAGTGGTCTTCAACCCTTGGTCCATGTTCCAGTGCCAGGCCACAGAAGTTTTTTTATCGGTCCACAGTAGACTGGCAGGAAAGTTTGTAATAACAAAATAATAAGAGTTTAAACTTTTAATTAATATAAACAATTTTTATTTATTTTTTCATCTCATTTTACCCAATTAAAAAAAAAAGAAACAGAACAAAAGCAAAATCTAATCAATCATATATAAATTAATTTGTTTTTCTAGTTATCACAGATGTTTATGGGGGAAGGGGATAGAATAAAATTTTTTATTACTTTTCTAAAAAAATTCAAAATTGAAAAAAAAAGTTTTTTATTATACAAACCCCATATATATATATATAAACTTCATCTAGGGCTAAGCAGTTTATATTTTTAAGAAAATTTATCTATAGACTTCTGCCGGTCCATGAAACCTTATTTTTGCCGGTCTGCAAAACTTCATCCTTATTTTTACTGGTTCACAGATATGAAAAGGTTGAAGACCACTGGTTTAAATCATGCGATTTTATTTTAAGAAAAAGTATATTTTGTTAAAAGCAGAATCAATTAAGAAAAAATGTTAAAGTATTTTATACAATGAGAGAGATGTAGGTAGCAATTAAAGAAGGGAGCATAAGTGCCATATTTCTCTATCTAGACATACAATCAGCTATAATAGTTACAGTTGAATACCTTTAGACACTTTAAGGTATTAAATGAAAATAATATACAAAAGAAATTAAACCAATTCAGCTGGTCATAAGGTATGAAAGCTAAGAATTCATGGAATATCAATTAGAAACAAAAACAAATCTAAATCCATTAAGAATTAGAAGGTGGACTCCAGGCATAAAATAATATATATAAGCGTGGACAGGGGCATTGTATTATTATTCTTCTGAGATTTTTATTATTATTGGCATTCTGATGATTATTTTAATTTGAAAATTATTCTGACTCTTCTAATAACTATTATTAAATAAAATATATAATCAAGAAGACATATTCATCCTCTGCTTAAGAAGAACAAACTATGTTAACCATACCTACCATGATGACCTTTTCTGCAGTCATCAGTGTGGTTGGCATCCAGAAGAGTTCCATCAAAAATGTAGAAAATCCATACACTTACTACCATTTCAATGCAAGTCCAAAGATTATAAATCCATTTACTCATTTGTGCAGAAGAAGTCCAAAAGTCATCATCTTATTGCCGGTAAAAATGCTTTCATTCTACTTCAATATTTAACTGTAACTCAGTTTTATTCAATAAATCATATTAACTACTCTTAACCTTACAAATTGTCTATATCATATTTATTAATGTTAAATCTGCTGGCTTAATTATTTAAATAAATTAGAAATCTGTTTGCAATTTTATTTATGTATATTACCTTGAATAATGGAGGCAGTTAAATTTCACTTGATTAAATGTGTTTAGGCTTCTCTGTTCTCCAAATCCCAAGGGATCATCATGTTTATGCTTCCCTGCTCTCAAAATCCCAAAGGATGGAGCGAGCTGAGAAGATCGCCAATTTAAAACTTAAATTTTAAAAGTAATAATAATACTATATAAACTATTGTCTAGCTTTCTTGTCTTATACCCCACATCATGTTAAGGAAGGTTATGTATCAAAATTCTTAGAATTATGTATAGAATTAATGAAGGGTCAGCGAGCAATTTCTATTCAATTAATTTATAAATTAGTTATTTATTTATTGTGATTGTTTATCTTTTCAACATGTGTACGATCAAGTGTGTCAACAGTATAAGATAGCATGGATAGTTGAGGGTTGTGTGAAAGTCTGAATTCAAACCCCTATATATTACATATTAGAGTGCAGATATAAAAAAAGCCTGTACTAGAGAAAATATTTATATATTAAAATGTAGTGCTGTAAAGTCCGCCCATCACTCATATTTGTATGTAAATGGATTATGTCCTGTACATAAGGAGTCAGAATGACTTATGGTCAACATGGGTAGGATGAGAAAGTTGGCACCAATGAGGGCTTTGAGCATTCCACCATCAGAATTTTCAATGAAATGGATGGCTGAAGAGTTGTGGAGTGCAGTGTATTGAAGCCTGTCCCTTAGAGTATGAAGATTGGCAATCTTAATATAAGCTGAGCTTTGATTGTATATATGTGTGGAGATGATAATTTGGACCAATTGATGAGTACTGGTTTAGCACAAAATACACATTTAGGTGATTGTTTATCTTTTCAACATGTGTGTGATTAAGTGTATCAGCAGTATGAGATAGCATAGATAGTTGAGGGTCATGTGAAAGTCTGAGTTCAAATTCCCTGTATATTACATATTGGAGTGCAGGTATGAAAAAGCCTGTACTGAAGAAAATATATATATATATTAAAAAGAAATATATTACAATCATTTAACAAAAAAAAGATGTGCATGTTGGGCATATTTAATAATTTTTAGGAAGATAGGTGAAACTTTAATTTTTTTTAACTATTCCAAAAAAAACGGATTAAACTTATTCTTATGTAGATTTATTTCTAAAATATTATGTTGATTAAATATTTATTGGAATAAAAATATTTTAAAAGTGCAAGTTCAAATCAAAACAATTAAGTTGATGCTGATAAATGCAGAAAAGCATATAATAAATAACATTTCAGTCATGCGTTGGTGGTCGAGTGGTTAGCACAGTTGCCTTACAAACAGTTGTCCTGGCTTCGCTTCCCGGCTGATGCTTTGACACAGGAAAACAAAAAAATTCAAAAAGAAAGTGAAAATTATTGAAATATAACAAGTTAAAATTTGTTGGTAAATTATTATTTTTCTTTCACAACTATATCGAATGACAAAAAATTGTTACATTGTATTATAATCTTTGATTTTTAAAAATATTCTATATATGCATAAGTCGGTGAACATGTTCTAACAAGTATAAGAAAATGAGAATAAAGATGGCGAATAAAAAGGCATTTGCATCATATACATTTTGCTGTTTATAAGGTGAGTCTTTGAATCAAAATTTTAAAATTTGGTTACTTCTCAAATGATCCGGAAGACCCATTTATAAAGAGGAAACAATTTGGAAAATCTATATTTTTTATTATTTGAGAACAAATTTGAATCATAATGGAACATAAATCTTGGAATTGGTATACAAATTAGAAATGACTACTATAGTAAAATAATGTATCGTAGATACGAAAATATTTTTAATACAATAAAAATAATGATTCAGAAATCAGATCTAGAAAGCATACTTCCAAATAGGATAGAGATATAAATAATAAATAGAAATCATAATTATAGATAAATTATTTCTCAAATGGATCTTGTATAAATCAGAAAAAAAAAGACATATAAATTTAAATATTGGAGAATATTATCAGTGAAGATACACTGTAGGGGAGATGATGTTGCGAAAATATGCTAAATGTTATAGTCACATATAAAAAGTAAATGAAAAAAGAGTACTAAAAATGAAACATTATGGAAAAATAAAAGAAAATCAATTTGTACTACCAAGTTAAATCTGCAATTGGTAAACCAAGATTAAAAAAAAAAAAGAAAATATTTTGCTCCAAATATAATTTGTATGTTATGTTATTTTTTTCTGTTTTAAAAATGAATTTCATTCTGAAAAATACTCACAAGTCAAGTATTGGTGGTCGAGTGGTTGGTACAGCTGCCTTATAAGCAGTTGTCCGCCTCCCCTCCGATGCTTTGACACATGAACAAAAAAAACAAAAAAGAAAAAAATACAACAATATAATTTTGTAAATTATAATTAAACTACAAAATTTCAGATTTAAAAATGTCAGTAATAAGATAGAAGTGATTAATTTGAGCCCGAATTGATGTTAGGACTATTGTTGCAAAGATTTATGAAGATAGATAGTCAACACCAAAGAACAGTAATATAAAAATACAAGATACATTTTTGACTACAGTTCTAAAAATAGTCACCTTTATAGAGAAAAACTTACATTTATATGGAATGATGATATCTACATTATTAAATAAATAAAAAGAGATTATAAATATTTAAAAAGATATTTTTATATATAATAAATAATAAGCTTTTGACGATTTCAGAATTTTTTAACACTCTTAGAAAACAGATAAGATTAATAATTATTCATTTTAGTAATTTGCTTATTACTTAGTTTACTTTCAAATAATGTATATTTTAGGAATTTTCATGTATGGAATGATGTATGGATGACTCGTCCAGATCTTCCTCAAGGATATGATGGTTGGCAAGCCATTGATGCGACCCCGCAAGAAAGATCTGGAGGTTAGTTTCTTAATTTTTTATTTAAATTTTTAATATAATATAGTTATTTATTAAGAGTTTACAAATTTTATTTGAAATGTAAAATATTTAATTAAAATTTTATTAATACTATAGTTTAACATTAGTAAGATATACTAATAACTAACGGAGCTCGGCCCAAATGACAGAAGCAATAAGATGGTTGATGAAAAGCCAGGCTTTGGTAAACATATTTTGTAATAAAAATTAATAAAGAAGGGATTTAATAATTGTAATTGCAGTATATGCTTGATAGAGAGTCAGAAAAGTATGTTATATAAAAAAAAAATTATGAGAACAAAATTTAAAGGCAGCTATAAAATACTATTGTCTATAAACAAAGAGGTTACTTTTGACAAGATGTTTATTTCTGTCATTCGCAACATTTGAATTAGGCAAGATAAATACATCATCGTAATATATATATATCAAAATATTAATATATAACAAACCAACCAAGAAATACATATAAAAACAAAAAAGACTTATAAATCCAATAAATAATATTATATTTCAACCATAGGACTGTTTTCATCAGAAAGAAAAAAATACACAGTAAAATGGCGATAATCAAAAATTACAGATTTGATATATATATCAATCGAGTACTTAAAGGAGAGTAAATAAATGATTATTAAAAAAAGAATAGAAAACAAAAATTACTAGTAAGATTAATCTGTTGTATGGGATCAACTCATCAAAAGTAAATGCAAACATAAGGATATAATATTAAGACAATTTTCTATCATGCGCACACACACTAGACAACATCATACATTCATGTATATATAAAAATTTAACTAATAGTCATTATGTAAAAAATACAGTAAGAGTAATAATACTTGGATTAATCAAGTATTGTTAAGTTAAAGTTAATAATATGTCTAAAACAATTACAATTTATTATTTTGAAAGGCAAAATTTAAAACATTTTCTTTTATGTCTTTAACCCATCTTTAGCTAATAGACTGTAATAAGATGTAGGAGTGAGACCCTGGTCTTTTCTTCATCAACTATATTCTTAAAGAATTGGAAGAATAACGGATGTTTTGCACATATCCCCTCTTTCTCAGACTGATCTGAAAATGTCCAACTGTCATGTACAATAGACTTCCATACAATAGATACAGTTCTGCTTAATGGTGTCCTATTGATGCATTATATACTGATTATGGCTGGGCCCTAAAGAATGAAGCAAATCATTAAGGGGAAAAATAGCTTGAATGATATAAAAACTTAATATAAAAGGAGGTAAAAATATTCTGACTATTTTTTTAATTGCAAACGCTAACTAAAAAAAAAAGTATTTATTTTGTTAATTTGTAAGTAGATCAAACACTGTAAAAAAAGAGAAAACAATGACCATAAATAATTAGTAATTTCATTAATATATATTTTATTGTAATCATTGATATATAAAATTAACATTGATAATATATTTAAATTAAATGTATGTGCCAGCGAACGTGGGTAGACACATTTCTATTAGCAAAATCTTTAAAAAGTTTGGCATTGAATTAAACCTGACATCATTAGATAGAGTTGGTATCAATCAATCAATCAATCAATAAATAAATTATTTTATGAAACTTATTATGCCCGAAAAATTGTCTACACATATGATGTTTATAACATATTTTCATTTATCTGATAAAAGTACAGATATCAAGGATATTTTATTTTGCAATGCAAATATTTAATCCAGGAAATATTTGAGAAATAAATGTTTTAAAACGGTCACTAAATATCTTCCTGACATCATAAATGAATTTTAACCCCCCTAATATTCTCCTTTATTCATAAAAAATGCCCACAAATAACATTTCATCTACAAGATATAGCCTGAATAGTGACTGATTGAACAGTACAAACTAATATGTATCTTCGTTCTAAATTGATTTCATGTGGATAAATTTCTTATATTATCTGATCACTTTATTAAATAATTATCATACTTATTATTTTTGTGAAACTAGTAAAAAAAACAGTAAGAAAACATTAAGTTTATGTTGAATGATTCATTGGACAAGTTCAGGACTTGCATATACTATCAGCTTCTCGGTCATTTATCTTTATTTATTTATTGCTAATAGTAGCTCCACTTATGCTAGTTACATTTTTGTAAATAAATTCATCGTTTACATTATTAGTAATAGTTCTCATTTGATTAAAATCATTCATTCAGCTAGTTAAATACATTAATTTAAGACTTATAAACCATAAGTGATAATCATTAGTGGCAAGTATCCCACACTGCCTCATGTCTATTAATTATGCTAATGTAGCAATGAGGATCCAATTTTAGGATCTATATTTCTGAGGTATTGGTCAATATGGACTCATGTGAGACAATGGAAAGTCTAGCCTGGTGCCCACTTGCGAGATATTATTTCTGGATTATATGGGGTCTAAGAGTTAGAAATATTTGAAAGTATGTATAAAGAAGTAAATGATTTTGATTTATCTTCACCTATATGTATTGTTCTCTATTTACAATTGACCATTGCATCATATATTTGTTTTCATTATACAGAGAGGGCATGGATCATTGGATTATATATACTGCTTATTCTCACTACCACATTTACCCTTACCTATATATGATAGTATTTACTCCAGCTATTATTAAAAAAAATTAAATATTTTCTAAAAGATTTCACCATTACATTTTAGAATTAACATACTTCTTATTTCTTTCCTTCACAAAAGTAAACTAGTAAGAATGTATTTGTAACTATTATAGCTTACTAGAATCTATGTGGAAGTATTCAGAAGTCAAATATAAATATTATCGTGTCCATGACTAAATAAATAATAAATAGTATCGATTTGATCTGATTGATAGTATGTTATTTTTAAAATTTATTCACACCAAATATTTTACTAAACTTATTAATACTATTTCTACAAGATATTTCAAATCCAAACAATAGATTTTAACGATCTTTTCTAGATCTTTTATAAACTTGTTGTGTTTGGCTGCATTACAGGTTCCGGACCCAAACCAACAGTAATATCAAAAAAAATAAAACTCACAAAGTTAACATGTATAATTTATTAGAACAAATATACATACATGATACACCATTTATAAATACAATTTTACATATAACATAGTCAATAATGAACTGGTCACACCTAAATAACTGAACTCACTTTCAGTTGTATATATATAGCTTGCCTCGTGAGCTCTAGTCAAGACTCTTCCGGCTGAACTGGACAGCTTGCTTCGAGTTCGGCCATAGTTGTAGCAGCTTCCAGTCCTATCATGGACTTGCCTCACTGCATAGACATATTGGAAATGGCTATAATAGAAACATCATCACAGTTGAAAGTGGTTTCAATTGAGAGCACTATCTCTCACTAACTGTGTGTGACTTGCCACCATAAAGGCTGACTAATTATTGTCAGATTCCCTACCTTACTGGCTTCAATTGTCTGAGAGCATCATTGCCTAATGGCCTGTATTAACCAATGGTAGGATTTTATACACATCTTTCCACATTGGCCATACTTATGTTTTACCCTTAGGTCATGTTTATACATTGGTTATCCACATGTTTACACATTGGTTAGATGCAATGAGTGCTCAATATGTTTAAATAAGGAAGGAATCTGGACTAGTCCGCCTCTGAAGGCAAGGTCAGATATGACAAAACTATATAAATCTAGGTATAAATTAAGTGTTTTTTGCAAAACTAAAAGTTTGCCATTGTGATTCTCGAAAGAAATTTGCATTACTCCCTTTTAAATTTGTGTTAAAAACAAACTACTTTAATGCCTCAATGTAAACTCTAGGAATCAAACGAATGGTTTATTTGTAGAATGACCTTCTAAAATAATGAATTATATATTTGGTTTTTATATTTCACAATAGTACCCTGATTATTTTTTTAATGGAGCCAATATTTTTCATAATTTCTTTTTTTATTTTTTTTCATACATTTCTCTACCAGATACCAAAAATAGAAGTTGCCACACATAAAATGAATAAAGATCTGTAAAATAGTCAAATTGATTTTCCAATAACTCAAGATATACTTTTAACCCATAAGACTTATCTCAAACATATTTCTACTTTTGGAGCACTCAAACAGTAATTTACAACTGAAGGATTGTAGTATGAAAAAGCATTTACATTTAATTAAAATAGAAAGTAATTATAAATTTTATTAAACGCCCATTATTATATTAAGTAATAATTTACTAAGGCTGTAACCTTAGAAATAAAGTAGGTTGAAGTAAAGAAAGGATTCTCTCTTTTCTTCATGGCGTAAGCTTGTGTTTTTAAGACCTATAGAGGTCCCACCTTCGTATTTTTCAGACGCTTATTTCTAAGGTTACAGCCTTAGTAAATTTACTTAAAATAGAAAAAAAATAAATGAAAAAATAAATTCTTAATTTCTCTTAATTGCACAAAATTACCACTAATTAGTAGTAATAAATATCCATATATAATGTGTGACCTTGTCTAGATCTATGGTGCAATCAATAAGAAAAACAATACCGTTTTAATTATTTTATTAATTTATAGGGGCCAATTACTATAATGGTCAAATATCCAATACAATTTATTTGTCCATAATTTGTCACAAATACATAAATAAATAATCAAAACAAGATTGATATAAACAACTATTAATAACTATAATATAACATTTATCTTGAGAAAGTCTCTATGGAGATGAAAGTCAGTTCGATAAATATTATAACATCGTTATTAATAGTTTATTTCAATCTTGTTTTAATTGATAATTCATATATAGCAGTCAATGTACAAATATTGAAAGGGTTGGGAAATGACTTAACTATTAATATTTATTCTATTTGAAAATTATTTAACTTTTTTTTTTTCAATTTTATCATGTGTTTTAAAAAAATTAGCGATGGTTGTAATTTATATATATATATTAACTAAAACACACAAGCTGATTATAAACTTGCGTCTATATATGTACTATATAGGGTATATGAGCATAGACTTTCACATGACCCACCACTTTCACACTATCTCATAACACTGATACCCTTGAACATATATATGTTGAAAAGATAAATAATCACCAATATTCGTATTTCATGCTAAACCAGCAATCATCAGTTGGTCCAGATTACCATCTCCACACATATATGCTTATAAGTTGCTCAGATATATATTAAGGTAGCCAATTCTCATACTTTAATGGACAGGCTTCAATCCACTCCACACTCCAACTCTTCAACCGTCCATCCAATTAAAAATCTGATGAAGGAATGCTCAAAGGTCACCCTGAGACCGAGATTCTTGTCACACCCATGTTGACCTAAGGTCAATCTGACCCCTCATGTACAGGACATAATCCATTTAATACGCATACAAGGGATGGGCAGACATCTCTACTATGTAAATAACTGAAACACACAAGCTTATTATATACTTGTGTCTATATATGTAATATATAAGGTATATGAGCCCAGACTTTCACCCCACCCATCATATACTTAGTAAATATGTTTACATGTAAGTCCTATGTGTCGGTTGTATGAGATAGAGTGGATAGCTAAAAGGGTCTTGAAAGTCTGATTTCAAATCTCCTATATTAAATCATATAATCATAACTATGTATTCAAGTTAATTAATCTTTAACAAGAATCTAACAGATCAGATACCAAATTCATTTAAAAAACGTCAATTTTGATATTTCATTGAAATAAAATAGTCAAATTCTATAAGCATGACAGAGATGCAATACCATCGCAAATCTAACGGGATGTCCTTTCACTCTATCCTCTCAATTATCTCTTTCAAAAATCTCACACATTGATTCATAACCTCTTACAAAACACGATTTCTTTAATATATCAGGGACCGTTCAACCGACAGACAGATCTCCTCCTCAAAAATGCTGGTTAGACCAGGTTCTCCAGCTTCTTAATCAATTTTCATCTACTTTACAAAATCCATATAAGACAAAAATCACCATCCGGGAAGCCCACCATAGAATCAACCCCACTGAAATCAACTCATTTTTGCCAATGCTTTGAAATCACTAATCATAGAATTACTTCAATTTTCAAGTTCTTAGCCTTAGAGTCTAAATTTTTTAAACTACCTAGTAAAAGTAAATCTAGAGGCCATGCATACCAACTGGTTCCTCCCACCACAGGAGTTTCCTAACAACATTGACCCTACCTGCCCAATCTGCAAGAGGCATGATGATACATTTGACCACATAATTTGCTCATGTACCGGACTTGGAAGTATCAAACATTTAATTTTCAAAATACAAAAATTAGTATTTACAGAATCCTCTCGCTAAAGAATCTCTATAAAGTAAACAGTTTCCAATTATAAGAATGCCAGTATTTCTCACCCACTCTATCTGGAATGTAAAATGCAAAATAGTCTTTACAACTCCTCCACTGAACCCAGACAGTCTATTCATTTTTCTTTTAAACAAAATCAAGTATAAAGACATGACCATTTCCTCCAAGTTTCTATTTGAAGAAACATGGAATCTATTCCAAATTCCAAAGCCCAATACATTTCCAGATAGCTGATAACAACAATCTATAAAACACAGGATATATTCCATACCCAGGATTAATATCTCCATAAATCATCTACTGTCAACCCAGTAGTGACATTATAGACTCCTGTTTAGTCAATGTACTGTAAGACGTTAATGTATTAAAAAAACAATATTCTCCCTAAATAAAATTCTTTTAAAACTAAAATAGTCAAATTAGCGTTTGCAGAACAAGGGTTTCTTTTGTGACTTACAACACTTTTTCTCAACTGAATTTAGCATTCTTATTGAATGTACAAAGATCCATTATTTATAAATATGAAATATAAAATCAATTATATTTTAAACTGTAAAATAATTATGCTGCATTTTTTTTACTATTATTATGCATTTAAATGTTATATGCAAAGTATTTATCTAGAGTGAATTGTTACATTTTCATTTTTACCATTGTCAAACTCCTTCCACTCACACTTTGACGCCATCAATTTCAGACCATCTATACACTAATGATTATTACTAATCATTTTCAAAACTAGAGATTATCTCTAGCACAGATATAAACTTTAAACCTCTGTTAAGGAATTAATATATCTGATTGTTTTTTTAATTTACAAACACACGGGTTATTCACTTTTCTCTGTCCCGTAATGCAATAATCTTTATAGATATAATAAACACCTCCATACTTCCCCCATTCTTTTTAAATTCATATAAGTAAAGATACAATAAAAGACAAATGCCTCCCAAGATGCATTTTGTGCCGAACCAGCACTCATCAGTTGGCCCAGGTCACTCCCCATCTCTATATATATCTTTATTATATGCAAAGTATTTATCTAGAAGAAATTGTTACATTTTCATTTACTATTGTCAAACTCTCTCCACTCACAACTTTGACGCCATTCATTTCAGATAAATACACTAATGATTATTACTAATCATTTTTTAAACTAGAGATTATCTCTAGCACAGATATAAACTTTAAATCTCAGTTAAAGATTAGTACTATCTGATGTTTTTTAAATTTACACACGGAGTTAAATCACCTTTTTTCTGTCCCGTATGTAATTCTTTATAGATTTAATAAATATCTCCATACTTCCCCATTCTTTTTAAATACATATAAATAAAGATTTACATAAAAGACAAATTACCCCCACATGGACTTCGTGCTGAATCAGCACTCATCAGTTGGCCCAGGTCACATACATATCTTTAACTGAGGTTTAAATTATATCTGGCTCGAAATCTCTAGTTTCGAAAATGATTAGTAATAATCATTAGTGTATTTATCTGAAATGGATGGCGTCAAAGTTGTGATTGGGGGAAGTTTGACAATGGTAAATCAAAATGTAAAGATTTACTCTAGATAAATACCTTGCATATAATAGAGATATATGAGAAGGATGGTGACCTAGAACCAAACTGATGAGTGCTAGTTCACCACTTGTAAATGCATCTTGGGGGTCATTTATCTTTTATTATATCTTTATTTATGTGTATTTAAAAAGAATGGAGAAGTATGGAGGTGTTTATCAAATCTTAAATGTTATAATAAATTAATCAAAAGCAAAACTGAAAAGAATTACAAATATTCATTTTAAGCATTAATTAATATTAGTATTCAATAAACCAAAGGCATAATGCTAAACTTGTAAAACTTGTAATCTTATTAGTTTAATAGGTACTTGCGGATAATCTGGACACCAAAGTTGATTAAGGATATTTAAAAAAAAATTCAATAATCCGATTCCTGCTAACTTTAAAAAGCAACAATAAATATCTGGTAAATGAAGGTGAGGTTTAACGTTGGTAGAGAAAATCCTTTACCAACTTTGATATATCACCAAAAATGATCGTGCTATTTATGCCCCCTCTTTTAATCCTTGGTTGGATGCTTTTTCGCGCAATTAATTATTACATAATCTTTTTAAATGTTAAATATTTATATACTTAATAAGGATAAACAGAATAAATTAGTAAAACATTTAAACGCCTCAACTGGGGAAAAACGCGTTTTATTACATTTTCGATGCAGTTGGACGCGCTTCCTGTTGTACCAAACTGAAAGCGCGCTCAATTAAATCACTCAGCTGTATCGAAAAGTAAATAATAAAACCATTTAAGTTGCGGACGCTAAAACATTTTTGCTAATTTAACAAGCAATGGTGGTCGAGTGGTCAGCACAGCCACCTTACAAGCAGTTGTCCCGGGTTTGCGGGATCGTTTCCTGGGCGATGCTTTGACACATGAAAAAAAAAAAAAAAATTTTTGCTAATTTATTACAAATACAAACGAAAGGAGTCTGTATAGGAATATTACAGATAAACATAAATAAAATCATATATTCTAATTTGAATTTTTATATATAGAGCTCGCAAATAAAAGCTCACAAATAAACTTGTTAAGAGCTTATTGGCAAGAGCTCAAGATATAACAATTTGGGTAATAGAAGCTTTATTAAATTGGGGGTCATTGTGACAGTGATTTGATTTCTTTTGTAATTTGAATTTTATAAATCATCTTACAGATTCATGACATACAAACTGATGTTAGTATATATTGAGCTACCTGAGAGAAGTCTGGAGGTGACAAGAAAAATTGTACACTGTGGAAAGAATGATTGTGGCTTTCTTTCTATGTGTTAATAAGAAGAGACTATGTATTGAAGTTATTTTAACTTCTTATGTATAATTTGATTAATCAACTTCTTTTGTATATTTAAGCATATGCATATTTGAGTATTTAAATAAGTAAAAAATATATAGCTTAGATTATACATGAACTGGACATTGTTGGGTCTTTGAATTATCTTTGTTTTACAAATGAAAAATATTACTTATTTAAATCAGCATTTATATTTTAAATGAAATTGTCATATATTTTTGGAAACACATCCACCACATTATTCCATTATTTCTGTTCCACATTTCTGATCCATAGTGCATCACAGGCAATACTAGAGTTTTAAACATTTTTTGAAACACATCCACCATTGTTCCATTATTTTCTGTTCCACATTTCTGATCCATAGTGCATCACAAGGCAATACTAGAGTTTTAAACAAAAACATTTTTCATTTCTATGAAGTTTTACTATTTCTGAATATTCTCTCTATGATTTTATAATATTTTTGTGCTTCCTTGTATTATACCCGATAGAAATTATTACTAAGCTGAAAGTAGAATTTCTGGTATAAGGAATACAAACACAACCGTTTTCAACCTTTATTATCAGCTATTTATAATACACCACTTTTCAAAAATATTTAAATCATCCTGTAATGTAATCATATCAAATATATTACTTATTATAACTTTATCTTTCTTATTGCATTGCCAAATGCATATAGTATTAATACCATTTATGTTCTTTATTACTGCAGTGAAGATTTGGAAGTAGAAGTGGAAGTTCTGAAGAAGATTGCTGAGGCAATCGAAACAGTCAATAGTGGGTCAGAGAAAAGCATTGTAAAAAGTAATAACGAATATAGATGGTATTAATATTATATAGATTATTTATTATCTTAAAAATATTTTATTGTCATAAATGCATGATAAAATATTATGGATGTTTTATATCTTCACATTAATATCTGCTTACAAATATTAAATAAGTAACGGTACATCAAAAGCTTTCTTTTCCTCCCTTGAGGTACATTTTTAACTGCTGAGAATCAGTTCATTAGATTCACTATTGAGATGAATATAAAACTTAAGATCTTTTATTTCAAAGTCTACATAATTAATTACTTTTATATGGTATTTCAATTTTGTCAGTTTGATTATGAATAAGTTATGACAAATAATTCAAATTCAGATAACAAGCCCACATATCCGATATTAATTATTTTCCCAAGATTCAAATAGTATACTATATGATCTGAATTGTTACAAGATTATTAGTTAATGATCACTTCATATCTTTTTTACACAAATAGTTTTTTTTTTTATTAATATCAGTTTTTATTTTTGGAATAAAAACAATTTTCAATTTTTTAAAAAAAGTTGGTAAAAAATGATATTGCTCTGTTAGTTTATACGATCATCTTTTAAACTTTTTTTGTAAATAGATACAGTTCTGGTTACTTTTAATTATTCTAATTATTTCTGTTTCACTCATTGCAATATGTTTCAAAATGTTGTCCGAGAATTTCTTTAAAGTTATATCACTGTAAATAGATGCCAAGGCTATGTTTTTCTATAGTTAACATTAATATGTTTAATTATAAATTTATTAAACGCACATTGATTACGTAAGTAATATTTACTGAGGCTAGCAACCTGGATCATATGCGTATAAAAATGCGATAGGGGGGACCTCTACAGGTGTTTTAACCACAAGCTTACGCTATGGAAGAAAAGAGGGGAACCTGTAGAGGTCCCTACTATCGCATTTTATACGCATATGATCGAGGTTATAGCCTCAGTAAATATTATTAATATGTTTAATAAAATCCCAAAGGTTTAGGCTAAGATGTAAAATTAACCATTTCAACTTTTGATAAAAATTTTATAATTGTGTATGTTTTTCTTTTTATAATTTTCCTAGATTTATTACATTATTATAATATATTATGTTTGTTGTTTTAATATTTTTTTTATATAATGATGTTCTTTTCTTTATAATAAGCATCAGTTCTGCATTAAACTTGTGGTAGGAAATCTTCATTTCGTTTGAATAATGTTTGGTATATTCAATTCATAATATCATAAATGGTCATCAGATATTTTTAGTAGCAATATTTATATCACTAATACGGTTGAAAAATTCCACTCATAATATTTAAATTTTTAATATATTTTATCATAATAATGATAATAATAATTCTATTTCCTAAAGTCAAATGCTTAATACATAAAAGGAGTACATTGTTTGTTGCTTCCATCAATATAATTTTATGGGATTAATTCATATAAAAAATATTTGAATGGTCACATTGAAATATATATATATATTCACTCAAATTTATAAACTTAATATACGTGACAACATAGACATGTGAAAAAGATAAATGGATCTCTAATATATGGTATTTCATGCTAATGACCAGCACTCATCAGTTGGGTCAGATCATCATCTCCCATATATATATAATCAATGTTCAGTTTATATTAAGCATGGAAAATCTTCATACTTTAATAGACAGGCTTCAATCTTCCCCACCTTCCAACTTTTCATCATCCATATAATTGAAAATATGATGATGGAACACTAACTCACACTGACTCCTTATATATGGGGCCATAATATATCCATTTAAATACACAGAAAAGAAATGCTCAGAATATAGGTTATCAAGGTCCTATACATGAGGGGTAATTGAATGAGCTTAAATTCAACATGGGTATAACAATAATATTGCCATCCAACAAGAACCTTTGAGTATTCCATCATCAGATTTTCAATGATATGAATGGTCCAACAGTTGGAGGATGTAGAAGATTGAGAAGCCTGTTCATTAAAATATATAAAAAATTCCCCAACTACATATAAATTGAGCACTGATATATATGTATGTGAAAGATAATGATAGGACCAATCGATGAGTGCTGTCTGAGCATGAAATATATATATATTGGAAATCATTTATCATTTTAACATGTATGTTGTCAGATGTATCCATGAGCTTGAATGTCTGGAGTTCAAATTCCTTCTAAACTACATTAAGTTCAGTATAGACAATATATTTGTATTTAAAATAATATATATATATATATAATTTGACATTCATGTTATGTTAGGTATTTATCCAAACTGGACCGGCTTCTTTAAAAGCTTCTTAAGTGTGGTGAAGTTGGATTGATGTATGAAACACCATTTATATTTGCTGGAAGTTAACGCTGATCTAGATTTAATGGCATGAAGGAGATAATAAAAAAATTTGATGCAAGGAAATGTTGACTCTCACCAGTAAGAATTTTTTGTGTATAATTTTATAAAGTTGATTGTGCAAATTTGTATTAAGATTAATAAGAAGTAGCATTTAAAGTTGATTGTTTGATATATTACCATAAACATTACAAATATATATCTCATTACTACATGGATAATTTTTTTAATAAAGATCATTAATATCTCAATTAATATGTATAGAAAACTTTATAATTATATATTTTATTTAAATATCTTTTATAATATTTAAAATGTTTGACTAAAAGACATATCTCTATTTATAAGTACTTTTTATATGATGATTCATCATAATAATTTATTAATAATTTATATTCTATAAGTTAATAAACTCAAACCTAATAGTAATTTTAAAAACATCATTTCACCATCTTTTTAAAATGAGCCACCTGGTGGTCATTTTGTATTTACACTGACATCCATAAAAGCTGATATCATAAAAGAAATTTCATCCTCATAAAATAAATGGAGATATTTAAACAAAAAAGTGCTATATAACCAACTATTTCTGCTATAAAGATGTTGATAATGTATAGTCAGTAATAAAATTCATAACGTATAGTTGTCCCTCACTTAGGAAAACCAGGGAATGTGGTGGTGTTATTAGTTAGCTTTAAATCAATTTCTCTTGTAGTTACCTTAAAATGCAATATTTTTTTGTCAGTTTTGAGCTTATTTAATGGTAAGAAGTGAAAGTAAAATAATATTCATTTATTATTTTTTGAAAAATTTTTTCCAGATATAAAGATTTTTAAAAATGACCAGACAGCTGGGTTTATAATACTGCAGATTATGAGTTTTTAGTCTCTGTTTTGCATGAAAGCATTTTAAATGTTTTGGATCTATCCATTCTTCTATTAAATTTTAAAATTTAAATATTAATATATTTTCTATAGTTTATTTATATATTTATGATTATTTTTTACAAAATATTTATATAATTTTTTTAGAAGAATAATAAGATTAGATTCAGATTTTATTTGAAAATATTTACATTTAGAAAAAATAAGCAAACGTAAATCAATGACCTAATGATGCAAGTAGTAATTGGACAATGAGAATGTTTTCATGTTGACTATAGCAAAGTTATTTTTATCATTTTTTAAAATTGTAAATAGAATTTTAAATCTTATATAGAATTTTATGAGCTTTAAGTAAACTGAATGATAATTTGTTTGAATTTTACAAACTAAATTTAAACAGTTCTGATGTTTTTAGTTTAATATTTTTATCAGAAGCATTATAACTATTCAAATAAAATTTTTTTTTTTTTTTTAATAAATTTTACTACATATTTCAGAGTAATATTTGCAAAGATGAAATAATTTTTAAGAACAATTTTCATTTGTAAACATAAATTTCTAGCAAATATTTGATCAAGTAAAGAGTTGTAAAATTTAATCTAACCTGCCAAAAAATACAAATAATTTAAAAGTTAAAAATAAATTGAATATATAATTTATTTACCTAATTTGCTACAGTATTTTTATAATACTGTAATGGATATATCGATTTTCATTGCAAATACTTTCAGTAAAAGAAAGGCAAAATTAAAACAATTTTTATTCTGCATGTACATTACTAATGTGCTTTAAAAATTTATTTAATAATTTTTTATTTTGTATTGAATCAATAAATCTTCTATTTTTTTAAACAAAACAAAAGCCTGCAATCATAGTGTAAAAATGATTACCAAAAACTTTAAAAAATAATATCCTCCTCATCAACAACAACATGTCCTCTCACATTTCTATTATCATAACCAAAATTACCTACATCACTTTCATCTCTCATTTGTTTACCAATTCTAGCAAAAGCCTTTTGTACATCCATATAAAAATCTACTACTTCATCACTATGAGAACTTGTTGGGGTATAAACCTAAATTACCTGCATTTGGTACCTATTATTAAGTTGTATAAGTAATCTTGCTACTCTGTCCAGAACACCATCAATCTCACAATATTGTTCTTCCACTTTTTATTATAATGAATCCTACTCCTCTTGTATTTCCAATATTTGTGCCTTTATAATAGAGTATATGTCCACTTTTTAAATCAATTGTCCCTTCACCTTTTTTTCTATCTTCATAAATTCCAATACTGTCCCATTCAATATAAGTTCTTGCAACCTTCCTTCACTTGAAAGTGATCTGCAGTTGTAAGTATCTAAATAAAAAGTCATCATCAAATGGCAGCCTGAGTCCACAATCATGGGATTCTTAGCACCCTCTGCCTTTGGCCATCAACCGCTGCCCTGGTTGGTGACATTACAGACTCCTGGGAATAAGGGCCATGATTTATTTTTGCCTGATCATGATTGTATATATATCTATTGGAAAAATATTTATCATTTACACATACATTCATTTTGCCTTATCAGACAACTGAGAGGAAAAACCATCATGTTTTTTGATCTTAAAGTCAGAGCTAAAAAGCCAATAAACTCATCATGCTACAGCCCATCCATGTTCATATACTGTATGAATAATCACATAATAATAACAGCTGCAATAACAAGAACATATGAAGTGGACATTAGGAATTTTTTCTGCTCAATTCCTTTAAGGCCTCCAAGAGGTATCAAAGAGTCTCCTTATAGATAAGCTTTGATCATATAATGCATTAAAAATAAATTGAAAAATGTAACCATTAAATAAAATACGGAATACATTCCGATACTCAAAATTACCAACATTAAATTCAAATCAGCAAAAGGATTTAATCTTTCATGAGATTACATCTACAAATAAATATCAATACATTATTTTGATCAATCTGATATTTAATCAATTAGACTGCATTTTCATAAAAAATAAGATGATATGCCATTATCTAAAATATGGAAGCCTAGAAAATTATTTAAACTTTTTTTTTTTTTCATATGTCATAGCATCATCCAGGAGGCTAACCTACAACTGTCTGCAATCAAATACTTGCTTGCAAGGCAGCTGCGATGATAACATAACATAAATTGTCACCAAAATAAATTTAAGTGTTTATTATTTAAACATAGTTTACTTAACTAATTTTCATTTAATATTTTTGAGGAAAATAAGAATTTTTATTTTAGCCTAAACAAATCAGAAAAAATATTTTATTTATTATATTATTAAAAATTAACATTGATTATACACAATAATAAAATGCAAATAAAATTAAACATATGCCATCATTATTGTCAGCCCTTATCAATCCACTGCAGAATAAAGATCCCTCCAAGTTCAATCCATCTTTTTTGATCTCTAGCCTCTCTTTTCCATATCTCCCTTGCATACTTTTTTATTTCATCCATCCATCTCTCATGTGTGGTCTCTTTATGGATCTTTTACAATCTTTTGGAATCCTGTTTAAGATTTCAATTGTCAATCTATTATCATCTCTTCAATATGTCCAGCCCAACTCCACTTCAGACTTAATTCTTTCATTGATGTAAGTAATGCTTGCTTGTTCTCTTACCTATATTGCATTTGCAGTTTCTTCTTTTACTCTTACCATGCATCTCTCTATACTTTTTTGAGTGATCCGATGTCTCTGTATTGTTCTTTTATTAGGTGACCAAATATCAGATCCATATGTAAGAACTGGCAAAACACATTTATTAAAAATCTTTTTTTTAAACACATAAGCATATTTTCTTTTAGAAACATGTACAATAACTAAAATAGGATCTACTTTTCTAACTTTTACTTATTTTTCTAATAATAAAATCATCAATTTATTCAAGTGCTTTTATTAATAAACATAATATTAAAAAAATATTTATTTATTAAAAAATAAAATGAAAAGTTTTTTGAAAAGTGATAGGGCAGGAAAACAAAAACAAAATCCAAATATTACTCTGATAGATAATTAAAAAAATATTGATAACATAACATACAGCAGCAAATATATTTAAAAATGTATGACCATGTACACTCAATTTTTTTGAGCACATATATTATTTACTTTAATGACTCATTATTGAACAAAATAGTAATTTCATTCTTATACAAAATATTAATCACGAATTGTTTAAAATAGAAATTTCACACACACAGACACAGCAGTTGTAGTATATTTAGTATACTTTATATTAACACAGAGATTATTAATATGATTACTAAAAAAATATTCCTTAATTATTTCTCTTCTTAAATTTTCTGTTCAATTTTTTTTAAAGTATTTAATTTTTTTTTTTTTTTAAAAATAAAAAAAATTATTTAACATACTTTTTTTCAAAAGAAAATGGGAATCCACTTATTATTGTTTTTCATAAATGATATTTACATTTTATTGTTGCAACAAATTAAAATTTTTGCCATAGAAAATCATTACCATTGGTTATTTTTATATAAAATTTTTTAATTTCTTTGGATTGTTAAAGGATCATTTACCATTAAAATCCACAATAAACTGTTTTTGAATCTGATGTCATAGCTCCTCACTGATGAGAGACATAGCTCAAAACCGATCTGGGAATGGAGACAATCATAGATAAAGATTTGAATGATTATTATTATAACATTTATCATAAAAAAGTACTAAAAATAAAGCTTTAAGTAATACTGCATACTATATGTTATATACTTCTTGTGCTGTATGTCCTCGTATTTTTGCAAATATAAAATTACATAAAAAATGTAATCCTTTGTGAGTTATGATAGATTTTGGTGGTTCATTCATATATCAGACTTCTAAATATATTGGTAAGCTTTTACAAGATTTCTTAGGATTTGGGGAAAATACTATTGCTTCATCGTTTGACTTTGTAAATAGCAATAAAAATTTGATGATTGATGAGAATGATGATATTGCTTAATTGGATGTTACAGAAATGTATGGATCTATTGATAGAATGAATTCCATAAAAATAATTGAACATACATTAAAAAGTAAAAGTATTTGTAAATATATGATAAAGTTTACTGTTGATTCTTTAAAATATTTTAATGATAACATTGTGACATCTTTTGAAGGTCAATATTATAAAATGTCTAAAGGTTGGCCTATGGATCTGCCTGTAGTTGCACAAGTTTGCAATTTCATTTTATCTACATATGAGAGTAGTATTTTAAATATGTGTATTTTTGGAGATATTAAAATTTACAAAGGATACGTGGATGATGTTTTTGTTTGTGGAAATACTAATACTATAAATTTGCTTGTAGAAGAATTAAATAAGTTGAATGGCTTGAAATGGACTACTGAAAAGGAACAAGACAGAAATATGAAATATTTAAATTTAATTATTACAAGAGATAACAGTATATTAAATTATAAATTAATAATTAAGCCACTGCAAAAAAGAGGATATATAAATTGCAAATCAAAAGTACCAATGATGCATAAGATGGCAAGTTTTAGATCTTTTTTGTTTCAGAATGAAAAATTATGTTGTTACCAAAGTGATAAACTGAAAAATATTGAAATATTTGCCAAGGAATTGTTGCTTAATGCTGGCTATAAAATGGAACAAATAAACAATACTTTATGTCAATTTAAAAAAAGTTATAATGATTTAAAGAAAATGAAGATTTATTTCAAATCCATAAGTGAATTTTTTTAAGGATATATATATATAAAATGTGTTCAATGTTTCATTCTACGTTCCAAACAATATTAATAAATATAGTCAATAATTCTAAGGATGTCATACCTGTCAAGCAGGAAAGTAATGTCATATCAATCTTTTTGTGATTGTATGATATCATATATAAGTGAATCTAGGTGCAGTATTGAGAAGAGATTGAGGGAGCATGAATTGTTATATAAGCGTGTAAAAAGCAAAAATAATGGTGATTTAATGTCTCCTTCAGTTTTCTTTGATCATGAAAAAACATGTAAATATAAATTTAAATTTGATTTTGAAAATGTGAAAATTCTTTTATGAAGAGAGAAACCATAATAAAAGAAAAATTAAAGGGGCAATTTTTATAAATAGGAATAAAATGCATTTAATAAATAGACAAACTGCTAACATTAAAATACGAGATTCATGGGATATGAATTGATGATGTTTGTTTCTGCTTTGTTTTGTTTTTAATTTAATGGCAGTTGAGGCAGGTTTAAGAAATTGACCGAAAGTACTTCTGCAGATTTAGGGATTGTTTATAATAGTTTGTAAACTGTTAAATTTATATATATATATATATATATATATATATATATATATATATATATATATATATATATATATATATATATATATATACTTCAAAGGCATATATATGGGAAATACAAGTGGGGTAGGATTTATTATAAATAAAATGTGGATGAAAAACATTGTAGAGTTTGATGGTAAATCATACAAAGTGACAAGATTAATCATTCAACATAATGGAAGGTACCAAATGCAGATAGTTTAGGTTTATTCACAAATAAATTCTCATTTTGATCAATAAAGAGAGAGTTTTTATATAAATGTGCAAAAGGCTTTTGATGAGATGAAACAACATTTTAAATTTCATGGAATATTTTAATGCTATAATTAGTAAATGCCTGAAAAATGAAAATGCTATATAAATTTGGTTATGGTGATATGAATGAGTCAAAACATAGACTGGTGGAGTGCCTGAAAAAAGAACTTTATATTATGAATTCTTTCTTTGAGAAATCTCTAAACAAAAATGGACATAGAAATATACAAATGAAAGTATGAGTATTGGATTATATTTTGACTTTATGAATTTCAATATGATAATATTCTTAATAAATTCAATGGTAAATGATGTAAGATACATGTTAATGCAAAACTAGAGACAAAATTTATTAAGTAAAAGAGTCTTACTATTAATTTTGCTAATCTTCATGCATATTCTAATGAATTTAAATTAGAAATTGCAAATCAGTTTAAAATATTCACAGATTTTGAAGATGATCCCAATAGGAAAATAATGGATATGGCACTAAGAACTCCAATAATAGTAGATAGTACAAAAAAACAGCAATTGGCCAGTAAAATTTCTGAGATAAAGCATATTAATGAAAAAATAAGGAATGTAAAAAATAAATAAAAATGATCCATTAAATAATGATTCAATATCTAGAAATTTGTAAAATGGTAGAAAAAAAGGTTAATAATGATACAAAAATATAATTGTGAATTAGCAGGAAAAGATATAAAAGAGAATAAAAGCATCGGTTCTGGTAGAAACTTATTTCGGCAATAAGAAATACCGATTAAATGGTACTTTGGTAATGTGGGGGAAATAGAAGACCTTTTTATACCCACAATAAATGTGTAATGTCATGATAATGTCAAATTGAAATGAAATAAACCTTATGAGTGTACATGTGGAAACATGTTTTTATCTTTATCAATGCATTTTTTTGTAATACTTCAACATTTACAGTTATTGTCCAGATTTTTTTTGCCATACTTAATGATATAAAAGAAATGGTTCCTCCAGGATAAAAACTTAATAAAAGTCTCATAATTAATATATATTCTTTTGTGGTTTTTCTTCCTTTTTTTGGTTTAAGTTGTTTATAAAAAATACATTTATTAGCATTTCTGTTGAAAATCCTAGCATACTCTGCAATCACATGTTACATTTTCTGATGGGTCCATTTTCTGTGGTAATATTAAATGTTTTGTTTCAAGATGACAATTCCTGTTATATATTATACAGTAAATATCATATGAGTATACTTAATGTGTTTTTATAAATATTATTTAAAAACCAGTAACAATTTTTTTGTGTAATGGTATCATTTCATTAAGATCGCAAATCATATTTTTTTTTTTGTATTGGGAATATCATTCTTTGTGAAAGTTGTACATATACTTAATGTATTTTTATAAATATTATTTAAAAACCAAAATCATTTACTGTTTGTTTAGTGCATATTCAATTTTTTTTTTTTTTGTGTGTAATGCCACCATTTCATTAAGATCACAAATCATATTTTTTTAAATTTCAAATGTCATTCTTAAAAGTTGTTAGAATCCAAATTGTACATATTTGAATATCTTGTTCAAAATCATATATTTCTTATTGAAAATGATAAATATATTTATTATGTTTTTACTTTTATTTAGTTTTAATCCTGCAACACTGAGCATATATTAAACCTTCTGTTCCTGTTCACATTCACATCAACCTCCTAATAACTTTATAAATATTGCAAAAATACCATGTACACAATCCATGCTCATGTTTTTTTGCAAAAGAAGGCATGTACAAGATCTGTGTACATGTTATTTTGATCAGATACCAAGATTACAAAGTTATCAGCAGATTGATATGAATGTGAATAGGCACAGTAGGTCTAATACATGTTCCATGTTGCAGCTCTAATACCAAAGTACCAATGGAATTAATGTTAAAAGAAGAGATGACACCATGAAATGTGCTGTAAGAGGTCTAGAAAAAATTATATAGCAGTAAAAAAACATTTCCTCCAAATACTAGATCTTCAGAATTACCCAGAATTTTAAATAAAGCAGTGAGAAATGTAATTATATCTATGAAAGAGAAAAGGCTCACAATAATGGAGATATTAAACTACCAAACATCACAAGTTCATCATTTCTTATGATTTCTCATAACTGTTATTAATACAGGCAAAACTCTCCATACAGTAGTGCTACTCAGTGCAAGCCAGAGTAATCAATGGATGCAAAAAGGGTTGTGTATAAAATACCTATCTAATACCTACTCATCTAATATCCCCAGACTAGGTTTTGACTGCTGAAGGGTTGCATTAGATCCTAAGATCTAGGTACAGTGCTCTCAGATCCAAGGCTCTTCACTGACGAAGGCCATAAGCCAGAAACTAGTTTGGGGATATTGGATAAATAGGCACTAGATAGGGATTTTGTGCACAAGACTTCTGGCATTCATTGATTATGCTGGCTTGTACTGAGTGCCACTACTGCATGGAGAGTTTTGACTGTTTTAATGGAGATATTGTAATAGACATTTTAAAATAAGCAGCTGAAGAAATAGAAAAACTATTGGCAAAGTTACATACCAACTGTCTAATTGATGAAGGTGTACCAAATGATTAGAAGAATGCTGTACTCATAATACTATTTGAAAAAGGTGATATAAAATTGTTAAAAATTATAGTCCTATGAGACCTGTCAGTCTAAACAAAATTTTTGCCAAGATAATTACAACAGTCTATAGGGAACATTGGATTTTAACCAAATGAAAAAAACAACAACCTGGTTTTAAAAGTATGTTTAGTATAGTGAATCACATCTAAATATCAAAAGAAGTTTTTACATTGAAGATGAATTACCATTATGCTTTGGATTTGTAGATTATGAAAATGCTTTTGATACTATAAGAATTTCTTCCATCGTTAAATCACTGGGTCATAGAGATATAAAACCAAGATTTTGTCATATTCTGAAAAATATCAAAATGCATCAGCAATGATTTGATTACATAGTGATATTAGGAAAATTAATGTTAAGAAGGGTGTATAACAGTGACTTCACTACAAAATTTTTTACAGCAGTTTTGCAGGAAGTATTTTGTGAATTAAAATGAAAAATTAATAAAATAAAACTTAATGGAGAATATGCAAGTCATCTAATTGTTTTTGTAAATAATGCTTTAGGGCGTCAGAAAATATTGCAAGAGTTATCAAATGAAAAAAGAATATAAGACTAAATATAAATGTTGAAAAGACTAAATTAATGTTCAGTGAAATTTTTCATAAGAAAAAACTATAAATATCTTTGTCAGATTGCTAATAGAGATGGAAACATAATGGGTAAAATTAATCATATAATTAAACTTTGGTGGACTGCTTTTGGTAGAAATAAAATAATAATAGAAAATATGCCTATGTGTTTGAAAAGAAATATTATATTAGATGTGTTTTGTCAGTTCTTACTTATCGATTTGAGACTTAGGCACATAACAAGGAGCAATATAGAGACTTCAGACTACCCAACAGTGTACGGAGAGATGTATCTTTGAAATAAAAACAGATCAAAAATTTAATATATGAATGAGAAAACAAACAATCATTGAAAGAATTAGAAACTGGACAGGATATATTGCTAGAAGATATAATATCAGATAGAAAGTTAAAATATTAAACTTTCTAAGAAACTGTAAGAGACCTAAAAGGAGATTGCATGTGAAATGGATGGATGAAATAAGGAAGTGGTTTGGGATGATATGAAAAGAAAGACTATAGATTGGAGAAACTAGATTAAACTTGGATAGACTTTCATTCTTAAATGAATCAAAGATGGTTGATAATGATATATATATATGAAAAACAAAAAACACAAGTTAAAAACTTGCATACGCTTGTATTTTTGACTATAGATGGCGTTATACCAAAAACACCTTCAAGCATTTGTTTACACAAACGTCAGAGCGAGTATTTCATTATCTCTAACTTAATTTCCACCCTTCATATCATGATTTCAAGCTATTTGCTATCGTCAGTGAAGGACAGGATTAAGAAACTAGATCTAAAACACAAACTCTGAGCGTTTAATAAACAGTTTCTATTCAGCTTGCAAGCGTGAATCTTTTAGACATGTAATGTCTTCAAACTCAGCATCGCATGCCAGATAGCTACATGGGTCTGATATCAGTTCAGCATCACCACATAGTAGAAGTCTCTGCAATATATATATCATTGCAAGAAAGACCTCAAAGGTACATTTATGAAAAACAAAAAACACAAGTTAAAAACTTGCATACGCTTGTATTTATGACTATAGATGAGTTTGAAGACATTACATGTCTAAAAGATTCACGCTTGCAAGCTGAATAGAAACTGTTTATTAAACGCTCAGAGTTTGTGTTTTAGATCTAGTTTCTTAATCCTGTCCTTCACTGACGATAGCAAATAGCTTGAAATCATGATATGAAGGTGGAAATTATGTTAGAGATAGTGAAATACTCGCTCTGACGTTTGTGTAAACAAACACTTGAAGGTGTTTTTGGTATAACGCCATCTATAGTCATAAATACAAGCGTATGCAAGTTTTTAACTTGTGTTTTTTGTTTTTCATAAATGTACCTTTGAGGTCTTTCTTGCAATGATATATATTGCAGAGACTTCTACTATGTGGTGATGCTGAACTGATATCAGACCCATGTAGCTATCTGGCATGCAATGCTGAGTTTGAAGACATTACGTGTCTAAAAGATTCACGCTTGTAAGCTGAATAGAAACTGTTTATTAAACGCTCAGAGTTTGTATTATTTTGCCATAAAAGAAATTAAAAAGTTGTAAAAAATTTTTAAATTCACAAGCAATATCGATATTAATTAAAACACAACAATACCAAGAGAATATCACATCTATCACAAGTATGAATTAAATTTCCTTGAACATTATTATTCTATTTTTGCAGTGTGAGCTGCTGGGTTTGTGGCTATGGCTACCTTTTATAAACTGTAAATAAGATTATTCTATTTCTATTTGTATGCATTGGAAGTTTGATGCACCCATATATTATATTAACCCAAATTATCAAGGAGTATTGTTAGAATGTTTGATTATTTCATCAGCAAAAAAACTTGTCTTGTTTACTTTTTACAATGGTAGTCATATCAGATTGAGAAACTCATTTTTATTTGTTTTTTTATAGTGTTGGTCGTAGCATCCTCACAAAATTGCCCAATGTGTATGATCCAGGATATTCAAACTGTGATGCTGAAAATATCACAGATCAGTACAAACCCCCTGATGGTAAGAAAATTTTGAGTTAAATTTATTAAAATATTTCATTAAATATATATATATAATTAATAAAACAAATCATACATTTCGTAACTTGCTTTTAAGCTTGCATTTAAATGATCACTAGATGGAGCTTACCAATAGCTCTAAACAAGCTTTATTTTTATAAGTGCTGGTTTAGAGCTATTGGTAAGCTCCATCTAGTGATCATTTAAATGCAAGCTTAAAAGCAAGTTACAAAATTTATGACTTGTTTTATTAATTATTATAAGTGTACCTTTGAAGGCTTTTGCGATGCAATATTGCAGAGGCTATTACTATATGGTGAAACTGAGCTGAATTCAGATCCATATAGCTATCTGGTTTGAAAAGCTGGATTTGAAGGTATTTACGTGTCTGAAAAGTTCAGACTTTCAAATTGATAGAAACATGTTTTATAAGTGCTGACTTTTAAGTTTGTATTTTAGATCTGGTTTTTAGAGTACCAGCCCTCCACTGAGGTGAGCCATGAACTCAAAACCAATTGGTCTGGAGGTAGGAAATTAATGATGAGAGTTTTGAATTCTTTCTTTTTTGGCACTTATAAAAATAATGCTTGTTTAGAGCTATTCGTAAACTCCATCTAATGATGATTTAAATGCAAGCTTAAAAGCAAGTTACAAAATTTATGACTCATTTTATTAATTATTATAAGTGTATCTTTGAAGGCTATTGTGATGCTATATTGCAGAGGCTTTTACTATATGGTAAAACTGAGCTGAATTCAGACCCATATAGCTATCTGGTTTGAAAAGCTGGATTTGAAGACATTTACATGTCTGAAAGTTCAGACTTTCAAATTGATAAAAATGTGTTTTGTAAGTGCTGACATTTGAGTTAACATTTTAGATCTAGTTTTTAGAGTCTCAGCATTCCACTGAGGTGAACCATAAGCTTGAAACCAATTGTTCTGGAGGTAGGGACTTAACGATATAGATTTTGGATTCTTTCTCTTTCAGCACTTATAAAAATAAAGCTTGTTTAGAGCTATTGGTAAGCTCCATCTAGTGATCATATATATATATATATATATATATATATATATATATATATATATATATATATATATATATAATGCTGCAGAAAGGAGTTTGCTATTAACTGAAAGGAGACCCTTTGATTCCTCTTGGAGGCCTTAAAGGAACCGAGCAGGGCAAATTCCTAATGTCCACTCCATACGTTCTTGTCATTGCAGCTGTTATTGCTATGTGATTATTCATATAGTATACGAACATGGATGGGCTGCTCACCAACATGCATTAGCCAGCGTGGTGAGTTTATTGGCTTTTTACCTCTGAGTTTAAGATCAAGAAACACCATGATCTTTCTTCTCAGTGCCTGATAAGGCAGAATGAATGTTTGTGTAAATGATAAATATTTTTCCAATACATATATACAATTATGACAGACAAAAATAAAGCATGGCCCTTATTCCCAGGAGGCTGTAAAGTCACCAACCAAGGCAGCGGTTGGTGGCCGAAGGCGGAGGGTGCTAAGAATCCCATGATTGTGGACTCAGACTGCCATTTGATGATGACTTTTTATTTAGGTACTTACAACTGCAGATCACTTTCAAGTGAAGGAATATTGCAAGAATTAGAAGAAGAACTGTCTTATATTAAATGGGACATTATTGGACTTTGTGAAGTTAGAAGAAAAGGAGAAGAAACAATTGATTTAAAAAGTGGACATATACTCTATTATAAAGGCACACATATTGGAAATACAAGTGGAGTAGGATTCATTATAAATAAAAAGTGGAAGAACAATATTGTGGAGATTGATGGTGTATCGGACAGAGTGGCAAGATTAGTTATACAACTTAATAGCAGATACCAAATGCAGATAATTCAGGTTTATGCCCCAACAAGTTCTCATAGTGATGAAGTAGTAGAAGATTTTTATATGGATGTACAAAAGGCTTTTGATCAGAGTAAACAACATTTTAAAATTGTTATGGGAGACTTTAATGCTAGAATTGGTAGACAAATGTAAATTGCTGTAGGTAATTTTGGTTATGATAATAGAAATGAGAGAGGACATAGACTTGTGGAGTTTGCAGGAAAAGAAAAACTTTATATTATGAATTCATTTTTTGAGAAAAATGTTAAAAGGAAATGGACATGGAAGCATCCAAATGAAGGTACAGCAGAATTGGATTATATTTTGACTAACAGAAAATACATATTTCAATATTGTAATGTTCTTAATAAATTTAACACAGGAAGTGATCATCGATTAGTAAGGTGTAGGTTACGTGTTAATGTAAAACTAGAGAGACAAAAATTATTAAGAAAAACAATATTTACAGTTGATATTCCTAATCATCAGAAACATTCTAATGAATTTAAATTAGAACTTACAAATAGGTTTCAAGTGTTAGGAGATTTTGAACATGATTCAGATTTGAATGAAATTAATATGAAAATAACTGATACACTTTTAAAAACTGCAACAAACATAGCTGGTAGAAAAAAGCAGCAATTGACTAATAAAATTTCTACTGAGACTAGAGAATTTATGAAGAAAAGAAGGAATATGAAGATATACAAAAATGATGCATTAAAAAGAATTGAATATCTCGAATTTTGTAAAATGGTACGGAAAAGAGTTGAAAATGATATAAGAAAGTATAACTGTGAAATAGCAAGGAAAGCTGTAGAAGAAAATAAAAGTCTCAAAAATGTTAAACAACATTTTGGTATTGGTAGGAAATTTATATCTGCAATAAGAAAAAAAAGATGGAATTATTACTAAAAAGAGAGATGACATCATGAAATTGGTAGAAGATTTTTATCAAGAATTATATAGTAATAAAGAACAAGTACCTCCTATATCTATTACATATTCCGAATTGCCCAGAATTTTAAATGAAGAAGTGGGACATGCAATTAAGTGTATGAAGAAAGGAAAGGCTCCAGGAAATGATGGAATTATAATTGATATATTAAAAGAAACAGGTAAAGAAATAGAAACAATTTTAGCAAAGTTATATACCAAATGTCTAAATGATAAAGATGTACCAGAAGATTGGAAGAATGCAGTAATAATATTAATATTTTAAAAAGGTGATAAAGAAAATATTAGAAATTACAGACCTATCAGCCTTTTATCAGTTTTATATAAAATTTTTACCAAGAGAATTACAACTCGTCTACAGAGAACTTTGGATTTCCACCAACCAAGAGAACAAGCTGGATTTAAAAGTGGTTTTAGTACAATAGATCATATCCAGGTATTGAGAGAAGTCGTAGAAAGGACAAACGAATATGAGTTGTCATTATGTTTTGGATTTGTAGATTATGAAAAGGCATTCGATTCTATACACATTTCTTCAGTGATTAAAGCATTGGATCATCAATGTATAGACCCAGGATATTGTAATATTTTAAAGAATATTTATAAAAATGCAACAGCAACAATTAGATTACATAATGATACTGGAAAAATCAACATTGAGAAAGGTGTAAGACAAGGTGACTCCATATCTCCAAAACTCTTTACAGCAGTGCTGCAAGAAGTATTTTGTGGATTAAAATGGGAAACTAAAGGAGTGAAAGTAAATGGAGAGTATTTAAGTCATTTAGATTTCGCAGATGATGTAGTTGTTGTTTTTGCAAATAATGCTTCAGAGCTGCAGGAAATGTTGCAGGAGTTAGCAGATGAAAGTAGAAAAGTAGGACTAAAGATAAATGTTAAAAAGACTAAAGTAATGTTTAATCGATTTGCTCAAAATATGAAAATAAAGATTGATTATGAAGAATTAGAAGAAGTTAACAGTTACAAATACCTTGGTCAGATTATTAATACAGATGGAAACATAATGGAGGAAATTAATCATAGAATTAAACTTGGTTGGAGTGCTTTTGGTAGAAATAACTTGATACTAAAAGGAAATATGCCTATGTGTTTGAAAAGCATAGTTTTTAACAAATGTGTTTTACCAGTTCTTACTTATGGATCTGAGACTTGGACACTTAATAGAAGAGCAATACAGAGACTTCAGACCACTCAAAGAAGTATGGAGAGATGTATGTTGGGAGTAACAAGAAGAGATCGAAAACGTAATGTATGGGTAAGACAACAAACAGGTGTTACTGACCTTATTGAAAAAAATAAAAGATTGAAATGGAGTTGGGCTGGACATATTTCTAGAAGAGATGATAATAGATGGACAATTGAAATTTTAAACTGAATTCCAAGAGATTGTAAAAGACCTAGAAAGAGACCACATGTGAGATGGATGGATGAAATAAGAAAATGTGCAGGGGTGTTGTGGAGAAGAGAAGCTAAAGATCGGAGAAGATGGATTAAACTTGGAGAGACCTTCATCCTGCAGTGTATTGATAATGGTTGATGATATATATATATATATATATATATATATATATATATATATATATACACTATAGATATATATATATATATATATATATATCTTTAGTGTCTATATACATATATTAAACCATTGATAAAAGTGGGATTCCACCTTTATTGTTAAAAGAAGTTTGTCTTGACAACAGTTTGAAATTGTTAATTATTATTGATATTGAGATTGTCTAAGCGTTGATTGGTTTTTAGACATATGTACATTTTTTTCTCCCCACAATCCCTGGTTTCTGTTCCATAGTGATAATATAATTCCTTTATATGTGTTTCTGGTGTAATGTGATATATATGGTATTTTTCTGCAAGCATGAATTTGTATAAACTGTAGTTTTATTATGATATGAAAGAGTCTTATCACAACAACATATAAAAATGCCAAATTTTGTTATTGTTTTGATATGTTGTGCATTTAATTGGCGGGAATATGATATATATTCAGAATGTTTGTAATAGTGCTTCATCATATTACAATACTATTAATATAATTATCAATATAGGTAAATCAGACTCTAGGTGGATATGGAGTTGTATTTATGATTGTAGTTTCAAATTCTTTCATAAAACTTGCTCATCAGATGTGGAAGTAATGTTATGCAGATAGCCAGTAGTTTCATTATACTATCAGTAGGAAAATTAGTTCTATTTAATAACCTATTATCATCATATTTTCTTATAATAATGCTTCATCACAAGGTACATTTGTGAAAAATAAACTTTCCACATCAAAACTTGATAAAATGTAAGCTCTTTCAATGATCATGTTTTTGATTAGTTTCACAAAGTTCTTAGAATCTCTGAGGAGTATCTGTGTCTTATATACAAAAGAACTAAGAATACTAATTAACATCATTTACATGACAAAACTTGAAACCAAAGCCAGAAATACTACTACATATCCACTTAAAGTCTGGAACCACTAAGTTAATACTGCATTTTTGTATGGACATGTGACAAAGCACTGTAACAAACATTCTGGACATACATCATACAACACATCCCCTTTAATTAAATACACAACAAAATCAGAAACATAAATTGGAATTTTTATATGTTTCTGTGATAAGTCTCTCTCATGGAAAAATAAATTCACCAAGAAAAAAATTATTATCATATATATATGTATATCCAATTACATCAGAAATATGAAATAAAATGTTATACTATCACTATGGAAAAGAGCAAAAGAAGTTTGTTCAGAAACCAATTATTTGGAAAAAGAAAATATCTACATAGAACAAATTCTCATAAAGAATCATTATCCATCACATGCCATTAAGAAAACATTAAACAGACAACAAAATGGAGCACCAAAAGCAAATTAGTTATTGATACTGTAATGTATACAATCATATAAGGAACAGGAGACAAACTAAAAAAATATGCAATGAATATAACATTGGAATAGCATTCCGAAGCCATATCACTTTATGATGAATTTGAACATCTACAAATCTTAATTTGTAGTACTGAAGCTGCATCAATGTAATATCATTTGAATAATATTGGATAAGACCAATTGTACCAGTAAAAAATGATTGAAAGAGCACCCTCAGATTATTAAAAGAGAAAAACAGGTATATCTAAAGTAGCAAACCATGTGTGTATCAGAAAACATGTTCTATTGGGAAAATATAAAAATATTGGAGAGAATAAAAAGTGCAAAAAAGAAAATTTTGTAAGCTGTTACCATGGCAATGGTAAATAACAATTTGTCAATTTAATATGATTTAATCTTACTCCTGGGGAAAAGTGAAAAAATTAGGAAGACTTTCATATATATATATATTGTAACCTCATCTGTGGTGCTAGATTTTAACCTTACTCTGTGCACCTTTCACTTGTTTAATCTTAATAAAACTCTCATTTATATCAAGTAGCTAGTCAGTTAAAATTTATATATTTAGGATCAAATGTATACCGGGGGCGCCAAATTGCAGCTATAAATTGTAACCAGCTCTCATTTCTATCTGACTGGAGATAACTCTGTAATAAATGCAAAGAACTCATAATCTATATTCAATAGCTACAATTATATAACACGGAATGTCTGTGTTATGTTCTCTAATCAGAGAGTTCTTATTCTTATTTCTTTCTCACATATATTCTTAGATCAACTATAAATTCATGGTCCCTATTTATAATAATGGAATAATTTAGTACAGTATAATAATGTTGTTATACTAAGCTACTTGACTTCCAAACTAGCTCTGAGATCAAAATTGAATTGCTCTTTCTCAAGGTCTAGATCTATCAAGAGGTGCCCATATAAATGAGTATATTGCAATGGATATGATCCCATATCTGCCAAATAAATTTTAATAAAAGTTCAATAGTGGGAATCACTCTGAACACCTGAGAGCAGGAAAGGGATTTTATGTCTGCTCCCAGCATTCAACACATTACAATGAATCAAAATTTAAATTGATCAACTTAATTTAACTATTCCCTGTCAGTTTATTCTGTTATTTCTAATTTATCTTTAATTGATAACCTTAATAAATTTTATTTTGCTGAAGTAAACCATGGAAGTAAACCATGGACATGATTCAGATAATTAATTAAATTTTACTTATGAAAGTAAATTACGGAAATAACCGTAAACTAGATTAAGCAAATTAATCATAACAATAAATTATATAAACTGAAGTCTATAAAATGACTTATATAAAATGAATTATATTACTCAAATATGGCAGTATTAAATTACTATTGTAAATCAATAATGAAAATAAAGTATTAATGTCAAATTGACCATGTGAATCGAATACGGAAACAAGATAATAATAACTACTGCAAATCGATTTTGGAAACAAAGCATCATTATAAAATAATTAACTAAATTTAAAATATAACTCATATTACCTTAAATATAGGTGCTGGATATACGGATTCTGGAGATATTTGAAACACCAAAACATAAAACACAATGTAATCTTATAACAATAATAAAACTTTATTACATGAAATAATAAATATAAAATTAAAACAAAACACACTAAATTGTAATATTGTTCCACAAATATATGCTTCTGATCTATGTTTGAGTTAACTAATTTCTTGGATGACTCACTTTCGGTTTTGACCCATTCATTTATTATAAATGATTAATAACAATCATAAATACAGACGCTGGAAACTGAATTTCGTATATTTTAGCTTTAAGAAATCTTAGCTTGAGAGAGAAGAAAACCTACAAATCTCTACTTTTATCTTAAACATTGTCTATTGGACTATTCCAAATATTATATTCGTTTCAATTATCTTAACCAGCAATGTGAAATAATTTGAAAATTTAAATCATTTTATTAAGTAATAATTTTCACATTTCCAATGAAGAAGGATTATACGTCACAAAATTTACCCTACTAAATCTTACAAACGGGTTTAAATTCAAAACCCACACTTTCACATTCATGCTTGTCAGATCTTTACGTTTTGACTGTATATATCGTAACTAGTTCGGTATGCCCACCCAGCTTGACGACCTCAATTTACCATCATTCAAAAAAAATCAATATAGATCGGTTAGTTTATTACTTAAAATCCTTGTCATCTTCCTCATACATATATATCTGACTGAATCCTTATCCTTTCTGGGCAACATTGGTATGTCTCAGATAAGAAAAACTCTCTTCACATCACATTACCATACAGCGTCTATAACTCGATAAGGGAAATATAACAACTCCAACGGTATCGACTTTAAACTTAAACGATTTCCTTGAGCCAGGGAGAGATCTATCCTAAGATCCAGAATTGTGTAAAGAGCTTGTCTTAGACACTTATTCCCTATATTGGCTTGCAACATTTTCTGTACTTAAACAGTAACTTTATTACTGATTCCCTATCTTAATAAATAAATGGAAACTTAGTCCTCTAACTGCTATGGTATCTATAAATCTGGAGACAACCATTTCTCATCCATTGGGTGGTAGGATTACTTTCATTAGTAATGATAAGCATTTATAACTCTAAATCTGCCCACACATACATCGATTCTAGTCTAGATAATGACAAGACTAACCGGATCTCAAATCAATACATAGATGAATTATTTTAATTTTAACCGGTCAAGCCAATAACATACCTAATATCTATATCAATAACAGATCAACACTCACAGCATAATAATGGGTTTTATGACCATCCTCTCGCTCTTCATATTTACGATTAAGCATAATTAAAATTTTGTTACGAGTAATAAAATATTTATCTCATTTCTCTCTTTACTTTTAAGTCTAAATCTACGTGAGCATCTATATTTAAATGGTATCAAAATCATTTTTCTTTCTTTCCTTCACATTTTAAACATAAACAAAATATTAAATTAAATAATCTAGTGATCAGAGTGTTACATAGCATATAAACAAAAAATGACATATAATACTAATAATAATAATAATAAAAAAAAATAAATAAATGACATATTATATTAATGAAATAAATGAAGAATAAATATCAGTATTACAGACAGTCTCTCTAAATTTCTCTTTTCTTCCACAGTTCATTAATTAATTACTATATTTGGTTCATTTTACTTGAGATAGCTATCAATTGCACCTCAGACAGTTAACTTTACTTAAAAACGCACAGACAGTCATTTGAATTAAGATCGATATAAAACGTAGATAGTTAGTTACTTTAAAATTTGTAGATATTTAAATCAGAATGTAGATACAGTATAGTTAATAAATTTAAAAGTTCTGCTGTTACCTTCCACTTGACGATTCTTCCTGAGATTGGATTCACTTTGTTCTCCTTTCTTCTTTTCTTTGATTGTAGATATTTAAAGATTCAAATTATGGCAATATGCAGCTTTTGATTACTAACATGAATAAACTTTATTTTCAAAATATTATAACAGAAGATCGTTGTAATTCTTTAAACGAATCTTAAATAGCCATATAAATGGAATTGATCTTTTAATTTGATAGAAGAAATTTGACCATTTTCTCCTTATAGGAGATTTTATAAGTAGATTGGATAAAATTTGAGCAGACAATAACTTATCAAAAGTTGACCTCTTCATGATTAATCTTGAGAAGACAGAGATATGCACCATGATTCTTGAATTAGAACTTCATATTTTGGTCTATTATGCAATTTGATTTCATTATTAAAATTGTATAGAAAATTTTAAAAAACTTATAAAATATATACTTTTAGATATGAATTTTAGTTTTAGTTAGCTAGCTTAGTTTCAATCAGCAAAAGTTTCTTTTTTTTTCCCCTTCTCCTTTGTTCTTTTAGTTTTTATAGTTTTTAAAAGAAAAAAAAATCTGTTACCCCCTCCCCCAGTGATTTCTTCCCAAGTCTAGTCATAAAACAATTTCCATTCAGAGCCATTACTCTCACCAAGATGTTATCCTTCCTAATCGTTTCTCTTTGATCTTAAACCAGATCTTTTTTAATTAACATGTCTCTGGTCAATTTATGAAATTTAGTTTTAAAGACGGTATAATTAAAACATAAGCTTGCTAACACTTGTTTTGGTCAAACAAAGACGACAGTCATTCCATCTAAATAATTTCTTATTTAGATTTACATTTTTAATAATTTAAAGAAAATATTATTTCAGTTTCTTTAAAGGAAAGAGAAAAAATCAACCCATATGTCTGCATTACACACACACATACACTGTACAGACTATCAAACATAAAACTGATTGTTTAGATTATGAGAACAAAATATCTCTCACAATTGCTTATAATTTCAAGCATATAAATTTATAATTTTTAGATAATCATAACCATAAATATCTACCACAATCTCCTATAACTGTAAACTTATTCTCTGTTAACCAAAGCTACTGAAAAATGATTTAATCTTACTTCTCAGCAACTCTTTAGTAATACATTGCAGACAAACACACAAACTGTCTCTATATCTGTTACTTGTAATCTATATAGCCATTACCTTCTCAAGCCAAAACTTTAACTTTTCTTTATCTAAAAAAAAAATAAATTTCCATCATTACTTAAGTTTATCATATTTGGTTTAGATGGAATAAACCAAAGGGTTATAGACCCCCACCGTTATATAAAAATTTTCTTTTTTTTTTCATATTAATTTTTTTTTTTTTTTTTTTTTTTTTTTTTAATTTTTTTTTTTTTTTTAAAAAGGGAGGCCCCCCAAACTTAAAAATCTTTTAAAAAAACAAACCAATTTTTAAAAAAAATGGGGGGTGAAGGGGGGCAACCCTTACGAGGGGGGGGAAAGAATGAAAGAGTTAATCACCAATCATAACCGAAATGACAAACTCTACTATCATTAAACTGTATTTATTAAAGACAAGTTTTCAAAAGGAATTTTCATTTTACCTTTAATTTTGCTATTTAAACATATAGATGTCATGTGATCAAATAAATGGATGGGATCGAACCCAGTACCACCACTTTTCATTTTACACTTGATTTTATCACTGCTTATCCTGTTTCTAATGGAACAGGCTTCAAGCTACGGGCATTATAGGTTCCTCTAGTTCCAACCCATCAAAGATTTTATATTCCCAAAAAAAAATACCCAATAACCAACCATAATCTAAATAACAAACTCTAATATCATTAAACTGTATTTATTAAAGAAAATTTTCAAAAGGAGTTTTCATTTTACATTTAATTTTACTATTCAAACATATATACATCCTGTGATTAAATAAATGGATGATATCAAACCCGGTGACCCCACTTTTCATTTTACATTTTATCTCATCACTAACCAACATCAGAAAATTACTACAGTTAAGTAAATTTGATTCTATGAACACATTTTTCATTTTGCACTTTATCTTCCTGTCTTCCCCCGACTCACTGCCACTATGTTGCAATTCAAAGAGTATGTGCTCCATATAATCTATTTTCATTTTACAACTTACATTTGTTGTAAAACTCATGGCAACTTTCTTAAGGCCTTTATTCTCATAATCACTCTTTTGTCTCTTATAGCCATACTCTGACAAAGTTTTACTTACTATAATTTTGCTTTTCTTTGTATTAAAACTACTTATCAATGGACAAGTCTCTTCTACCTTATTTCCTTTAACATTCATTTCTAAATCATAGAAATTACGATCGCTGTCTTTTTCAGCTATTTTACAGTTAAATTTTATTTCTTCATACTATAAATCTAAATTATATATAGCTTGATTTTGCTCTATTTCAATCCTGGCCTCTTTAATAATATCACTACTACTATATTTCTTTACTTCTACTATCTTACATTCTATATTTTCTAAATGATCCTCCAAAACTATTTTGCCTTCTTTGCAGTCTACCTCTATGGGACAATCTAACTGATCATTCATTTCATGTCTATCACAAGCTAATCTTTTGTCAATTTCGTGTTTGAACTCATTCCTTAATTGCTCTGCAGTCTGTTGTATTTTTGTCTCCAAATCTTCTCTCATATCCTTCATCTGTTCTTTTACTCCTAAATTTAAGTTTTCTAATGCCTCTTAAGCATCTTTTTGATTAATCTCAATAGCCTCCTTCACTTTACTTTCTAAGATGTCTATTTTTCTTTCTAATTGAGCACTTTTTAGGTTGCATCTATCTTTAAGTGCCTTTAACTGACTATCTAACCAAGGTTTTTGAGCATCTATTTTGATTTCCAATGCGTCTATCTTCTTTAATTTCTCATTTTGGGCATCTAATTTCCCAAGTAATTCTTCCTTTTGAGCATCTAATTTCTCATTTTGAGCATCTAATTTTTGCATTATTAAGAGAAGTGTTTGGCTATCTGTACCTGTCATTCTAGTTCCAGCTGCCTCTGGGCTTATGGGAATTAATTCCGGGATTTCCTCACTTTCTATTTCACTCTCTACACACTCCATTCTTTTTTACTTATCTTTGAACTTTCTAGCTAACCTAAGTATATATATTTAATTATAAATTTAAATAAACTGGTGCACATCTCCTCTCCCCTCCATCAACCTGAACTAAATCCACCCTCAACAAGTTCTGCACAAAAGATCCACAAATCCACTCCATCTATCTATTCACTGCAAATCTCAACCTTCAAATTCTACAAGTGTTTTATAATGTTTCAATATCCAGAACTCCATACACCTTTTAATAATTGATGATAAAATTATGTTTGATTGATTGATTTCCAAATATCATAGATCGATTCACAAAATAAACATTTCATTTTTATTTTATTTTATTTAATCCTCTAGCAAACAGATTGATGATGATGTTTTACTATCCATCATCTACGCACACACTTAGGTTTGCAATATATACAATATCTGAATTACACTCCTAAATCTTTATAGTTTTACTTCCATCCATAGACCATCTTGCAGCACTAAAATTAATATATATTTTTACAAATATACACTTTTAAACTAATTCCTATTTTACTCTTTTTAGCATCCTCATCCCCAGATCATCATCAGACTTTTATTGCCGTGACAATCTTAATGTATATCATCCTCTTTAACACATCATTATCAAGCTTCACTTTGTGGCACTAAAACTCTAGCATTTTTTTTTTCATAAAGGGCATTCTCACTAACAGATCATCATCAAGCCCCACGTTGGGCGCCAAAACTGTAACCTCATCTGTGGTGCTAGATTTTAACCTTACTCTGTGCACCTTTCACTTGTTTAATCTTAATAAAACTCTCATTTATATCAAGTAGCTAGTCAGTTAAAATTTATATATTTAGGATCAAATGTATACCGGGGGCGCCAAATTGCAGCTATAAATTGTAACCAGCTCTCATTTCTATCTGACTGGAGATAACTCTGTAATAAATGCAAAGAACTCATAATCTATATTCAATAGCTACAATTATATAACACGGAATGTCTGTGTTATGTTCTCTAATCAGAGAGTTCTTATTCTTATTTCTTTCTCACATATATTCTTAGATCAACTATAAATTCATGGTCCCTATTTATAATAATGGAATAATTTAGTACAGTATAATAATGTTGTTATACTAAGCTACTTGACTTCCAAACTAGCTCTGAGATCAAAACTGAATTGCTCTTTCTCAAGGTCTAGATCTATCAAGAGGTGCCCATATAAATGATTATATTGCAATGGATATGATCCCATATCTGCCAAATAAATTTTAATAAAAGTTCAATAGTGGGAATCACTCTGAACACCTGAGAGCAGGAAAGGGATTTTATGTCTGCTCCCAGCATTCAACACATTACAATGAATCAAAATTTAAATTGATCAACTTAATTTAACTATTCCCTGTCAGTTTATTCTGTTATTTCTAATTTATCTTTAATTGATAACCTTAATAAATTTTATTTTGCTGAAGTAAACTATGGAAGTAAACCATGGACATGATTCAGATAATTAATTAAATTTTACTTATGAAAGTAAATTACGGAAATAACCGTAAACTAGATTAAGCAAATTAATCATAACAATAAATTATATAAACTGAAGTCTATAAAATGACTTATATAAAATGAATTATATTACTCAAATATGGCAGTATTAAATTACTATTGTAAATCAATAATGAAAATAAAGTATTAATGTCAAATTGACCATGTGAATCGAATATGGAAACAAGATAATAATAACTACTGCAAATCGATTTTGGAAACAAAGCATCATTATAAAATAATTAACTAAATTTAAAATATAACTCATATTACCTTAAATATAGGTGCTGGATATACGGATTCTGGAGATATTTGAAACACCAAAACACAAAACACAATGTAATCTTATAACAATAATAAAACTTTATTACATGAAATAATAAATATAAAATTAAAACAAAACACACTAAATTGTAATATTGTTCCACAAATATATGCTTCTGATCTATGTTTGAGTTAACTAATTTCTTGGATGACTCACTTTCGGTTTTGACCCATTCATTTATTATAAATGATTAATAACAATCATAAATACAGACGCTGGAAACAGAATTTCGTATATTTTAGCTTTAAGAAATCTTAGCTTGAGAGAGAAGAAAACCTACAAATCTCTACCTCCCCCTCCTTTTATCGTAAACATTGTCTATTGGACTATTCCAAAATATTATATTCGTTTCAATTATCTTAACCAGCAATGTGAAATAATTTGAAAATTTAAATCATTTTATTAAGTAATAATTTTCACATTTCCAATGAAGAAGGATTATACGTCACAAAATTTACCCTACTAAATCTTACAAACAGGTTTAAAATTCAAAACCCACACTTTCACATTCATGCTTGTCAGATCTTTACATTTTGACTGTATAAATCGTAACTAGTTCGGTATGCCCACCCAGCTTGACGACCTCAATTTACCATCATTCAAAACAAATCAATCTAGATCGGTTAGTTTATTACTTAAAATCCTTGTCATCTTCCTCATACATATATATCTGACTGAATCCTTATCCTTTCTGGGCAACATTGGTATGTCTCAGATAAGAAAAACTCTCTTCACATCACATTACCATACAGCGTCTATAACTCGATAAGGGAAATATAACAACTACAACGGTATCGACTTTAAACTTAAACGATTTGCTTGAGCCAGGGAGAGATCTATCCTAAGATCCAGAATTGTGTAAAGAGCTTGTCTTAGACACTTATTCCCTATATTGGCTTGCAACATTTTCTGTACTTAAACAGTAACTTTATTACTGATTCCCTATCTTAATAAATAAATGGAAACTTAGTCCTCTAACTGCTATGGTATCTATAAATCTGGAGACAACCACTTCTCATCCATTGGGTGGTAGGATTACTTTCATTAGTAATGATAAGCATTTATAACTCTAAATCTGCCCACACATACATCGATTCTAGTCTAGATAATGACAAGACTAACCGGATCTCAAATCAATACATAGATGAATTATTTTAATTTTAACCGGTCAAGCCAATAACATACCTAATATCTATATCAATAACAGATCAACACTCACAGCATAATAATGGGCTTTATGACCATCCTCTCACTCTTCATTATTTACTATTAAGCATAATTAAAATTTTGTTAAGAGTAATAAAATATTTATATCATTTCTCTCTTTACTTTTAAGTCTAAATTTACATGAGCATCTATATTCAAATGGTATCAAAATCATTTTTCTTTCTTTCCTTCACATTTTAAACATAAACAAAATATTAAATTAAATAATCTAGTGATCAGAGTGTTACATAGCATATAAACAAAAAATGACATATAATACTAATAATAATAATAATAAAAAAAAATAAATAAATGACATATTATATTAATGAAATAAATGAAGAATAAATATCAGTATTACAGACAGTCTCTCTAAATTTCTCTTTTCTTCCACAGTTCATTAATTAATTACTATATTTGGTTCATTTTACTTGAGATAGCTATCGATTGCACCTCAGACAGTTAACTTTACTTAAAAACACACAGACAGTCATTTGAATTAAGATCGATATAAAACGTAGATAGTTAGTTACTTTAAAATTTGTAGATATTTAAATCAGAATGTAGATACAGTATAGTTAATAAATTTAAAAGTTCTGCTGTTACCTTCCACTTGACGATTCTTCCTGAGATTGGATTCACTTTGTTCTCCTTTCTTCTTTTCTTTGATTGTAGATATTTAAAGATTCAAATTATGGCAATATGCAGCTTTTGATTACTAACATGAATAAACTTTATTTTCAAAATATTATAACAGAAGATCATTGTAATTCTTTAAATGAATCTTAAATAGCCATATAAATGGAATTGATCTTTTAATTTGATAGAAGAAATTTGACCATTTTCTCCTTATAGGAGATTTTATAAGTAGATTGGATAAAATTTGAGCAGACAATAACTTATCAAAAGTTGACCTCTTCATGATTAATCTTGAGAAGACAGAGATATGCACCATGATTCTTGAATTAGAACTTCATATTTTGGTCTATTATGCAATTTGATTTCATTATTAAAATTGTATAGAAAATTTTAAAAAACTTACAAAATATATACTTTTAGATATGAATTTTAGTTTTAGTTAGCTAGCTTAGTTTCAATCAGCAAAAGTTTCTTTTTTTTCTCCTTCTCCTTTGTTCTTTTAGTTTTTATAGTTTTTAAAAGAAAAAAAAATCTGTTACCCCCTCCCCCAGTGATTTCTTCCCAAGTCTAGTCATAAAACAATTTCCATTCAGAGCCATTACTCTCACCAAGGTGTTATCCTTCCTAATCGTTTCTCTTTGATCTTAAACCAGATCTTTTTTAATTAACATGTCTCTGGTCAATTTATGAAATTTAGTTTTAAAGACAGTATAATTAAAACATAAGCTTGCTAACACTTGTTTTGGTCAAACAAAGACGACAGTCATTCTATCTAAATAATTTCTTATTTAGATTTACATTTTTAATAATTTAAAGAAAATATTATTTCAGTTTCTTTAAAGGAAAGAGAAAAAAATCAACCCATATGTCTGCATTACACACACACATACACTGTACAGACTATCAAACATAAAACTGATTGTTTAGATTATGAGAACAAAATATCTCTCACAATTGCTTATAATTTCAAGCATATAAATTTATAATTTTTAGATAATCATAACCATAAATATCTACCACAATCTCCTATAACTGTAAACTTATTCTCTGTTAACCATAGCTACTGAAAAATGATTTAATCTTACTTCTCAGCAACTCTTTAGTAATACATTGCAGACAAACACACAAACTGTCTCTATATCTGTTACTTGTAATCTATATAGCCATTACCTTCTCAAGCCAAAACTTTAACTTTTCTTTATCCAAAAAAAAATTTTTTCCATCATTACTTAAGTTTATCATATTTGGTTTAGATGGAATAAACCAAAGGGTTATAATATA